>JAYKAV010000401.1:6258-48140 GCA_035582835.1 Phoebastria nigripes | reverse complement strand
CGCCGCCGCCCGCGGGCCGCCGCCGGGCGCCAAAGAGCTGGAGAAGGGCGGCGGTGGAGGCGGCGCGGAGGCGGCCGAGTTCTTCGAGCTGCTGGGCCCCGAGTACGGCGCGCTGCTGCCCGAGCACGCCGCCCCGCCGGACGCCTTCCCCGGCGGCGCCGCCGCCCGCCTGCCCGCCGAGCTGGGCCTGGAGCACGGCCTCTACGAAGCGCCGCTGGCGCTGCCCGCCGCCCACCACCCGCTGCTGGGCGGGCTGCTCTACCCCGAGCCGCCCTGGAGCCCGGCCGGGCCCTGCAGCCCGCCCAAGAAGGCGCCGTCCGAGGCGCTGCGCCCGCTCTACCCCGGCGGCGGGGAGCCGGCCCCCGGCGGCGGCGAGGAGCCCGGCGGGCACCTGTCGGCGGGCTTCGCCCCCTTCTTCCCCGAGTGCCCGCTGCCCCCGCCGCAGCTGCCCTACGACTACAGCGCCGGCTACCACCGCGCCGCCTACTCCGGCCTGTAGGGCAGCGCCGGGGGGCCCGGCCCCCGCCCCAAACCGCCCCGCCCGGGACGGCGGAACGGGTGGGGGGAAGAGGGGAGCGGGCGAGCCCGCCGCGGGGACCTGACGGACGCTCGGGGGAGAGCGGGGGCCTCCCGCCGCTCACGCGTGGGGCTGAGGGCCCCGCTCGCCCCGCCGCGTGTGCGCCCCCCCCCCCACCCGAAACCACGGCCGCGGCTCCCGCAGGATTCAGCCTTGTGCTCTGCGGGTCGCCTCCTCCCGCGGTTTGGGAGACGCTGCAAATAAAATGTGAAATACTGGGTTCCTTCAGGTGTTTTTCTAGCGGCCGGTGACTACCTTTCCTTAGCCTGCCTTAGGGGTCAGGTTTTGTCTTGCCGTGGGCAGACGCGGCTTGGTGTACCTGGCTGACGCGACGGTGCGACGGGGGCTGCTCTTCTTGAAGGCAGCCGTGACCACTTGTAAATATTTCAGTCCAAAAGTAAAATTCGGTCAACTCTTGCGGTGCGGTTAAAATTTTTCCCAGGCTCGCGTGCATCGCAAGTGCTGGCGGATGTTCAGCTGAGGACACAAAGGCGAGGGAAAAAAAAAAAAAAGTGAAGCAAAATTAAAAATGCTGCTACCAAAACTTAAGTGTCCTGAAATTTAACAATGTCTTGCAGGATCTTGCAAACAGCAATTTACAGCGATACATAAGTTAATTGATGGCGTAAGTTCGGGACAAAAGTGTGCTGTAGCCGCTGCGGCAATGTGATTCCTACAGACCGTTGGATTTCTTCCAGGAATGTGTCAAAGCTCGGAAGGCAATGCGGCTCGGTCTCATTGTGTACAGGAGATTATTTGATAATCATTTAAGTTATGTAAAAGAGTCTATGATAGGACCTATAAAAATAAAGCTACACAATAGATCTAAGATCTGTGGTTGTTACTGCCGTTGAAATGTAGCGTTCAAGAGGCTTTCACCGTGCCTCCATCCTCTGTAATGGTTTCTTGGCAGGAGTTAAGAAGGGCAGTGGTTTTTGTCTTTCCTAAATCTTTTGAAATGCCGTATTTTATCCACAGCGACCCGTGCTTGTTTTGCCTTCATTTGTACTGGCTGTTTCTTTAACTTACCAGAAAGAAGGGAATGATAATACGCTACAAAGCCAAGGGATGAAAATTGTTACAGTTATGAAAACAGATCAAAATACTCAGAGGTTTCCTATTGAGATGCAAGTTTTAAAAGGCAACCCCGCAGCCTGGCTCCCCGCCAGTCCCAAGTGGATTGTTTGTTTTTGAAACGGGATCCACATACGGATCAGCCTGAGGTTTTACCCTCGGTGGTGACAAATCCTTGTGCCTTCTATCTTTTAACAGATAATGTGAAAGATAAGACAGTTTTCTTCACTCATCAACCCAGATTTAATTTTTCAGAGACTTGGGGTCAAGATGTTGGGATGYGTGGAGAGGTGAAGCGAGATCTTTTGGAAATAAACCATGAGATAATTTGTTTCAGAAATTGGCTTAATTTTATTTTTAAACAGCAAGAGCTGTAACTTACGCTGCCTCTTTCCTCCCCAAGAGCTGCCCAAGGTCTCCACAAGCTGTATGGAAAGGAAGCACCGTGGATGAATGGCCACAGCACTCCAGTGTCTAATAGCTGAACCCTGTTAAGGAAATGCATTTTTCAAGTATAATTTTGCGGTAGTTTATTTAACTAAGCTTCACGAGAGCGTGTATGAGGAACAATGGGCGGCTGGTCCAGCCAAGGTAGCTACAAATGAGGTTAATCCTGCCCGGCTGCTGGTTTCGATGACGGGACAATGTCCTACTCTGTGAACTCAGTCCTGCCTTCTTCACTTTGGCAAACCTCCCAGTGAAGAGAGCCTGAGTTTGCATTCGCAAGCAGCGCACCGCCGGGTCCAAGCAGAGCTGGTGTAAAACTACATTTTAGATTATCTAGGCAAGACCAACTGGGGGGTTATTTCGGTTGGAGAGGTGGTTTTTTTGTTTAGCAACTGCTTCAAGCGTGTGAATTTGTAGCATATATTGGCAGCTGCTTGGAGTATTTCAGCTTGATGGTGCTGCGCTAATATGTATCTTGCTGCCCAACTTTCTCACCTGAGCCGTGCGCCTGGGACCTGCGCTTTCAGCAGGCCGAGCAAATGAAGGGAAGCTGATAATGCAATGGTCTCTGCTAAGGAAAGATAACACCTTTTTTCACTTAGGATTTCACTGAGCAATTTATTTATTTCACAAGCTCAATATGCAAATGTGTATTAACCAGGGATCTAATCCTGAAGACCTTACAGCCATCCTATTTGTCAGCTGTCTTGCAGACTTCAGTGAGATTTTGCTTGAAAAAAGTCTAAAAGAGGTCTTCAGGAATAGACTCTGGGATATGCTAGGTAGACATTGCAAACCTGAATTGTTTGGTTGCCCACAGGCCTCACCCTTTTATTCCAAGTAGCTGTGAAGTGCCACAAATCTGACCTGCCGGTGGTTTTCACTCGTTGGGTGCTCTGCTCCCATGTAGATGGTGACCTGTGGTGCTCAGAAGCAGAGCATCATCAGCCTTCTCGGGCTAGATCTTGTCTCAAACCAGTGGGAGAAGTGGTTCTGTGGGTGTCCGGAGAGCTGGGCTGGTATAAAACTGTTGTGGCAGCCTGCTTCAGATGCTGCCAGGTTGGGAGGGTTCTTCATGGGCTTGCACGAAGTTGGGGGCAGGCTCCAGGAGTCAGCCTGACTGAGCAGGAGCTGCAGATGTTGCTTCAGCTTAGCCTCTATTCTGCAATAGCTCCTTAAAGGGGGATTTTCAGTTTATAAGAGCTTACACTGGAAAAAAAAAAAAAAAAGAAAAAAAAAAATTTAGCATCAGTATTCTTCGAAATACCGCTGCATTTCTGCCAGAGGATGTATTTGAGGAGTACCTGGTATGGGCAGTCTGATAGGGCTGGAAAGGAGCTAACAATGGCTGGGTCGATCCCGGCAGCTTTTCCCACAGTAGAGGCCAGACAAAGGACTTCTGTGCAACTCCCGAGGAGTGCTGGAGCTCCTCGCCGTGCTGCGGAGGAGGCGAGGGCACCGCTACCAGGCCAAGGGTTGCCATCTAGCGGAGCTGCATCTTTTATCTTCTTTGTGCATGTGTGGGCTCTTTTTGTTGCGGTTGCCTCCCCCAGCTTGCATAGTGCAGGCACTGAAAACGTCACGTAAGTGTCTCACTCAGAAACAGCCTCAGGAAATTGCTTTCTCCACTGAAACACTGAAGAGCATCATCTTAAGCAGCTGTAAGAATAAAACCGTTTGTAATCGAGCAAGATATTTTGGTTTATCTTGTGCACTTTTACAAGGAGTCCGTCCCTAAGAACTAAAGCTGCTCCTTTTTAGCTTTTCTGCCTTAAACGAAGTGTGTCCCTTTGAATGGAAGCGGGTTCTGTTTGGTTGGATCAAGGTCAGACTATCAAACTATTTCGTTTTACAAAGCCTGCACTGAGTTCCTCAGATATACTAAATTCCATTTTGTTGCTGGTGTATTTTACAYGTATTATCTGATTTTACTGGAGATTTTGGTGGAAAAGCATACATGTCTTAGCAATTTTTCATATGCAGTCAAAGATGATAAGGGGAATAACAAGAACCCTTCGTTATCTTTTTAAGTGAGGGAATCTTAYCTTTCCTTAACGGTGATTTACTGAAGAATAACAAAGGGTTCACCATGAATAGTTATTACTGTGTCTCAATATTTTGTGACTTAAAATCACAAAATTCTGGGTCTGGGTCTTTTCCAAAGCCGCTTCAAGAAAGCAGAAAGATTCCTTGATTTTCTTGGATGGGCTTTTGAAACAGGCTCGCTAACTATTTAATGACCTGAGCTGCCTGACCATCAATGATGAGTCATCTTCGATGAGCTTACATGATTGTTCAAACGATGTTAGTAAAAAAGATACAGAAGTTTATTGTAAACTCTTTTTGTTTTCTGACTTTTTGAATAAACTGCTTTTGGCAACAGTGCAAAAACTGAAGGTCATTCTGCACTTACTGGCAACAGGAGGAAAAAGGTGGTGGAGCAATTCCGTAGTGATGTGCAAGCAATTACGATGGAAATGTGAGAGTTCAAGCCTACAAACCTGACTGTATGAAATGAGAGTTGGGAATGCTTTTAGGATAGCTTTATGTCAACCAAAGAGGCTGCAGCCTGCCTTCTCTGCAATAAACTCATCTCTCATTTTTAAGACTGGTAAACACTTGTTTAAAGTCCAATGTTTTTTCTAACACATCCCCATAAAAGAATAAAAACAGAGTGTATTACAGTGACCCCCTCTCCCAAAATCTGTGTGGGTAAAGATTGACAGTTGATTGCTGAAAGGTGGTGTTATGACAGGCGAGGGGAGAACTTCTATTTTCTGTGTTTTATAATATTTTTTGATACCTCACTGTAACCTTGATCATCCTTGGTGACTCCCCTCCCTCACTGGCAGAGAACTACTTCACTAGACTGGAGGTTTTTAGCCTTTTATGCGTTTTGGACCCCCTCCATATCAAATGTAAACGTTCTGTCAAAGCCTTATTTTTCGTGGTTAGTTTGGTTGTAGTCCACAGACCCACAGCTGTCCAGAGATCACAGACTCAACATCACTGCATTGCTGTCCATGGAAAATATTTTTAATTGCTTGAATTGGCCAGTGTAGGATTTGAGGAATATGCAGCATTTCTCAAATGATCCTTCATCTCTCCTGCTCCGAGACAGGGGAATCACGTCTTATTTATGAAATCTCTGTGACCCTCCCAGAGGCAGCTAAAACTGCACGCTTTACCCTGTGCTCCCTCCAGGTATTCCCCTACAATGTTAGGCATATAAGAAAATGTGGATTGGTCCGTAATAAGGGAGGGAGGACAGGATTCAAGCTTTGTATTAATGAGCTGTGGTGCTCCTGTTAGTGCACGTTTTGTGCGTTAGGATGTTTCCTGTTGGGCATTTTGGACTGCCTCAGTCTTAGCGGCTAATTGTTATTCAGTCTGCGGGCTCTGCTGAACAAATTCTGGCAAATCCTGCTGTGCCAGATGAAGGGGTGACTGTCCCCATTTGCTACCCTGCCTCTTTGCCATAGGTGCCATCCCTTAGCTGTGTGGACTGAAGGGAACTGTACCTGTGCCTCCGTTACTCCAGCCTGTAATCAGTGCCCAAGTCCATCTTCAAGGACGGTCTGAAGTGAACTGGGGGTCGTACCGATTAGCCCGGGAATGGCTGGAGTTCAGCTCAGCCGTTTCAGCCACAGCTCAGCTAAGCAAAGCTGCTTGCAGACTGGGAGTGAGTTAAACCTGAGATACTGGGTGACAACAGTATTACTTTACTAGTAGCTGTAGATAGGGGATACAGACTGCTTTCTGTTTCTTGAGTAGAAGCTGGGCATAATCRTTACTGATTTTTTTTTGTTCAGCTTTATAAAAGATACAGGCCCACTGCTTAAACCTCTGTGTGCCTCCACAGTGGTGAAAACTCAGTGAATGATTTTTAATTTGATGTTGCTGAGACACTCTTCAAATGTAAGGAATCCTGCCTGAGACAGGCTGCTGGACCAGGGATGGTGGCACAGGAGAGGCAGTGGCCCAGATTTTGTCTCTTCTCATTTTCTTAATTGCAGACTGTGATACAGGCTCTTCTACGCTGCAAGGTAAAGAACGAGTGTATAGGGATTGATCCCCATGACCCGTTTCAATGACATGTAGCAGACATGGCCGTTTCTGCTGGCAGTCATCTGAACCTCACGGTGAAGAGCTCGAGGCTGTGTAGAGTGTACTCAGGTCTCTACTGTGGGTTCAGGCTGAGGCAACGCTCCAGGGTGGCCTTGAGAGCTACCCTGGACCCCTCCTTAGTATGACATACATAATATTTCCTTCTCCTCCCGTGTCTCTTTGATGTGTTCAGCTCCTAAGCTAGCTGGAGTGCTTCTTTGGGTATTGAGGCTGAGCACTCTGAACAGTGCTCTTTCCTTCCAACAGTTAAAAATGAGGTTCATAGTGAATTTGTGAGATCTCTGGAAATCTCAGCGATTTCCCAAACCAATCTGCAGGAGTTACAGATTAAAATACTATTTATTGCTCTGACTGCTGACTATATGAATACAGCCTGGGTGACTGGGAGTTAAGCTGGACTCTGACAGATCTTACCAGCCAGCGTTACAATTCTGTGATCAAATCCCCTCCCAATTCCAGCAGACTTTTCCCTGTCAGTGGTTTGTCAGCTAGATTCGTGAGGTCTGGAGTAAACAGTCCTGTTGTTCTCAATATACAAAAAGCAGAGATCAGATAGGTAAAATTGGGTGTGAATTCTAAATAAAAGGGAAATTCCATCCTCCTACCACCATTTTTCATCAGTGGGTAACTAATAAGGAATCATTTTTTGCATAGTAACGCTTCACAGTAGAACTGGGCTTTAAAGATTAGCTATAATTGCTTCTGTGCACTCAAATAATTGAATATAAATCAATTACCACCATTTTAGGTATTCGAACAGCCAAGCTCGCTCTATGAAGAAAACCCTTTCTTTCCTGTTTAATAGCCAGACCTTTAACTTCTTTGTTTATCCACATATCTGGGACAAATGATTCAAACTCAGTCATTAATTAGTGATTTTATCAAGATTTTCCTTTCAGGACTGAAAGGTCAGCACACCCTTGATGTGCTAGCAAAACAAATGTCTTTGATTTGCACATGAAGTCAAGGCTTGTGAGGAAGAAGCCTCAGAAAATGACTTAAAGGGTAGAGGTTTAATTCGGGCTGGCTGCTTGTAAGAACACGCCTGGTGTGCTAAGCACAAATGTGATGACCAGATAGCCTGAATTTTATCCAAAAGTCTGTGATTAATATTTTTTATGGATTAGATGACCCTGCTGACAGAAACACCAGGCACAAGGGCTGAAGTAAAAGTCAGGCCAGAGGAGTACAGCTCTGACCTCGATATAATGTATTTTTATTGTACTGTTCAGAGACCCTTTGGTTGTCAGAGCCACACGCTGGCTCCTGGATGCTGGGGATGAGCCAGTGCTGCAGCCTGCGGCCGAGTGCTGCGAGCAATGCGCTGGCTTGGCCGATAGATGGGCCCTGCCAGGGAAGGAAGAACACATTTCACTATGGGACAAATGCTACCTGACTAATCTAGACCAGCCGGGATTATAAATAAGATGCAATTTTGTTAAACAAGAGGAGAGACATGAGTGACTAAGCAAAGAGAAGTGAAAGGTTTTTTCTGGCAGAGGTAGTTCAGATATCAGTCAATTGCTAGGCTTAGCATCATGTTAGGCTGCCACAGTGATCCATTCTGGGCTTGAAATAGGTATTAATATTGCCAAATTATTACCTATATTGATCTCTTTTTCTTGTATTTATGCTATTTTTACCTCTGGTTTCGAGACACCTCATTAATTTTTCAAAGGAAGAGAAAAAGAACTTGGGAACAAAGGACTTGTTCTGTTGCTGAGAGAAAAAGGGAGAGCAAACAGAGAAATCCAAAATGATCTGCTATAAATATCCTTGCTTTCAATTAGAAAACAAAACACAAACAGAYGGCAGCTAAAAGTCCCACAATATTCAACTTGTGTTTCTCCAACACTGATTTAATCTCTTTTACTAGTTAATGTGTATTGTAGGGCAGCCACGCAGCAATTTCTGATTTCAGTAAGGAGTCCCTCTACAGGAGGTTTTTCTTGTGCAAAATTGGACAAGAAAAAAATATTCATTGCCGCTGGTAAGTCCCTGGTAAAATGTGATGAACCACTGACAGGACCTTCTCAGCGAGGCAAAAGCTACGGACAGAAGTCCTCTACAGCCCTCAAGTGGTTCACTTTGAATCCTACACGTTGGGAACACAACGACCCTGCCTTGGCAAGGAAGCCACCAGGGCGGGCGTAGTCTTCCATCCCAGGAAAGGCGCTTACCGAACCCGCTGTGCTCTCGCCAGCCTTCCCCTTCCATTCCAGCTCCACCAGCCGCAGGGAGGATGCGCTGTCTTCCAGCAGCTTGTCAGCCGGCATTTTCAGCTATGGGGCAAGCAAAAGCACAGAACGCGTTTTAGATGGAGGGGCCAAGCCAGGAGCTGCCACTCGAYGGTGTGGCAGGCCTCTCCGTGGGGTTTGCCCAAGCTCAGGCCGGTTTCCCCTGCAACCTTCTGTCTCCAACCAAGTCAGCAGGAAAGGCTTCAGCCCTCGGCCTCTGAAGCCAAGGGGAAGAAAGCTTTCCCTGCAGCGGGCTTGGAAGGAGTCCTCATCCTCAAGGGAGGAAGAAGAGACTCAGAAAGTGCCGGTTTTTCTGTTGGAAGGAAGCTTACAGGTCAAGCTCAGGGAGGGAAAAGGTCTATGCAGCGGCCCCCCGTGGGCAGAGGAAGGTGAGGTTTGGGAGTGCTTTAAACCGCTTGACATACCCAGGCTCGCTCTGCCTCATTCCTCTCCCTGCGAGCCTGGTACTCTGCCCACATGCACTCTTCCTCCCTTTCTTTCTGGAGCTGCTCCTCAGCCAGCGATGCCTGGAGATTTCTTTCATCCCGCTGCATACACAGGTAGCATACCTCCTGCCGGGAGGTATGGCAGGCAATGGTGAGAGAGACGTCCATGAAGGAAATGTCCAGGCTCAGTATCCATCTAACGACGCAGGCACGCCGTCTGCAGGGGCTACCTGTCCTGCTCTCCGGTGACCCTCGCAGACAGCAGGTAGAGTTTGGGCCCAGGCCGAGGCAGAGCAGTGTGTGAGCAGCCCGCGCTTGACAACATGAGGCCTTGTAATGGGGCAACGAGAAGGCTCTTCAGAGTGGCCCCTTGGTGACCATGCAACAAGGCAGGGACTGAGCCTCCCTGCATGCAGGTGGGGAGAGGGTCTAGTGGGGAGGAACAGGACTTTCACTTGGGAAAGAGGGTGACACCTGTCAGCCTCAGTTCTGTGCCTGGGAAGATCATGGAACAGATCCTCCTGGAAGCTATGCTAAGGCACATGGAGGGCAGGGAGGTGATTCGAGACAGCCAGCATGGCTTCACCAAGGGCATGTCCTGCCTGACCAACCTAGTGGCCTTCTACAATRGAGTGACCACATCAGTGGACATGGGAAGGGCTACAGATGTCATCTATCTGGACCTCTGTAAGGCCTTTGACACGGTCTCCCACAACATCCTTCTCTCTAAACTGGAGAGGTATGGGTTTGATGGGTGGACTGTCYGGTGGGTGAGGAATTGGCTGGATGGTCACATCCAGAGGGTAGTGGTCAATGGCTCAATGTCCAGATGGAGACCAGTGATGAGTGGCATCCCGCAGGGGTCCGTACTGGGACCGGTACTGTTTAATATCTTCATCAATGACATAGTCAGTGGGATCGAGTGCACCCTCAGCAAGTTTGCAGATGACACCAAGCTGAGTGGTGCGGTCGACACGCCTGAGGGAAGGGATGCCATCCAGAGGGACCTGGACAAGCTGGAGAAGTGGGCCCGTGTGAACCTCACGAGGTTCAACAAGGCCAAGTGCAAGGTCCTGCATCTGGGTTGGGGCAACCCCAGGTATCAATACAGGCTGGGCGATGAAGGGATGGAGAGCAGCCCTGCCGAGAAGGACTTGGGGGTMCTGGTGGATGAAAAGCTGGACATGAGCCAGCAATGTGCGCTCACAGCCCAGAAGGCCAACCGTACCCTGGGCTGCATCAAAAGAAGCCTGGCCAGCAGGTCGAGGGAGGTGATTCTGCCCCTCTACTCTGGTGAGACCCCACCTGCAGTACTGCATCCAGCTCTGGAGCCCTCAGCATAAGAAGGACATGGACCTGTTGGAGTGGGTCCAGAGGGGGGTCACAAAAATGATCAGGGGGATGGAACGCCTCTCCTATGAGGAAAGGCTGAGAGAGTTGGGGTTGTTCAGCCTGGAGAAGAGAAGGCTTTGGGGAGACCTTATTGCAGCCTATCAGTACTTAAAGGGGGCTTACAGGAAAGATGGGGACAGACTTTTTAGCAGGGCCTGTTGCGACAGGACAAGGGGTAATGGTTTTAAACTAAAAGAGGGTAGATTCAGACTAGATATAAGGAAGACGTTTTACAATGGGGGTGGTGAAACCCTGGCACAGGTTGCCCAGAGAGGTGGTAGATGCCCCATCCCTGGAAACATTCAAGGTGAGGTTGGACGGGGCTCTGAGCAACCTGATCTAGTTGAAGATGTCCCTGCTCATTGCAGGGGGGTTGGACTAGGTGACCTTCAAAAGTCGCTTCCAACCCAAACCATTCTATGATTCTATGATTTATTTGCAGGAACTGAGAAAGGAAGATGGGTTAAGAATCCCCCACACCATCCCACACAGTCCCCTCCCTGCCTTGTGCTGCCTGCAGGCAGCTGAGTGCGAGGTGCAGGGGCCAAGGGGAGAGTGGGCCGAACCCTGGCCCTACTCTGAGGTGGCACCGACGGCTGTGCTGAGCACATGGCTGTGCCCAGGACCTGCAGCTACACCAGCAGTGTCCCTGACTGCGGAAGTTGCTCTAGGCTGGCTTCAGAACACCCAGTGGGTGGCAAGTGGGCTGGGTGACAGGCGAGGTCTTTGCGTCGCCGCCTCCCACAGTGCTGCACGTTGGAGTGAGCTCGGGCTGGGGTCCCATCTTTGTCTCATGCCAATACAGGTGCAGCTGATGCCCGGAGGACAGCTGTCTGTATGGGGTGGTGAGCCTGGAGCTCAGGTGGCACCTGTGGAGTTGTAGCAGCAGCGTCTTCTCATCCCTCACCCACCGGCGAAGAAGACAGAGGCGGCTGCTCTGGACAAGTCACTGACCAAGTAAGCGTGTGCCAGCTCCACAAAGGCCTGTATGAGTCAAGCGGCAGCAGGCCATCTGAGGGATCAAGGATGCAGGTTGTCTAACTGTGGGCTTTGGCTCTCCATCCCCTGGCTGCTTCTGGGCGGGAATGACGGGGAAGAGGCCCTGACGCCAGCTGTCCCCTTGCAGCCCAAAGGCCGTGGGCCAAAACTCTCCCGGAGCTGCTGGTCATGGATACCAAGCAGAAGGGGGCTGTGCTCCCTGCCCCTCGGGGCTGGGGGCAGGCAGAGGCGGGCAGGCTGACAGCCCAAGTGAGAGTGTTGTTCTGTGCTGCTGCAGCTCCCTTTCYGTGCAGGGCATCCGGGTGAGGAGGCGGCTGGAGAAGAGAAAGGAAGCCCTGTGGGAAGACAGGCGCAAGAGCAGAGCTGTGGAAATCCCAAGGGAGACTGCAGAGGAGCTCCTGCTCTGGTAAGCCTCTCCTGCAACGGCCTTCTTCCCACTACCAGCAGCCCCTTGGGCAACCAGGGCCCTGGGCTCTCCCCGCTCGAGGGGCAGCAGCAGGCTTTGGAGGTTGCGGCCCTCAACCAGACATCTCTCCTGCTCTGGGGCAGTGGCTGGGTGCTCCGGGTGAGAGCTGCAGCTGGCACCCAACACCCACGGGCGGCTCCACACTCAGGAATTCTGCAGGGGGATCAGGTGCTGGGCTCCAGCTCCTCAAAACCCGTAGCCCCTGCTTCCTCCCACCCAGCAACTGCAGCCAGAGGCCTTGCCCTGCGCCTCTGTAGCTGCTGGGCCAAAGGTCTCTGCCCCGGCCTCGCACAGCACCTCAGCCTGGCGCTGCGTAGGTTCCCCGCCACGGGCTGGGACAGGAGGGGCCTCCACAGAGACCATCGGGACTCCGGCAGGCCAGGCACACACCCGAGAGTGCGGGGGCTGAAGGGGGCAGGCAGTGTTTCTCGGCCTCCCTTGCTGGACCTGAACGTTGAACCTTTTCTTTTTCTCTCCCTAGTGCCTCTGAGAAGATCCACCAGTTGGTGCTTCTCAGCTGCTCTTGGGTCAGCCCATTGTGCCAGGGCTTGCCCACTGCTCGGGAAGGAGCTGCAGGGAGATTTTTTCCAAGGTCTGGATCCTGTTGTCTTCTTGTTTCCAGGATTGGGCTCCACGTGGCACCTGGAAGAGCTGCTGGGGCAGGGCCTCTTCAGACTCCTAAGGGGCAAGTGGAGGAAAAGAAGAAGGGAGAAGCAAGGAGGGAAGAAGAGCCTAACAGAACAAATAATGTGGGAGGTGGCTCCTGGGAGTGCCTGTGTGTGCGGGTTTTGCTTTACCTATTAATCTTTTATCTCAGCCCAGAGGTATTCTTACTTTAACCCTTCTGATTCTCTTCCCCATGCCACTGCCAGAGCGTAAGCAAGCTGTTTTATGGTACTTAGCTGCCTACAATCATTAACCAACAACAGATGGTAACAGTGATCAGGGCTGAGTTCATGATATGGGGAGAGGGCCACACGCTCTTGGGATCACTCCATGTGTGTCTGAGCTTGTTCAACACCCTGGGATGTTCCTGGAGTCCAATGAGAAATGGCTCAGACACTTACAGGGAGAAGGACACAGGTATGGAAGGCATTTTCAGACTTCCCCCAAAACAGCCATTGCCTTCTCCAGGGGAGCTGGGGGCTGAAGGTACCCAGGTCCCAGGGGTATCGTCCTCAGAAAGCCAGGCAGAGGCTGCTGTCTCTCTGGCTGGCCWTGTCCCTACAAGGCATGACAGGTATCAGACAAACCCAGAGGATAAAAAGAGGCCCCTGCTGTGGCAAGGGCATGGCTTGATCCTCCCTCTCTTGGACTCACTATTTGCCTGGTGAAGACGAGCTGGACCAGAACCAGTATTCTAAAGAATAAATCATGCTTCTGGAAGTCTCATTTCTGGAATAGTGATGAATTAAGACTTTCAAGCCACCTGTCAAAAAGCATCTTGTCTTTGGCT
Organism: Phoebastria nigripes; assembly: GCA_035582835.1. NCBI lineage: Eukaryota > Metazoa > Chordata > Aves > Procellariiformes > Diomedeidae > Phoebastria > Phoebastria nigripes. The sequence goes on along the minus strand of JAYKAV010000401.1, from coordinate 34,918 downwards.
CCATTGGCGGAAGCATGAAGCCTTTCTTGTTGGCAGTGTTTGAAGAGGAAGACTGTCAGGTGACTGTCATGAGACTGGCTGAGCACTCCCCGATGCTTCCAGGCTGTTCAGGAAATTTCCTCTGTTCATGGCTCCACCTATAAGGCATTCTCTCTCTTTTTTTTTCTTTTTTTTTTTTTTTTAATTCTTGCCTATTATTTGAGAAGTCAGGCCCAGAAGCTGAACGCACAGAAAGGTCAAGCCTTTAATTGAGCAGTGGGGAGGTGCACAGGAAGGAGAAGAGGGAAGAAACTAAAAGCAGCTGTGTAGGCACCTTCCTGAAACAAAAAAAGTAATTGCGACCTTGCTACCTCCCTCCTCAAAAGCAGTTTTTTCCAGAAGCCATGGAAGGCAAGGAAACCTCAGTTTCAGGGTCTCTTGCTCAGGAAATGCGAGTATTTCTCAGTGTCTCTCCCTGAACCTGAAACTTGACAGCTTTCTCTCTCCTTCCTTAGCCTAGGTAAGAAGACCTACCTATGCGAGGAGTGTGAAAGGTGCTGGCATTACAAGCACACGGACACCGGAGAGACTGTGGCTCATCAGCAAAGGGACGAGYTGCTTTTCCTGGTGCTAAAAGCCACTTAAAGATACTAAATAAAGACTGTGGTAACCAGCCTCGGCCTTGCTGTGTGTGAGCGGCAAGAACCGGGAAGGGAAGAGCTGCCAGCAAGCCCCTCTGTTCTTTCCCAGTTACAGTCAGGAACACCGTCATACCACTGGGATAGTTATTTGGTGGGGCGGGACAATTTTGCAGGGCAAGGGGAGGCCTCCATGGGACTCTGTGACACGGAGAGACCCCAGGAGGGCCTTTGGCTGGTGGCAGTGCTTCCTTAGCAGTGCCCAGCAGAAGATGCAGTGATGCAGTGGGGCGTCTGTTTGTGGGTTGGGGGGTGCCCTGGTCTCCAGCTCAGCTCCCCCCTGTGCATCCCTTGGCTCCTGTGCCCTTGGAGAGCAGCCTGGACTGCAGAGGGGAGGGAGTTTGTTGTCCCCATGGGACTGAGAGAGGTTTTGGGGTTTGTTTCCAAGGGGGTGGGCACAGGACAGTGCCAGGCTGTGTGGCCCATGCACCAGCTTGGGTTGGATGAGACTCCCCAGACATTGGGGACTTTTGAAGCAGGAAAGGGTAGAGCTGCCCAGGGGTGCACCTCTCCCAGGGCAATGCACACACTTCCCATCACATCCAGAGAGCCACGGGCAAACTGTGGCTGTTGTGTGTTAGGGATGATCACACATACAGCTGCCACCATGGAAGTGGGGCTCCGAGCTTCCCGCAGGCACTCCCACTAGGAATGGGACACTCTGCTTCTGAGATGGCCCAGATAGCTTCTTACAAGGCAGCTGAACTGAGAGCCGGGCAGTATGTTAAGCAAACAGCAATATGCAGTGCTGATGGACTGGGACGGGCTGCAGCCATAGTCTGTGTCTCTCCTTGGGAGTACTGACTGCCCAGCTTGGACTCTCTTTTATTCCCTACTGATATGCTCCCACAGAGAAAAAGCATCGGCAAGTAAAAAACTATTTGGATTCATTTACTTTTATCATTCTGCAAGCCTGGAGGTGCATTTATATCAGCAATGATAGGAACCATGGGAACTGATGGAAAAAATGAGAAAACAGTTCTCACAAAAACTTATACATCTTGTGTTTGCATGGCTGCGGGGGGCCACCTGTAATCATCAATAACAAACGAATCGTAATCAGGACTGTAAACAAGCCGTTTCACAAAGGCTTCCTTGTCTGCTGGCTCGGGGTACCAAGAAGCAAGACCATGCTTGTAGGCCCAGTCAACAATCTGCAAAAAGATAAGCAAAATGAGCTGATGAAATAAAGTTGGCATGTTATGAAATGGAAACCAACTGCAGTTTGGCCCTGGCTGTATTTTCCTTCTTTCCCCCCTCTCCCCCCTCAAAATTGTGTCCTTTTTTGCTTTCTTCTCTTTGTGCAATTCCCTGAGTCAGCTGCACTTCATCCCTTGGGTGAGGGAATGCAAGCTGCCTGCAACTGCTGGCTGCTTAGAAATGCACACCCCTACCCTGGCAAAACGGTTGGAGTGTGCAATTAAAGAAGCGGAGCAGCCCTTTAACCACCTCCGCTCACACCCTTAAGGTCCTCAGCTACACTGTGCATCCGTCAGTAACTCCTAGCAGGCCAATGTGATTCTCAGTGGGTGTTTCCTGAATGGGAATTACAAATTTGATGTATACAGGGCATCAATCCCACAACTAGACAGCAAGCCCAGATCTGGAATAGTATTTAGGTACTTAGGCCCCTATCAAATACAGGAGGAGAGGTTCCAAAATAGCAATTTGGAACCTAAAATCTTCTGGCAACTTGCATCATGTTTGAATTTGACTCTAAACCTGATTTTTTGAAGTGCTGAGCACTCACAGCTCCAAGCAATAAAGCAGAGCTTTGTGAGCTGTGAGGCACCCAGAATCAGGAGGTGTTTTTCACATTTGGGCTTTAATGATGGGAGAAATCAAAGCAGCAATTCTGGCTGGAAGGATTCCTGAGAACCATTACTTTAGGCTGTAGAAAAAGTCGAATTAAAAAACCACAAAGCAAGAATGATGCCAAGGCAATTCCTGCCCTCCCTACCATGGAAAGTGGAAATAAATGAGTACTCACTTTCACAGCAATTTTGAGAGACACCTTTCTGATGCTTTCCAAGGGGGGATAGAGTCTTCCTTCTGCAAGATTCTGCTCTGTCACCTCAGCAGCAATAGACTAGAAAGAAGAGAAAGGTAGTTTATGGAGATGGTCTCAAGCACATACCGCATTCGCTAGCATTACATGATACGTGGCTGAAACCTCAGCAGCGGCGGAGCTGGGACTAGTTCTCAATGGGAACTGCTGAACTATTCAAAATATATGTGTGTATACGTTTCATTACAGACCTAAAACTGGAGCCAGAATGATGGAAGTGCTGTGCCAGGGCATCAGTTGTGGAGAATGAGGAGAACCCTGTCATGGCTCCTGCACCTTTGTAGGTGCAATGGAAGCTTGAGCTTTCCCTGAGACTGGGAAAGGCCATGGCTTTTTGCTGAGGCTATGCCATTTCCACTCAGCGCATTGCCCCAGGCCAGATTCTTGAAAACACCTGGAGTAGGTGCATGTGCCTCTTATCATCTTTTTAAAAACATCAGTTAAATGCCAGTTGGAAACCTCTGCTGTGATGAGGAAGATATCGTCAGAGATGTGCCGGACTCCGCAGGCAATGACTCCCAGTGCCACTCCTGGGAAGACGTAGGCATTGTTTCCTTGGCCAGGGAAGAAGGTCTGTCCATTGGGCAGGGTTACCTTTGAGAATGGACTCCCACTTGCAAATATTCCCCGTCCCTGATAAGAGAGAGAGAGAAAGAGGCATCCAAATTCAGAAGAGACATCTGCGCTCAGGGGACYCTGGTGACCAAGTGGACAAATCTCCAGCCAGTCAGTGAGAGGCATCTCCACCAGAGCCATCTCCAATTGATACTTCTGGAGGGCCTGGTCCCCAGAGCCGCGAACGGGGCCATGGACAGGGCCATGGATAGGGCCACTGAGCACTGAGTGGGTGTTTGCACTGCACAACTGCAAGTGCTCTGAACCTGCTTGAGAAGGAGTCTCTCTTCCTCTCTGTCAACCATCTATTGAGTGTGAAGAGGAACTCACGTGGGATAAAGGTCTGGGGGCCTTTTTGCCCTAGCCAGCAGCAGGTGGTGGTGGTGGGGCAAAGGGGAAAGTGAGACAAGGCCTCCTCTCTCACCCCAAGTCAATCCACATGAGAATAATTCTTCAGTGACATTGAGCCCGAGTTGGGTGATGAAACTGTTACACAAACAACTAGGGTGGCAAAACACAGGGGACAGTAACCTGGGAGGGTGGCACACCTCAGACAGCTGTGGGTGAAGGAGGCAAGTGCGTTCTTTAGAGGATCACAAAGCAATTCAGGCTGGTAGGGACCCAAACTCCTGCTCACAGCAAGGTCAGCTATGAAATCAGACCAGGCTGCTCAGGGCTTTATCCAGCCTGGTCGTGAAAACCTGCAAGGACAGAGACTGCATGAGCAGTCTGGGCCCCTGTTCCACCTCCTGACTCTTCTCACAGCGTGCAAGTTTTTCTTTATGACCAGCTTGAACCTCTTTTGTTTCAACTTATGCCCACTGTCACTTGTCCACCCACCATGCAGCACTGTGGTTTCCTTGGTACAGTCATGGCCACAGCATACCCAGAGCACCCAGCTTCCCTACGCTGAGCTCCACTACCTCGGTGAGGCGGTAGCACTGCTCCGCTGTGCACTCCGCTTTACTTGTGGGGTTGCTCAGGGCAAACACGATGGGCCTCTCATTGAAGGCTGCCATATCCTTCAAAATCTTCTCAGTGAAAGCTCCTGCAATGGCTGCAACACCTAAAACAACAACAGCAGAGTGAGACGATGCTTTCCAACTGTCTGACTTCAGTGCATTGGGCTGATCCCTTGAATGCCTCTATCAGCAAATGAACTGCAGGAGGGAACAGGCTCCGTCTCTGGAGATGCAGGTGGGAATGCTTCTTTTTCATATTATGGCAAGATTAAAAGCCTGTCTCAAAATAAAGCCCTCTGCTCCTCTGGGCAAAGTGGGGATCAGTGTTTAGGCCAGTCTGGCTGCAGCACTTCACCTCCCAAAAGCTCAGCACTTCTCCCAAAGACTTGCCCAAGCCGCCTGTTGTCATCCTTGCCCTGCCCAGCCTGCCAGGGCTGTGTTCGCTGCCGAGAGCCCCAGATCCTGCCTCCCACAGCACCCGCCTCTGGAGCCCTGTCTGGGAGGGCTCCTACAGCTCCAAAAGAGGGGAAGCCTGTGCCCCATGGTCGAAAGGGAAAGGATGTGGAGAACTCAACTGACAAAATGGGGGTAAAAAAAGCTCATTTTGTTTTGACTGGGAGAACAAAAGGAGGCTCCTGGGAGAAAGACAGAAACTCTACTAAGAACTGAATTGACGTGAAAAGGTCGTGCTAAGGGAACTCCACCTATAATTGCCGTAGGCTTCACTTTCTGCACAACCTCTTCCAGTGTGTTCACACTGGGGTGGTCCTGGGCAAACATTTCTTTCTCATGGTTCAGGTGGCTCCTGCCCTGTGAGGAAAAAGAAGGAGTCAAACTTTGGTCTGTTGGCAAAAGGTGGAGACATAACATATTAACTCAGCAGTTCATTTCACCTCTTGGCCCTCTACCTAAACTGGACTCCTCAGAGCAGGTCCTCAGCATCAGCCAGTCAGGCATTGAGCTGTTGGTGTAATGTCACATGGGGCTCGTCTCTGCTCCTCTTGCCCTCCAAAATACATTGATTGTGTGGAGGAAGGATCTGGCTGCCAGGGCAGAGAAATTGTACACGTAGCACAAGTCTCCTCAGGTCTGAGGAAGGACAAGGGCAGAGGTCCTGAGGACCCAGGGAGTGCAGAGTAGAGCTGGGCCGGGCTGGATCACCAAGCAGGGCACGATGTTGCTGTTGTAATATCCCATATGACATGCAAGACTTCCAGCACTGCTTGAGACCATGGCCAGCAGTGTATCCTACCACTTTAGAGGCCCAGCCCAGAGCGCTGCCTTTAGGGCAGCCAGTGCTGCTGGTACACTGTTGTCACCACGAGACCTAGTCCTCTAAAAGCAGGAACAGCTCTGCTGATACCAATAAAATTACAGCCCTTACTCCAGGGCTGAGCAGGGGTCCAAGGTATCTGCCTGCTCTAGCCTCTCTCTAGCTTGCAGGAGGTGGCGGGGGAGTGGAGCTCAGCTCTGGAGACAAATTTACCTTCACAATCAGGCCCTTGGAGTCCACCATCCAAATTTTTTTGATGGCATCCTCTCGTGAAATTCCTTCCTTTTCCATGGCCATGAGGATGAGATGAGCTATGCCCATTGCAGCCTGGAACACATTATATAAACACTTCATTGGGGTATCAACAGCTTTTCAGGGGGAAGATTTTAAATGAGAAATGTGTTGGGTCATCCCCCAGCACTGCACAAAGCAGGGAGGCTTTCTGCTCCATGGTTTTACAGTGCCATGGCATGTTTAGCATTGTAGGTGCTGCCATAAATAAAAAAAAAAAACAATCGTCCAGCAGAGCAGGCTGCCCGTGAGGCTGGAGCAGTGGAGGTGGTACCTTGAGAGGCAGAGGCTGTCTCCATCATTTAAACCAGCTGCTGCAAGGGAGGAAAAGGGGCAGACACTGAAAAAACATTGGTGACAATGCCAGTACAGAGGGACTCAAAGCAGAGTAGGATTGCTGCATCTGAATTACTGCCAAGAGGAAAGTCCTCTTCTCCCATTCCTGCCTGAGGAGGCAGCCCTGGACATGCTGTGTGTGCTAGTGGTCCTACAGCTGTGCCCAGCCCTCCTGCCCAGATGGGGACTAACAAGGCAGGATGGTCTCTGTGCCACAGAGAYGGTGACCAGCACAGACATGTCAGGAGGGGTGGAGAAAGAGAAGAAGCAATCTTTGCTTCATAGAGGGTAGACAAACAGTGAGTAACACACCTTGCCCAAAGTCCCACAGGTGGGCAAGAGCTGAGCCAGGACCTGGACCAATGCCTTTAGTCCACAGTCCAGGCTCTCTCTTTGAGCAAGGCACCTTACAGACTACCTGACTTCTGCCATGGGCGCAATATGACAGACTCCAAAAAGTGAGGTTATGTTCTTACAGTTCTTTGAGTCTGAGTCCTTTTGACTCTATTGCTAAAGAGGCTCTGGTTTACCCTAAATACTGACCCTGAGGACTCAAACCAGCCTCCTTAATGTTCCTGCAGCACCCTGCCTCATAAGGGACTTCCCTCAAGGTACTTAAAGCCCCACTGACACATGGGCAGCCTCGTAGTATCCAGGAAGTCTGCCCAGGACTCACGGGCCAAGAGGTCACTGAAAGATTGTTAGCAACTTCTATGCAGCAGCAAGATCCACCTGTGGGGCCCACTCCTGCCCAGTGACAAGAAACCTGCTTCTGTGCTTTGTTTTCATGAAGCCAAGCCTTGCAGGAAGTTTCATGGTTGACTTTTTTCTCTCTAAATTTGAATTTAGATCCTATTTAGGAACAAACTCAAGAACATTCCTACCTCTCCAGCTCCCTGGAAAACAAACTTATGGTCAGAGAGCTTGTTCTTTGTGATCCTTAAGGCTGCAAAGATGCCAGCGACTGCAACAGACGCAGTGCCTGAAAAGAGAGAAACACCATGAGATGGTCATCCTGGCAAATGGATTGTCTACCCTACTGATATGCTGTTAGAAACCTTGTGGTAGGAACCAGTCTCTTAGATCCTGTCACTAAAGGATCAGAGTGCCTTCCCTACTCTGAAATATTAATCCTCAGAATATCCCTGCAAGGCAGGAGAACACCCATTTCCCTCTATATAGACTTAAACGGACACTGAGTCCCAGAATGCCAGAAGAAGTTAATACCTGACTCCCAAGGGTTTAAGATGCATGTGACTTGTCTAAGGTCACGTAAGACATCTGTAGCAGAGTAGTGGTCTGAACTTGGGCACCCTTGTCACAAAATCCTCTGTGATCATGGAATTACCATCCTCTTCTCCTCATTTACCTTCACAGCCCAGSACCACCTTCTCTTTTTTTACTTCCCTGATATTCCGATACCCTGACTCAGAACCATCGTGCCTCACTGCCAAGCATTAAGGAGTCATTCAGAACATGAGTTGGTCCCAGATTATGAGAAAGAATCCAGTATATGGAGAGCAAAGTCCTGCTGTTACAGCCACCGCGGTATGTACAGCTTTCCATCCATCAAAGGAGGCAGATGCCTAGACTGAATAAACTTGCCTTCCCCTCACATCAATCACATACAGTATTAATCTAAYGTCCTATCCCAGGTGAAGGAACAGGGCAGAAAGAAATCAAGTAAGGCACAGACTAGTGAGGATTCAGGTGGTATCTCAGGTTACCTGGGCAAGCTGGATACAAGTGCTAAAGGTGAGCTAGGAATGAAGGAGGCAGTTTTATTCCTCAGCCTTTTAAAGGATGCCAGTTCAGATGTGCCCCCAGCTGTGATGCTGTACCCAGCTCTAATGCTGGTGTCTCCATTCTCATCTTCAGAAGCTTTGTGAGAAATCAGGGAGGCCACAAGTAACAAGTCTTGYGTGGGTGGTCATGGGTGGGATGGACGATGAACCCTTTTAGGCTAATAAACCCAATTTCACCAAATTCCCAGCATTTCCTATTTTCCTGCCCATTTAATCAGCCAGTGCATCAGGGTTTCAATCAGCCAGTGCTTCAGTGAGACCCCTCCCAGGGCGCTAGGCTCTGGGGTRCTGCCGGGCATCAGCGAACAGCCCAGCTGGGAAACAAGAGCAGCTCATGAGCAAAGCATGACCACGAGCAGTGAAACCAGCAGATGGTGCTGCCTCATCTGTCAAGGACTGAGAAAATAAATTCAGCTTTACCTGCTCCTTTTCTTTAGTGCAAAAGCCACAGCTAAACTAGAAATCTACTGGTATATCACGGCATCGGGGAATGATTTACTCTCTCATTATTTCCATGCACGCAGAAAACCTAGTGGGAGCACAGTTACTCTGGCAGAGAAGTAACTTTTACTGACATGGCTTATTTTGCTTAGGGAACCTATATAAGCTACTCTGACAAAGAAAATCTTTATTGGCCAGACCAGAAGTATTTATCAGTACCATTAGCTCACCAACATTTTGCTTTTATAACTCAGAAGAGTTTAGTTCTCCAAAAATGAATAATTAGTGCCACTTAAGAGTGATTCTGGTTTAGCAGAGGTGGCAGCAGCCACATTCCTGCAGCAAGCGTTAGTGCCGTGGTGTCCATGCACAGGCACACCGGTACAGAATGGCAGCATCATCATTTCTTACTCATGAGGGCACTGCAAGCATCTGTGTCTTAAACACAAAGTGGACTAAACTAATGGTTGGTGGCTTCTTAAGCTTCTTTCTTGCAAAGAATCACTTGAGACACTCGCTTCAGCACCAAGGGTGAATTCCCTTCATTAGCTCAGAAAACAGTTTGTATCAGTTTATTTCCAGACCCAGACCATCTGAGTTCAAGTCAGTTTAAAAGGGAGTTGATGGGGAGGGAACCAGCCACTGAGTGCTCTGCTGCTTCAGTATTAACATGTCAACTCAGACAACTGAAGGATGTATATGAAGGATTTCCTCTTGCTTCTCCTGCACTAAATCTCTGCCTTTTAAAACTGTATTTAGAGTAATGTATTTACCTGGCAAAATGCCATGCCATTGGACTAGAAGAATTACGGAGGAAGATAATGAACATCCAAGGAATTTAAAAGAACACCAGATAATTGCCTAGTTTTCAGATTTTGCTTTTTATGGGTGTCACATAGCTAACCCATGCTCATTCTCCGTATTTCAGTAAGTTTATAATCAGCAGGACTGCTTGGCTTGCTGCCATGCCAGATGCTAAGGATGGGACTCCTCTAAACAAACATGTATGATCCTGCGCATGCTAAAGCAGACATCTGAACTGGGTCAAATGAAATGCACCCTAAAAGTGTCACTACCRCCACAGTTTTTTAAGAGAGACAAGATAACTGGAATACATGTAGACACTTCTATTGCAGACATCTAAAATTTGGAGGAAGGGATCCCACCCTGGCAGTCTGAACTGCAACAAAGTGGGGAGAGACCAGGGTCCCACAGTTGTCAGCGATGCCAAGCTTGTGACATGCAGTAGAATATGAACGCCTACACATACGCTCATGCATGCTCACACGCTATCTCCCAGGCTTACTTTGCACAGAAATCCCCAAGTCCCTGTGTGGGTGGGAGTGGGGAACTGATCAGAGGAAAAAAATCCCAAAGTGGAACAATTACAGTGCGACAGTGTGTCAGGTCACAGCATTAGCAGCAATAGATGCCTGGAAAGTATTTAAAAGAAAGAAATGTAACTGCAGAAATATCTTGTTTCTCTTGGTCCTGAGCCAGGCAAAATTGCTTTATACCCTATGATTGTCAAGAAGTATGATGGGACAAATGCTGGTATCTCCAAACCCATTTAAATGGAAAATGCTCGTGGGACATTCAGCAGAGGGACCTGAGGTCCTTTTAAAGATGTTACTAGCAGGAATTTGAGAAGTGGGGTGTACGGAAAGAAAGGGTGCATGCATACAGTCTGCAGAGCAGCGTGCATTTTGCAGAGCAGAGACCTGTGGGACTGGGCGTGCCATTACTCATCCCCCTGCACTTGCACTGCAGCTCTGACTAACAGCAGGACTCTGTTCAGCTCTGCCATTCCTAATCCTCCTCCTCTCTCTCCAATGTGTTTCTAATCCCTCCACGTCTCCCAAACTGCATCTCACCCCCATTACTCAAGTAACAAAGTTACTGTACCTTGGCCTCAGCTCAATATTTTTCTTTGATAATTACAATTTCTGAGCATGGAACAATAGAGCATCTCTATGGAGGAGAGTTCACAGCTGGTTCRTATAAGGAATTGGCTAATCATTGTGCTTCAATTCCAAAAACCCCACAAAATGAGATGGGGGGTGGGGAACCCCTCACCATGAGTTGTGGCAAGAAAAAAACAACCACCCTTCAACATGTTGATCTATCTGTTTTCCAAAGAGATTGAATGCTGCTATTGCAGATAACTACTTCCTTAAGTAATTAGCAAGAGCCAGCTTGGCTGGTCTGTATCTGAGGTGAGATATGGAGGGGCACAGAGAGAAGAAAGCAAAATGCTTGCAAATCATCTGGTTYGTCCAAGACTCAAAGTGAACGCTCAACATAATATCACAAAATAGCAAGCAGACCTCAGGAGCCTCTCTGGGGAGTCCAGAGCAACAGGACCAGCAAAGAAAAGAGGCATTTAAAACTAAGGTACACTCAGGCCATCCCTGTAGGAATTAATCTCTGACATTCAGGCACATTCAGAATACTGTAAAACATCAAGGAAACCCCCTCTGAGGCTGATTTTCCACTTGCACTAGTGTAAGTCAGAACGGGCCCCAATAGATGTCAGTGGAGCTACACTGGAGCAGAACCAGAGGAAAAGGATCTGCTCCGTAGCTTCAAGACACTGCACAGATGGAAAAGGCTGCAGCCCAGAGGCACCCATGCCTGGGGACCTTATCCTTCCTTCAGAGCGGGGAGAGTCGAAAGAGGGGCAAATGGCTTCGCACATGGAGTTAACRGGCAGCGCTGGCACAAGTGCCACAGGGAAAGTGCTGCCCAGYGCCGATGTCAAGGCTGTACCGTGTGTGACAGCACCCAGTGGCTAAGCAGGGGACGTGGACAAAGGTGGGGACCCTGCGGATGCCTGGTGGCAGGAGTCCCCCCATGCTAAGGGCTGGTGCTGCCCTGTCACCTGGCAGGGTGCCGGCTGAGCGGAGCGGAGCAGAGCATCACCACCATGCCGAATCCTTCCGACAGCAGCAGCAATGGGAGCACGCAGCCACACCGCTGCCTGTTTCTTCATACAACGCCCGTGTGGGTGATTCCCTCTTCTCCACAGCACACTGGTGGGAGAGATGGCCAAATTCAGCCTGATCTTTTAGTTTTTACCCTTGCCCCGCCTGCTTACACTTTGTCCCATCAAAACTATGCCAAGATGAGGGCCGGGGGAACAGCAAACACCAGTTTAACAGCTCCAGCAAAGGGCAGCCAAGAAAATATATCTGAATTTATGGATGTGGAGGAAGCATAGGGCTTTTCCAAATCCTGGTTCACATTAACTCCCTGCAGCAGTTCCGCCTGTTACTGGAAAGCAGAGTGGAGCCTGTCCAGATCCACTCCAAATACATAATCAAAAGTCAAACACAACAAAGCTGAAGCAAAAAGCTGCCGAAGTATTTGCAGCTCAAGGTCTTCACCTCCATGGCTGCGGGCTATTGTTATCCTTCCCCCAAAGGGCCTCTGTAAGACATTAAGAAAATAAACCTAGGAATGGTGTGGAGCAATTCAATGAGAACAGCAGTAAAACGCAAAGCATCGATGCTCAGGGAAGGAACTCGCTTTCTCCACTAAGAGATTTAGGGACACTGGTGACCCAGAAGAGGCAGTGGTATGGYGAAGAGCTGTCTGACAATGGACCATAGTCCCTCCACAACTAAAGTAGTCTACAAGCAATGCACAGGGTTCCACTTTCGCAGAACCTCCCTGGGTCTTTTCCCACTCGTTGGAGCAATGATTCCCCTTTGTTGTTGGATGTCAACTGCTGATGAGCCTCAAAATATCTCTTGACCCACCAACCACCTTTTCTCATTATCCTAGCAGATAACCTTTCCATAATCGTTCCAGGACACTTCAGGAAGCAGTGTCTCAGCCTGGAGGAACACTGCTCCCAGACCTTAGCTGAGGTTGGGAACAGGCTGACTCCAGTGCCGCAAATCTGAGTGGCTTCAAGCATTTGGGCAAGTTAGAAATCAATCATGTGCAAACATGGCCTAATTTGCAGGCACGTTTCCATGTGCTGTGTGAAGCAGGCGAAGCTAGTTTTTGGCTCGCCATTAACTAATCCCAGCAGATTAAAATGGTACAGTATCTTTCTTTGTTGTTTCAGCTGGCGTGGAAAATGCATCAGTAATTATCACAGGAAACTAAGGAGGGGGGAAGCACAATAGGAAGGGAGCGCTGGWCGATACCCTGCTGCAGAACAAAGCAGGCTATGTCCTGCCAGGCAGCTCCTGAGCAGCACGCCTTCCCCGTGGGGATTTACCCGGCCTGAAGGTAGATGTGGAGATGTTCTCAGTCCTGCAGGGGTTCACCATTACCAGGCCCTCTCAGACATGCTGTGCCCTGCAGCAGAAGAGCCTCCTGCATTTTCCCTTGATGCTAATACATTAACTATTTAAGGGCCAACTCCTAGACTTGTGTCTAAATCACACAGTGACTGCTAAACAAGCCAGGTCAGAACAGTACAGACTCCTGGGTGTAAATGGGCCTCAGTGTCTTGGGCTTAGTGGTGCAGGGCCCTAAAGATCTGGCCTGTGTCTTCTGTCATTTTGGGGATTGTAACATTTGGTCCCCCTTCCTCTCCTGCTTTTCTTGTTCGCTGTTTCTCTTGTTCACTGGATGCCATTGCAAACTCCTCTTTTGCAGTAAAGAACAGCATACATCACCTCAGTATTAAGCTGCGTGTGATGTTTAAGTGAAGTCCAGGCTGAGGAGGCAAAATGAACAGAAGAACAGGGCTGTGGTCTGAACTGGTGTTTAGCTCGTTGGTATAAAACAGCATCCACAGGGTCTCCACTGCTACGATGGGGATGGAGATGCTTTCTTGCAAAGTGCTGGCAGCTGCCTGGTAGCCTCTGCCTTTGTGGACGAGGGGGTTCGGTCTGCCTGTTGGCACAGCCTGTGTGCTGGCTGGCACTCTGCGCAGGCAGGAGTGAGGACAATGCTGCAGGCCAGCACTGCGATGTATTTTGAAGGCGCTGCACTGTATAGTCCAAGCATTTTACAGTGGAAGGATTAAAAACAGGCACCTAGAGATGACGTAGAGCTCTGCCTAGGTCTGCTACTTTAGTTGTGGAGGGACTATGAAAACACAAAAGGCTGAGTGTTTTTGAAGTGGCTAGTGATCTGGAGTTTCCCATCTTGAAGTGCCTTGAAGAAGTCTCATTCGCACAGTGAAGGTGTTCAGCCTATTTTAGAAATCCTATGTGTTCACAGTGTCTCAAACTGGATATGGACATTTCTGAAACACTCAGGTTGGTGGTTCTTTGAGAAGCTATCCATGTTACACTTACATCAGGTCTAGTTTTAAAAGACTGCTAACGATGCCCAGAGTCAGGAGATAGTAGGCTTTATGCTTCTGTGCACTATTCTCTCTGCCCTGCCCATATGTGTGAAGGGCTTTTGAATGACATGATCAGATACAATTAATTAAATAACACATTAGAGATTTCTTCAGTTTTCTGCAACTCTGACTAAACTTGCAAACAACTTCTGCTGTTCAGTACTGAGCAAGCAATCTAAGCCTGAAGAATTCATGTTTGATATGTGAATATGGAGGGTAACACACTGATCAACCAGGAGAATGAACTTTTCATAGAAAAAATAAGGTTGGAAGAGATGCCTGGAGGTCACCTAGCCCAGTATCTGCTTAAAGCAGGGCTAGCTTCCAAATTAGATTATGTTGCTTAGGGCCTTCTCGAAGGATAAAAGTCCCAAAGCCTCTCTGCAGAACTTGTCCCAGTGTTCAACCGCTCTCATGGTGAATAATGTTTTTGTTATGTCTGATCAGATGCTGAATAATGACACTGAAGGATCTCTGTTGGAGCATAAAGATTTCAGTTCAGCATGCCAAGTAGTCCAACTCAATTCACAGGTTGATGGGTCTGATCCCATTTCTGCTTAGCCCAGGCACAAACTCCTGCTGATTCTTGTGGGTATTCAGTGCACATCTTTGAAGGCTGTGTTGGAATTAGACAGGCTCTTTACCACAAAGACAGTGAGGCACGTGCACACAGAGCCCTTGTCCCACGCCGAGAACCTTAGATGTGCAAATTTACAGGGTTTCTATGGACTCCTGCCTATTTAGCAGGGATTATTCAACAGATGAAGTCCACGAGACCTGATGAGATGCATCTGAGGATGCTGAGGTATGTGGCCAATGGCATTACAAAGTCATTCTTTGAAAGGTTTTGGTAATCAGGGAGATTCCCAACACCTGAAAAAAGACAAATGTCACACCCATCTTCAAGAAGTGTCAGAAGAAGGATCCAGGGAATTTTAGCTCAGTCAACCTAGCGTCAGTACCTGGGGATTACAAAGCAAATCTTCCTGGAAGGCATGCCTACGAACATGAAGGTGATTGAGAACAGTATGGATTTCCCAAGGCAAATCATACCTGACCAACCTGGCTGCCTTCTATGATGAGACAACTGGCTAGGTGGACAAGGAGAGKGCAGTGGGTGTTGCTTTCTTTGACCTGCATGAGGCCTTTGAGACCATCTCCCAAAGCATCCTTGTAGCCAAACTGGAGAGATACAGACTGAACAAGTGGGCTATCAGGTGGGTGAAAAAGTGGCTGGGCTGCTGGGCTCAAAGGCTTATGGTCAGTGGTACAAAGTGGTACAAAGAGGCCAGTACTATTTACGTTCTGTTAACAACCTGGATGATAAGACAGAGTACACGCCCAGCAAGTTCATGGATGATTACAAACTGGGGATAGTGATCGATGACTGTCACTCACAGGGATCTCAGCAGGCTGGAGAAATGGGCTCAGGGAAACCTCATGAAGGTCAGCAAAAGCAAATGCAAAATCCTGCACCTGGGAAGAAGAAATAACCTCATGCAACAGCACATGGTAGGGGCTGATGGCTGAAAAGCAGCTTTGCAGAAGAGGACTTGGGGGTAATGGTGGACAACAAGTTGAAAATGAGCCAGCAATGCGCCCTTGTGGCACAGAAGGCCAACAGCCTGCTAGACTGTGTCAACAGAAGTCTAGGCAGCAGGTCAAGGAAAGTGATAATTTCTTTCTATTTCAGCACTTTTGAGGTCATATCTAGACTAGCATCTCCAGTTTGGGGCTCTCAGCACAAGGAATACATTGACAAACTGGAGCAAGTCCAGAGGAGGGCCATCAACATGACCAGGGTGTACAAGGAGGACTGAAGAACCTGGGTTTGATTAGGGTGGAGAAGGCTAAGAGGGCATCTAATTTCTGTCTACAACTACTTACTGAGTGTTTGTAAAGGAGCCAGATTCTTCTCAGAGGTGCACAGCAAAAGGATGAGGGGCAATGAACACAAGTTGCATCGAGGGAAATTAGATATTAGGGAAAAAAAAGCACAAGGAAGATGAAAAAACTTTGGAACGGGTAGCACAAAGACATTGTGAATATCCATCCTCGTAGATATTGAAAAATATTTGGCTGGACAAGGCTCTGAGGAACTGATCTAATGTCAAAATTGGATCTATCTTTGAAATCACCTTTTAATTGAGTGAGAGGTTGGACTGCATGATGTCCAGAGGTCCTTCCAAACTAATGATCCACTCTTCAATGATTTTATACATTTTCTTGTATGAAGCATGAAGCCAGAGATGCCTGTCTCAGGGATTCTCAAGACTTTTCAGTTGTCTACTTTCTGTTTATGCACAATTAAGTGGAGCAAAATTACAGTAGGAAGTGAAAGAGCAGGATCTAAAGCATTCTCATGTCCCTCCAATTTCATATGTGCTTCATCGCCTGCCCTGGTACTTTACTGGGAAAAAGGAAGAAGTGACAATCAATTTTCTCCTGTAGAGCTGAAATTGAAGCTGTTGCCCCTTGCATGAACCCAGACAGAGCTGGGAAAGGACTGATGTCATCACCCCCATAGAGGAAGGAGAAGCACTCCCTTAATGGGGAGCTCCCACGCGCGGGCACTGTGAGCCAGCTCCTGCTAGCTCCCAGGCTAATGGCTTTCAGAATAAGAGCAATCACCTCGTCCTGGTTTGTGGTACCTGGCAGATGTCCCACTCAGCAGCATCAGCAGGCTGGCTTGAACTGGAAGGGGTCTGAGTCATTTTAATTCTGTGGGCTTAGGATGGATTTGGCAATACGGTAATTTGTGTAAAAAAATAAAAAGTAGGCGTTAATATTTTAAACTGCTTTCTGTTTGTGTAGGCCCTGGGGCAGCAAGAGGGAGGCCTAAGGGAGATTAAGTGGAGCAATATATACTTTCTTCCCACACCTCATCTGTGTGTGTGTGTGTGTGTGTAGGCATACTGCATTCAGAGTCCCACTAACCAATGGGCAATGAATTTAAATTAGTATAGCTCAGGCCTGATCTAACTTGCACTGTTTGTGCCTAAGATGTGTTTTTAAATCAATATACTTAAAACAGTGCTGTCTCGGAAGCTGGGACAATTCTGGCTTCAGGAGATCTGTTCCTGCCTGACTTGAGTAAAATGAATCAGGCCTGCTTAAACAAGGCTTTGTATAATTCTCATTAAWCATTCAAAACACAATTTGCATTGATCTCTCCCACTTTTTTAAGYAGGCGAGTCATGAAACACCAGCATGTTAGAAAAGAGAGAGACTGAGGCAAAACCAAAGAACAGGAGGGTGTAAGTGAGAAAACGGCACTTCCTACCTTTCTCATATCATCTGGGGATACAGAGGGGTGGGTAAGTCAGACTACTCATCCCAGCTTCAACTCCATTAATCTCTGTCATGACTCCAAGACAGAGTTAACTGAGCAGATCCAAGTTACTTCAGCTTCCCAAAGGTCCTCAAAACTCATTCCTGACTACAACCCTGGCTTGTAATCCCCTTTTCTTTCTGACAGCTACATAAAAAAGCCTGAAACAGTGGCTTGCTTCCCTTGACTCATCGCTTGTCTGTGCAAAAGATCAGCAGGATTTCTTTCCTTATCTACTACTGTGAAACTAGTGCCAGCTAGATGCTTTATTTGAGAATATAAGGGAGTTTTACTAAGAGGTAAAATCCTACAGTTTTAACAGGTGGGACTCTGGAGGATTTTCAGGGGACTTGACATCTGCCATGCACCATGACACACATCTAACTGGGGAGAAGCAGACAGGTCCATTTTATGGCAATGCTGTTTTACAGCATCCTCCTGGATGTGGTTTGCCCCTCTGGGGGAGTAATTTCCAGGAACTGTCTGAGGCATTCAGCTATGACCTATGGCCAAAAAGAAACTATAAAAAATAGTCTCTGGCTTCCCACTCAGAATCTTCAGTTTTGCTTTAATATCCTCTTTTTATTCTCTCTGTTAATCGAAGAAACCATTCCAATTCACCAAGAAACCTTTCCAATTCACTCTAGTTCCCCCAAGAAAACCTACATCGAGGCCCACAGATCTGCCACATTGCCTGGCCTCTTTTCCTTTCAACTGCTGAGTCCCGTTCCACTTGCGGAGAGAGCAACTAATCCAAAATAAATCTTTACATCATTGGTTTCTTATTATGGGCTTCATCTGTCCATCTCCGGAAAAGTTTGAGTTCTTGGTTCCTCCATTCAAGACTTCAATTCAAAAATGTATCTATATCTCCTGTGTTCTCTTTTTCTGTGTTCCTCTCTCCACTGAAAGCTTTTGTGGGTGGCAAGAACACCTAATGAGTCTTGTACAGGAGTATCTATCTCACCTTCTCTGAAATGCCTGAAGCTCCTCTGCTTCTAAAACCTCTTCATGAAAGTGTCTTTGAGCAGGACCGTGCATCCCATTACACCAACCATATTCCCACAAGCCAGGGTCTTACTCCCTCTTGTGCCATGACAGATATGAACAAGCTGTTACACACACTGCCAGATATTRCTAGATGGGTAGCAGATGCAGAAATAGTGCTGGAAAGTCTGCTCACAAAAGAACCGGCATTGTGTGAAAAACGACACTGGCATTTCTTTCAGTCTCTTTCAAGTACAAGTGAGGATAAGCCCAACCGACTGCAAATAATTAAACCAACAAACCTTGGAAATTTCTGCATGTTGCAAGCAGGACTAGACAAGAGAAGAAAAGATGAAGGGACTCACAGGAGAAGAACTGGTTATTTGTAATCACTTGGGAAGATCCTGTCCCTGTTGGATGGGCAAACAGCCCTTCCAATGGTTTAAAGCAAAGTCAGCACCAGACCAGGATGCCACCAATATGCAGCTTGCATCCCTCTGCGCATTTGAGCAATTCTGCTGAGCCTCACAGGGCCTGGGAGACATGCTGGTTATAACCCCAGCTTTGCTGCTGTCATTTCTCTTTGGTGCTGGAGGAGTTATGTTAACCACTCCAGGGGAGAACATATCTGTTCTCAGATTACCCTGGAGTTAGCATCCATGGAGAGGAAAGAAGCTGGTTTACCTTTTCATTTGTGCATGTAATAAGGAAGATAACAATAGAGGGACAATGCCAGGATCAGCTAATGACCACCTGGCTCATGGAAACTGAAAGCCTTGCATAACTGTTAAAATGTCATCATTGTGTTAGCTAAATTATAGAAAATTAACGGAACTCTTGAAATTACCTTAATAATCTAAAGCACATGATCCATTTTCTCCCTTGAACAACACTGCTGCAGTGAACAGCTAAATTACTAAAAACAATGGAAACTCACTTTTCAACTTAGACTGCTGTGCTTTTGTTTACATTTTTAAATGCTTACGTGTAAACTCTAAAATTTATCTCACATCTGAGTATTGTATAATAAATAATCTTGTGATCTTAATCGCCTTTCCTCATGAGAAGGTGAAGGTTAAATTTGCATTTTCCTAACTGTACTTACCCTGAATATCATCATTGAATGTACAGTATCTGTTGCGGTATTTATTGAGAAGACGAAAAGCGTTAGCATTGGCAAAATCTTCAAACTGGATCAGACAATTCATGCCATACCTGCAAGTTAAAGGGTAATTAAAAATGGATAAAAATATTTCCACAACATAGGACGATATATACGTCTTTTACCAGGACAATGCAGCTACAGTCTCTAGCACAGAGATAAAAGTATCATAAGAGAAATGCATCACAGTAACAGCCAACAGGATCACACCCCTCCCGAGGTCCATAGACTCAGAAATGTGGAGTCTCTAAGAATAAATTGTATTCATAATCTATCTGTTCAAGAGGCACAAGGGGCTTCTTAATATGTACACCTATATACCTCTCTCTCTCTCTCTCTCTCTCTGCATCTTTGGACGATTGGTATGACAAATTTTCAGTGGTGTATTTACCAATGAGCTTCTCAAAGTGAAGGAGATGCTCTTTTGCAATGGATATTGCAACTGCCACGTTGCCATACAGCAAATCTGACTGCAAAGGGAACATCAGTTAAAGGAACATCACCAAGTGCCCACTTCAACTGTAGGTGACCAAGAGATGAGAAAAAACCTGCGTGTAGGATCACATGGACCTGAGTGCTTCACGGTGTGATTTCATAGCCACATTTTTGTGCTTTGGAAACATGTTTCTCTCCATTGAGTTGCTTTGCAGGAAACCAGCACGCAATGACAGCTAGTGACCCGTAGAGTCAAAAGGCAGGAAATAATTGCAAACTTTCCATAATTATCCAGTAATATCGCAAGTGTGCAATTTCTAAAAATTGGGTAATATTCAGACTGCTCCATATCTATACACTTTCAGCACTTTGTATGACTCTAGGCCACATTAAAGCTTTGCTAATAAAATCTAAAAGGTCCATAAGTACTCTTGTCTCTCACATAAATGTGATGGGGCAGTGGGAGAAGCTCAGGGAATGAGTAATGCAACTATTAGCAACCTCTGGGCTGCAGGCAGGTGAAAGGGCTCTAAATAGCTGCACTGTGTAGCCTCTCTGGGACTGTTAGCAGTGCAGAGGCAGCATCACCTTACATACCTCCCATTCAGACTTTCCTCCTTTGCCACTGAAATCTGAGGTAGGGGACACGCTGCTTTAAACTAGAAATTGATACTGCATAAAACATGCTCCATCTGAGAACCGTGGCTCCTGTCATGAAAAGCTCTTTTCATGGCACTCACAGTGCGGGGAGTCAGGCTCTCCTGGGAGGGCCTCAAATTTTTTATTATTATTATTTTCCATTTCAAGTAYGTCTGTCAGCAAGGAGACAATGATAAGCACATGCATTGTGCTCATTTATTTGTCTGTCATGAGAAACTCTCGCTTCATAAACCTTCTGGTCTCAAAAAGGGAAAAAGGATTGGCTCTTACACTTGCTTCACATTCTCTGTGCTTGCTTTTAGAAAAGGACCACAATGATTTTAGAGCTGTGTATGACTCTCTTGGATACAAAAAACTCAGATTCAACTCAATGCCTCGCTCCAGTTAAGTCTTCCAATATCCTACTAAGCTTAATATTTGCAAAATAATATTAATATTTGCAAAAATTTCAATGAAAAATTAGGTTCTTGGAGTCTTTGTTGAATCAGGGACACTGAAGCTGTGGAAACTTTTCTATGGAGTCTGCAATGCAGTGTCATCCCCAGAGGGAAGTGTCATTGCTCCTGTCACCAAAGAACAGGGCATGTCCATGTTACAGAGCTGTGTGTGCAGAGATCCCTGACGGAGTACGGCACAGCTCCGTGCCAGAACGTGGTGCTGTTTCCTTTCTCCTGGGCACCTTTCAGCTCTCTTCAGTTTCTCCTTTGGTGATGTTGGGAATTGATGTGGCACACCAGCAAGGGAGGATATACCACAGCGGGTGGTTTTCTTCCTGGCTAATGTGGAATCCAATGACTGAGGGCATCTTCAATTTATCTCACGTGCAGTCTGGGTACCTTTCTACTATCTGGGTACCATCGGAGATGGACTACCATGCCCAGTCCCCACCGTATGTGTTCCCCATATCTCTCCTGAAAGAGAATACAGTGCAGAGGGGTTAAAAATTGCTTTCAAAATTAGTTTATATTTATTGTGTGCCATCTGATAGTTCCTACTTTATAAAGTATACTTACTCCCTACTCTGCAATGTCAGAGTCCGGTGAGCCCTCTCTAGGTAGCCAGATGCAAGCATGACTGGTCATACTGGCCAGAAAGCCCGCAACTTCTTGTCTTGTTTACTGTGCTGAAAGGAGCAACAAAAGAGCCCTGTGCAATATCCCTGCTGTAGCTGCACCACAACTCTCACCCTGGATATGGAGGTTTAGGCATGGATTTTCCAGGGGACCAACAGGCTTTGAAATTCAGCAGGATCTAGATGCTCAGGTGGGGAAATTCCAGGTTGCCATACTTCAAGGGGAAAAAAGCCCTAGAAAAGGGACTCCCATTGGTTTTGTGACTTTGAACAGGACAAATTCTTTCCTGCACCCTATATGACAGGCCACATTACACGGCTCAACAGCAACTGGAGTCTACTGAAATTTTGCATTTCTTTTTATAAGATGCTCTTAAATTGTCCCCAGTGTGCTGCTAACTAGAAGTTACACTGAGTATTTGAGGGACAGACTGCTTATGCACTTTAAGCCTCTCCACTGCAGATGCTGGCAGCTATCAAGGAGACATCCAGTRTCAAAATTTCTTCTGAAATGCTGAGCAACACTCTGAAAAGCAACAGATGAAGATCCCCAAGTCTCTTTCTCTCTGTAAAGTCCTGGAAGTCAAAATGAACGTTGTGGATATCCAAGGAATTTGTGCAAATAAACAATACAAAAAGTGCCTGTGAAAATCAGTTTTCTAATGAACGATCCTCTTATCCATCGTTTGAATGTGTAAGGAAAACATGGCTAAGAGGGAGATGACACACCATCCATAACATCTGCTAACATCTCACAGCAAAGAATTAGCAAATCTTTAAGCAACTTCAGTTGCTATAGAAACTATTTCTCTAACACCAGTCTTATTATTTATTTGTATCACTGAGGAAGTAACATTACTGACTTGCTTAACAAAATCAGTGATCTCAGCCAGCATTAATGTATATGTGACCAGCTCTCCAAAGAGCAGAAGTGTAGGTGGGTGGGTTTCCCTGACTACAGAGTCAAATTTGCAAGAGTATTAACCTGAACATTTTTTCTTTTCTCTTTTGGGCACAGAATTCTTTCCTCACTTCACATTCCTGGTCTGCAGCATGAGACAGTGCACAGTTACTTCTATTTTTGTCTTTGATCATTTTTAATTAAGCAGAGCACAAGGAAGGTATGGTGGCCCATAAACACTTCATTTCTCTTCCTGCCCCTCAGTATGACTGGAATGCAAACTCTTTTCACTGAGCTATTTTTTTGAAGATTGTTTCATTTTTCTCTGCAATATGTCCACTGRGCTTTTTAAAATATAAACCATATTTTTGAGCCCACGTATGTGAGCCTTTGCATAATGTGAGAACTAAAGTTTTCATTAATAAAGACCACAAATTGGTCATGGCAAGACCCTAAGACCGGATGCTTTCATTCTTTAAATGAAAGAACCAAATATTTCAGACTCACAGTTAAAGATGGGAATCTCGGGATGAGTCATAGTCCTCAAGGACTACCCACCTTACTGGGGTTTTGGGAGGACTTTAAAGAACTTGTGCTGCTCAAAGTCACTGAAATTAAACACAAATTAGGCAGCTGACTTACTGAGCCGTCTTAGAAATCCACCAGTTAATGCTTACTGCTCTTTCCTAATGGTACTTTGGTGGCTGTGTGCAGTGCTCCATCTTAGGATGACCTGATCAGCCTAAGGATAAACTTAGCAAGGAGTATGAGCAAAACAACTGCTGGGGCCATTTGCAATAATATCCTTGTGAGTATCAACATGATGAGTCAGTTCTACTGTCCTTCCTCCACAGCACAGCAACTCAAGATTTGTGTTTCGTCCCAAAGGAATTCAGAGTGCACGACAAAGTATTTGGGTAGCATCCAAAAGTAAAACATAGCCGAAGTGGGACTGGAGCACTGAAGTGCTTTAATATGCAACGCTAAAAAAAATCCAGCTTAGGAGAGAAGGTGGAGAATATCTGTTATTGCAAAGGGAAAGGGTGGTCAAAGAGCTCCTACTTGTACTGGAATTCAGCCAACAAAATGCAGCGCAGACTAGGATTTCTTCCACTACCTTTACATATCTAAAAGTTGGCTGTGTAATGCTGAGCTAGACAGCTCTGGCTGCTTTCTCAGACAACAGAGGGAAAGAGGCACGTCCAATAGCAACTTCTTTGAACTAGTCTAAACGGAAAATGGAAGTAGATAACATCTCTGGAGATGCCCCTTTCTCCACAGTCTCTGTGAAGACAGTCTAAGATGACCAACTTAAATTCTGATGTCTAACTTTAGACACCTAAATTAGGAGAGATAATCTAATGTTATCTAATTATCACAGCTGGTTAGGAAGATCTTAAATATACGTCATGCACCCTAGGCCACTGGCTTATCACCCTTTCAACTGCAATGCTCTGCCGTCCTTCAAAGCCTGTAATTTCTTTGTTGATCTTCTCTATAGAAATTGCCCTGCTCCACCCCTTGTATATGGTATCCAAGTGGTCCCCTAGCAGGTTATATGGAAATAGTTCAGGATGGAATGAAATATACTGGCCAGTCTCCCCCCATCATAACATTTTTGAAATGAAAACTGGATTTTGACAAAACTGATTTTGCAAAATTGTTGTGCTTCATTGGAAACATTGTAGTTTCCATCAAGAAACCAAAATTAACGATTTCTTGTTGGAGGAATCATTTTTAGTGAGGTATGCTTCTGTCTAACCAGCTAAGAAATTTTGCTCTGTTTAACTTGTGACATCTGATACGAATGCAGTTCTTGAGTTAGTACACACCGAAGCTCTTAGAACATACTTGCTGTCTATAGGTGCAGGATCCCTCTTTATAGAATAAGTGATTGCAAAGTGAGTATTTGAACAAGCATTTCTGAAGATCCCCTCTAAGACATTTAAATATCCTTAAATTTGTTGCTAGAATTGAGGGTGGCCCTGCAGAGAGATCGTGCAAACTGCTGTGGTAGGAAGAGGCTCCTGAGGTCAATCTGCTTGGCTTGTTGCCAGTTCTCATAGATTCTTCCATGCTTCTACCGATCCATGTGAGTCATCTCCTAACTTTCACCTCAGAGCCTGAAGGAGAGTTTGAAGCCAASAGCAGCAGGTCACATCAGGACTGAATGTTTTCCAGTCCAGGAAAGGCATGGCCAGCTAAGGTTGGCTCCCTCCAGTAATCTCATCCTGACTGTCAGTGACTCATCTTCTCTAGAGCATTCTATCATCTTCTTGGCATCTGGGACATTAGTGGTTAAACACCCAGGATCTAATTGCCTTTATCTAAAAGGAAAGCTCAAATGTAGACTATCGGGATTTCAGACTGACAAGGTACATTGAAACAGAGCAAGTGCCAATCTCCAGTTTGGTTTCTTCCATTCCTCAGTTCTTTCCCCCCCTTTCAAAAAAGCAAGGTTTTGGTTTTTGATGTTCTGATTTTGGATTCAAAGCTGTTCCCATTCCTCTTGGGCACACTGATGTGTGCATTTCTTGGCATCTCTGCAGTCCTATGTCTCCTTCTGGAACTGGAGCTTTCCCCTTAGCATGAGTAATTCTTACATTTGCAGGCTGTGGAAAAGGATGCTTGGACAGTTCATTTCTGTACCTCTCTGACAGAGGTGGTTTTGAAAGAGTGCAGACATGCTGGATAGCAATGGAGAGAGACTAGAACAACAAAGTCTTTTATGGTCAGTAAATATTATCCAGGTTGATGTCTTAACACCAATGCCCCCTCAACCACCGTAACACATACACACTTTTCAGCAAAAATGAGACCTTTTGGAGTTACAAGCCAAACTCTGCTGTACTGGTTTGTTGTATGGTGGGTTAACGACAGGTGCAAACTCTGATATCCTTTGCTAAAGGCTCTGTATGGGTTTTTTTTCAGATAAAACACTGAATCTAATTTCTCTCTAAAAACAGTTCTTCACTTCTGTCTTGTAACTGGTGACACTACAAGAGTCATTATTTAATACCGTCACCATGTCTCCTGGTTCACTGTTGGCTGCCAGACCACCATCTGGGGACCCTGTTCTCTACCATCTCTGGAATCAACTTAGCCATTTCATAGAGTTAGAAACAAAAAGATGTACTTTGTCAGTTCTTCCTCATCAAAAAAATCACTTGTCTTTCATGGCAAAGATTATACTGCTGTCTCATTAGTTTGCATAGGACGAGAGGAAATGGCCTCAAGTTGCRCCAGGGGAGGTTTAGATTGGATATTAGGAAAAATTTCTTTACTGCAAGAGTGGTTAAGCATTGGAACAGGCTGCCCAGGGCAGTGGTGGAGTCCCCATCCCTGGAAGTATTTAAAAGATGCGTAGATGAGGCACTTAGGGACATGGTTTAGTGGGGCTTGGTGGTGTTGGGTTGATGGTTGGACTTGATGATCTTAGAGGACTTTTCCAACCTTAATGATTCTATGATTCTATAATTATGACCCAAAGTCTGGCTTTCTCTCCCATACCTTGCAAAAACCTTCCTGTAAAAATAGCCTCACTGAGAAAAGCTTTACAGAATGGTCCCACACACTCATTTTAGTCTGATCTCCAGACCTTGCCTAGCAAATTTTGCACAAACAGGATTTTTAATGAAATAATATACTATTCATCAAAATAATGGTATAAGACACTCACCCTAATGAAGGATGACTCTAGGAGCTAAACACATACAATAGCACAAATCTGTTGTAAAAATTACCACCCAAAAATCCTTATTAAGAAATTATTCCGTTTCCTGGAAAACAAACAAGTGTAGGATTCATGCTTTGTTTATCACTGTACTGTTGTTCTGGTGCTGTTACCATCAACCTAGAGCTACACTGAATCTCTGGGCTATGTTAACGGGAAAGATGCTGTTAGCAAAGTCTGTATCCCCTGTAGAGGATGATACACATCTCTCTTGGATGAGCACGAAGCGTGGAACAAAAGAGCGTGAATCCCAGAAGAGGAAGGCAGATGTTTTCCTGATGACATTGCTTTTAGCTTCTTTATTCAAGAGACTTCTCAATTGCCTGAACAATCTCATTATGCAACTTGGTTCTTTCATCCTCATTTATATGTACCTCTTCGAGTTCATCCAGCCTCATTATAAGCCACGAGGTCATAGAGGAAAAAATTCATGAGGCAGCAGTTACCATTTGAGAAGCATCTAAACAAAACCGCACAAGTCAGAACTTCAAGGGTGGCCTGAGGACCTGTGCAGTGCCTTTGCTGACCAGTATCAAAAGGGCATTTTTGTTCACCATGAACAGGGAGTATAAAACATATATGAAAAAAAAAAAAAAAATGTGTAAGAAGGTCCAGTTCCTTTATGGAAAGAATCACAGGCATGAGGTTCCAATCCCTGTCTGAATTTAGCATTTTATAGCAGTGCTTTAAAATTCATGACATAAGGAGTCTGCTTTGATGCACTGCAACTCCTACTCATAGTCTTAGATAAAACCAGGCAGAGAAGAGCCAAATTGTCCTTGCCCTTGTCCTTGAGGCTTTCTTACTGCTGCTTGATACACCACCATTTCCAAGAAAAATTAAATTTTCAGTAAAGGATCCCGTCATAAGAAAAAAATCATGCTCGGCAAGTGATCAGTATTCAGGATTGGAAAACCAAAGTCCACTCCAGCAAGTTAAACAACACTAGCACCTGAGTCCGGTGTGGTGGGTTGACCTTGGCTGGATGCCAGGTGCCACCAAGCTGCTCTATCACTCCCCTCCTCAGCAGGACGGGGGGGGGAGAAAATAAGATGGAAAAAACCCCCCCAAACTCGTGGGTTAAGATAAAGGCAGTTTAATAAAGCAAAAGCAAAGACCGCACGCGGAAGCAGAGGAAAACAAAAGATTTATTCTCTACTTCCCATCAGCAGGCGATGTCCAGCCACTTCCCGGGAAGCAGGGCTTCAGYACGCGTAGCGGTTGCTCCGGAAGACAAATGTCGTAAATAACAAATGCCCCCACTTCCTCCTCCTTTCTCTTAGCTTTTATTGCTGAGCGGACATCATATGGTATGGAATATCCCTTTGGTCAGTTTGGGTCAGCTGTCCCAGCTGTGTCCCCTCCCAAGATCTTGCCCACTCCCAGCCTACTGGTGAGGGGGGAATGTTGGAGAGACAGCCTGGATGCTGTGCGAGCACTGCTCAGCAGTAGCCAAAACACTGGTGTGTTATCAACACCTTTCTAGCTACCAATACAAAGCACAGCACTATGAGGGCTGCTATGGGGAAAATAAATTAACTCCATCACGGCCAGACCCAATACAGTCTGGCCAGTGTCCTGACACCATTCTCACTGTTMAATTGTTAACATGATCCTTGGCAGGCTTTTGGTCAGACCAGCAGTACTCTGCCACACAATTCCTGGCCACAGTTTAGGGGTCAGTTTGGTCAGGCACCACCTCAAGAGATCGTTTGCCTGTGGCTTTATAGTGGTAAGAGAGCTAAGCAGTATGGATAAGGCTAAGCAGTATGGATATGAGCAGCAACCACAATGCTATTTGGCCTTACAACGAGAAAATGGGCTCTGGCCTCTCTTGTTTACTAGTACAGATGTAGCTAGAAAAGAAGTAGCTTAGAAACGGGCAAAGCACTTCCCTCATTCTGCTGCAGCCAGGATCTCACTTTGCCCCTGGAGAGGATGGGGGCAGTGACTTAAGAATCTGCATTTTCCTTGTGTATGAAGGGGAAGCACCCCTGTGCCTCTGCAGTGTTACGGGGTCCTGCCCGAGTGTGCCTCAGGCGGGCAGAAATGGGATCCAGGGCCAGCTAGGGCATTCAGAGAGAGAAAAGGCAAGTTGTTCCCATAAGGCCTTTGCAAACTGAGTTTTCACAAACAATTGTGGAAGAAAACTAGACTGTTGTCCCATCTGACACCAAGGTTGACTCAATGCACAGAACAAGATGCGCTTTCATCTGCATTAGAAATAGAGACAGAACCAGCAATCTTAAATAAGCAAACACTGGTACCAAGCTAAGAAGAGGCTTAGAGGGAAAAAATACCTTTGTTCATCCCACGTAAAAAGGGCATGAGGCCCAGGCTCATTCTTGTTATTGGGGACCCAGTTCCTTCACACCTCTGAGTCTGCTGATAGCCCCTTAATGGCAGCTCTGCTGTGGTGGTTGGGCTCTTTGCAATAGGCAGGTTACGCAAAAGCATAAGTATGTCCCAGAAGGCTAAGGCTTTTCTACTGTCATCCATGTCTGGGAAATCTCACATCAGGATTGCACTGTTTGCATATTTGTATGTGTTTCTGGCCAAGAAGAGGAATCATAGAATCATAGAATCATTAAGGTTGGAAA
>JAYKAV010000411.1:1805918-1981969 GCA_035582835.1 Phoebastria nigripes | reverse complement strand
TTTTTGTTATTTTTTAAAGCTCCCAGCCAGCGTTGGCAAAGTTTCTAAGCATGGGCAAGGCCTCAGTAAAACTCTGGGAGGAGATACTGTCAGGAAAAGTAAACCCAGCTTGGCTCAAAGAGATTATTTGTTAAATAGAGTGCTTTATCATCCTGCAGTTGGGTAGGAGTAATTTTTTTTTCTTTTTTTGAGTAGTCATGAGGTTTTGCCAGTTCAAGCACAAACAGTGGAAACAACTTTTTGTCCAATGGTGGTATAGTTTTCAGGGCTGCCTGACTCAACAGTAAGTGAGGTCGTCTTCAGCCCTGTGCTTAAAAATCAGTTGGTGTCTAGTGAAATCCAAAATCCTCAGTTAGGACCCAACACTGTCTGCAGAGCACATCAGAAGAAATTAGTGTCAAAGATGGCAATTCAGACAAAAAGTGTGAGGCAAGAAGCCACACAAGTTAGCCAAGAAGGAAATGCTGAAAAGGAGATGGTGCTGAGCAGATGATCATCTGTAAAGGGGATTCACAGCCCTGAAACACCTCCAGCCAGTAGGAAACTACACCTGCCTTTTATCACAAACTACAGCTGATCCCACCATTACCACAGCCCAACAGAGATGGAGCTTTCCTCCTCCTACCACAAAGGGTTAACAGTGAAAACATGCTTAAACCTGTTAAGATACTTAAGGGGAGAAAGAATATCAGCCAGAACACCTTAAAAATATTTAGACAAGATTAATTCTAGCCAGCAGGGACTGATTGAGTTTTCTTTAGAAAGCTTCAGCAATTTCAAATGTCTCCAAAAGCTCAAAAGAGAACAAAGAGTACAAAGCCTGAATATGAGAAAAGTGGGACAAGATCCAGGGAGTGGAGAAGTAACAGCATTGGAGAACACCAGGAACTATGACCTGTTAGTATCTATCTCTGTATCATATAGGTGATGAAGCAATTTGTAAGCAGATCTACAACAGTCATTTCCCAAGTCTTGAACGGAAAAAGCCACCAGGAACCATCAAAGTAATGTAACCATACATGTCAGACCATTTCCAAATGTTATATTTTCACTTATTCAGGCAGGAGGCCAGCTGTGGACCGCTCAGAAACTGTTGCGCTGAACACCAGCAGGCACCACAAGTCTAAAGAGTGCAATGGGGTAAGAAATGTTGGTACAGATTTGCCAAGAAGAAAGGAAGTAACATTAATCTAATCTCTTCTGTTGACTGAGAAATGAGATGTATCCATAAGACGAAGATAGTGTATGCACATACCTTAGATGTACACACACAAACACTGGCTTTTGTGAGATCTTATTTGAGCCCATTAATATTCTTATAAACGGATCAGGGAAATAATTATGAGACAGACACAAAGCTGGTTGGGAAAAAAGCCACTAGTACTAGAAATGTGAACCAGACCAAGCTACAGAGAGGCTGCTCAGCAAAACCCCTAAAAACCCCTGCCAATCAGCCTGGAATAATTCAACAGAAACAGTTGCCCTACCCTAGAATATACCGTGCAGGTGCAAAACAGCATCTGCCATATATATTGAGGGAACTTTATACATCTGATATCTCCAAGTTGAGTGGAAAGGTTGTGAGGCTCTACATGAAAGAGGAACACTCCAAGTCCTGCCCAAATCCCTCTGTGCTGAGCCTTTGACCATTAGCTCCTCCTGTCCCAGGGGCTGAAGCATCCACTTGGGTGACAGTTTCTCCCAGGTGGTTTTGTTGGGTCTTTTTGTAAATTCTGCTTAAATGTTTATTGGATTCAGGGCTATATCAGATGTGCTTTTAAATGTCTGAGGCATCATTTGTAATCAGATCAAAGCTTTGTTTTAAGAATAGATACTCAGGTGATGATCCTGAAGCAGCTTCTGCAACACCTCAGGATCAACCAGTTTTAGAGGGGTAAAAATTATCCTGCAGTCGGGTACTCTTTTTACTTTATTTCAAATAACCACAGAAAGCTTATACACTTATTTCCAAATTAACATTTTAAATCATGCTTTGCTGCTCCATATCCTCAAAATTACTTATGTAGGAAATAAATCAAAAAAGCAGAAAAAAATGTGTTTTGTACTAAGAGTTATATTTAAACTCCAGCTACCCTAAGTAAAGCTACAGATTATACTTGATTGCTATGCAGTACTGTGTATGTTATTATGGCAACTCATGAGCTATGGATACAACATGAGTATCTATCAGCTGTCACAGCTTCTGCAGATCCTGCTAAAATCCAGGAGTGCCTTCAGTTCCCTCAGCTTTGTAAAAGAGAGTACATGCATCTGGCGTTGTGTGCGCTCCATATACGAAGTTCATGGCCAAGCCCAGCATTCTTTAAACAGGAAATTCCTAGGGGCCAAATCTCAAAGGTGTTATTCAGCCCTATATTGTGCCAAGAGTCTTTTCAATTCCAGCACAGTCCTACAAACCAAAACAAGAGTTGTGTCTCACGAAATTTGGGATTCAGCTCAATGATTTAAGATTACCTTTCTTCCTTAAGCGAGGGCTGCTCCAAGATTTGATCCTCTACAACTAAGACAAAGAGGTTTAGCCATTTGGGACTAACATAGTCAACAAGAATGAAAGTTAAACATAATCTTTGTCTTTCCCCATTTCGCCATAAGATCTCAAGCAAACTGGTATGGCACAGCTTTGAGCGCAAAGCAAAGCAGAGAACTACACTAGGAGAAAAAATGTACATATGTCTAAGATTGTATCTTGGGGAAAAAAGTTTTAACCCTATTATGCCAACAATCAACTTAAAACAAGTCAAACATACGTTAACCAGTAACTCTGGTGTACACCATTGCTCAGTCTGCTATGTCTCATACCTCCTCTATTATAGTCATTCTTCCTCTATAACAATTGTACAGATTACTCACCAATCTGGATGTCAGAGGGATGAGAGCAGTAACTTTCAAAATAAACTTTTATCTAGAGGTAGATGAAAACTTTCCAGGCAAATTCAAAATCTACCATTTTCCAACAGATTTATCATACTCCTAACTGACTGACTCTTCAAGCATCGATAGTAGTCCATGAAATATTACAGTAGTAAAGACATCATACTGATAGCAGAACCAAATTCTTACTGAAGGGACATGAAATGTGAATGATGGTTTTCAAACCACAGCAAATGTTTCACAGACTTCAGAAAAAACATAAGCTACAACTACCAACCTCCAACCTCCTAACTACGTCAAAGACAAATTTTGAATCAATCTTGCAGATTCTTCACATCTCCAGGAAAAAAAAGCAATTCATTATCACTCATTCTTTTATTTATTATGCTTCGAAAATGAGGTACAGTGCCATTTCTCGTGTAAGCAGTTACAGAGAAGCTCCTAGACACTAAAACTACAGAGCGAATCTCTGTTCCGATAGACACTTTATGCAATCCCCTGCAGATCATAGACCTGCATGGGGTATAGTGTGGCATAGACATGAGCAGCCACTGAAAATCTAGAGTGAGCTGTAACAAAGTAGTATTCAAAGACAGATCATAGAGCTTATAAAGAAATAATTCAAAAATACTATTACTGACTTGAGAATTAGATAGCAATTTTCATTCCTTCTGCATTCCTAGGGTGATACTATATAGAATTTAGAGAGCATTTATTGCCGTACAGGCATGAGTAGGTTTGTGTTTAGCCATTAATCTCTGAAGATCTCCAGCAAAGTGTGAAGAAACTGGTTATTAGCAATTGCATTCAGCACAGCAAACCTGATCACTGCTCATTTCAGATACCTGAAGTGACGCCCAGGTTAAACATGCCCAAAGAACAGGGTAGTGGTATGAGTAACTTAATCTGTTTTATGCCCTTCTCTGCGTGTTCCCCGCCCCTCCCAAAAAAAAAGAGAAATTGGGAAATCCAGTAACAATTACAGAGGGAAATTTTGACACTCTGAGCTTTGAATGAATACAATGGACCAAGGGGATCTGGCCCAGCTGCTTGCTACGTGCACATTCTCATACAGCCCTCATCAGCTACTTCCATTTGCAGGTAGCAGGACCACAAATACCCTGAGGTGTGAAGACAGCACAGAAATGGGGGGGAGGGGCACTGACATCCAGCACTCAGGAAAGAGATAAAAGAAAGACTACTTCTGCAGGTTTTGTTTTTCTGCAGTCCATCTACACTGGATATTGTAAAGGCTTTGCACTCCAATTTCAGGGTCTTTCTTCTCCGGGCCTCTTTTGCTCCACCCCTCCTTTATTCCACTCCATTCCCATCACCATTTTGGTCCTGAGTAAAAGGCAAACAATTCCTATTCTTGTTGTTTTCTTGTCCTGCATTCCTCTAGCAGAGTATATTCACCTTCCCAATTCTTGACAGAGCTCTGATTTATTGGAGCAGCAGCTGTTCTTTACTGCTTGTATTAAACAGAAAACACCAAGGACTCCACTTCCAAGCACAGGGTTCAAAGAATCCATTTTTGCTTCTAATCTTCAAATTTTATGCATCAGGGTCCATGCTACAAATTTAACTGTACTTCTATGCAGTTATTTCTCTTGCATCTTTCAAAATCCCTTTCAAATATCCCCATACAAATAAAGCAGTAATAAAATGAGTTCTCTTTAAAAGGTCACTTAACCACTGATGCACTACAGTGACTGTGAACAGACTTTAGGTACAAGCTACATTTTAGTTCCCATTTAACCAAAGCTCACCTAAATCTAGAACACTTTTAGATTTTATACTGAAGACACCTTCCAACTCAGAGGTCTAAATTCAAATAGATGTTGTTGGTCTGTCTGACACATAGCCATAGCCTAAGAGAGTGTAACAAAGTTCACTGGACTTCCAACAGGAAAGCTTTCTTGTAGAGGAACAGAAGTATACAAAGACTCATAAAAGCATTAAGTCTAGCTTTTTGCTTTCTGTCAATTCCTCTAAACTGTGCTACAATATCACCTTTGCAGTGGAATTTTATGTGTTTCCTTATCTATAGGATCAAATCTCGGAAAAATCTATTATGTTGTAGCTGACAGTTCCATAAAATCATAATGTCATTTCTTTTGGGAAAAGTTTTTCTTCAAGTGTAATGAAAGATTTTAATCACAGTTTTACATGCAACTCTTGGTCTTTTCAGTACATGTTAAGGGAGAGGCTTGGAGGCTTGAAGCGACATTGCATTTAGTTGCCAGTCAGATTAGAAGTGGCAGGGAGATTTTCATAACATTTTTTCAGAAAGAATAAGAACCCATCAGACTTAGGAGGTTCCAGTATACATATATTGTAGCAAAGTGTTTTATTAGTTTACAACATCAGATTAGAAGTTATGAATTAAGTTTTCAGATTTGAATTGCAGAGACACCTAATTCATCTCAGTTTGAATTGGAGCAGCCTTCTGCCTATTCAAGGAGTTAATAGTCCAGCACATCTGCATAGAAGAGAAAAAAAAAATCCAATAGACCCTGGCAGTCAAAAGGGATCTGACCCAAAAGCTGGCAGTCTTAGACCCAAACATGTCTACAAGAAAACACGAACCAGATCCCTGAAAATGTAATGCTGCTCAAAGAATGTACCCTGCCTAAATCCCGTCTTTTACTGTGGTTAGTCTCCTGTGCTTCAGAAAAAGACCAGAGAACCCAAAAAACACACATCAAATTATAACTTATCGTGGGGAAGTTTTTCTTTCATGACCCCATAGATGACAAGTGAAATCCCCAAAGCATGGCATTATTAACCAAGCATACTTTTCTCTTTTTTTCTTCTTTAATAAGCACCAGCAGGAGACATCTTTGCATTGGATGTGATAGGAAGTTGAGGTTCAAAGTCAGACCACTCAGGAACAGATGTTTCCTAGTGGAAAGCTATGCATGAGGATTGAGATTCTCAAAAGGAGCCAAATGATCATTGGGTGCCCTTCCATGATAAATTGTAACACTGTAATCATCATTAGTAATGCTACAAACCCAGACTCCTAATTGTACAAACTTGAGTTAAAGCCGTCTTTGTTCCAGGATCCTTAAGTTTGAACTCCATCATTACAAAAAACCTCATGAAACTCTGAAGAGGGTAATTTCTCAGGTGGAAAGCACCCCGCCGCCACGTTCCAGTCTGATAAGTAATGGTAACAAGTCATCCTTGCTTCTAAAAATGTCTCTTCAAACATAGCCTGCCCCCGAGTTTTAAATTAATTTTAACCATGGTAAAATAAGATTTTAACTGCTATTCTCTTTTGGAGATCCTGTGTGCAAAAGACTAGTGCACAGTGATGAACTTTCCAATTAAGAATTGTTTAGTAAATGACCTAATTTATAACAAGCTTATTTCTAGACTCTCAAATTCATCCCATATTCAAAGAGCAGATGTAACATTTTGGAATAAGACTTTATAACTAGAAGTTGAATCCCTACATGAAGTACAAAATTGAAATCAGCATTGACCACAGATCTGAGATCAGCTCTCAATACACAACAGCTGCAGATTGTGGTTATCATCATGTCCTCTAGAGTATTTTTGCAGATGCTTCATTGCATCAAACTGGAAAATTTGATTTTTTGTTAATTGTACTTTCAATTTTAGAGAATGTTATGGAGACAAAGTCATTTCTTACTATAATTTTACAATAACAAAATAGCAGTTCAAAAACTGGCAGTTCCTGCACGTCAAACATTAGCAATTACTTGGAAAAGT
Organism: Phoebastria nigripes; assembly: GCA_035582835.1. NCBI lineage: Eukaryota > Metazoa > Chordata > Aves > Procellariiformes > Diomedeidae > Phoebastria > Phoebastria nigripes. The sequence goes on along the minus strand of JAYKAV010000411.1, from coordinate 1,975,336 downwards.
CATAATAGCCAGACATGCAGATCTTCAGCATTTTTAAGGCTCCTTTGCACAACTTAATTAGTGCAACAGACACTTAAATCTGTCCTAAAGCTGACAGTGCCTCAAGCATTTCCTTAACAGAGGGCAGTGCAAGTTCAGCTGTGTCAGGCCACACCAGCTGCCTAGCACGCCAGTCCGGGCACGGTGCAAAATCAAGGAGAAATACAGTGACCCTCCTTCACCAACAGGGAGTCTAAGCTGTACTAGGGTCAGGATAACCTGGCAGCTTCTGCAACTGAATGGGGTAGAAAACAGGCAGAAAGGCAGAGGGAAAAACAAGCAATCCCACTGAGCACTGCTGCAATACACCCAGCCAAATGCCTTTCTCTGGGCAGGTTAATATTGAGACTGCACACTCTGCATTAGCAGCAACAAGCTTTAACTTGTCACCTCTGTCCCCCCCCCCCCCCCCCCCTGCACAAGCAGAAATGTTTTTAAAGGCTCACTGCATTTGTTGACTTTGTGCAGGTGGGGACACTATGGAAATCCCACCCGGATTCAGATGAAAGCCACTTCTTAAAGCAAACCTAAGAGCTCTGATATTGTTGAAATCCTCAGCAATGCAGTAAGACCTTTTTTAAATAATGTGGCTGTTTGACTTCCAGGTATTCCAATGAAGATTTTCCGTCAATGAGCTCAGGGATAGCCAGAAAGCCAAACCATACACCAAGGCCAAGCTTCTGGGTCTTCACTTCCCCACCACTCTTCCTCAGTCAGACTTTTTCCTCTCCCTCTCAGAGAAGCTGAAGTACTGACTCCTCATTACTCTTCAGAGATGTGCAGGTAGTCCAGATGTCCCTGAGTAGCTGCAGTCAGTCACATTGTGCAGTAGCCCATAAAGCTGTTTTGCCATAAATTACCAAAAACACCCTATACCTTTAATGGGAAAAGCAACTATTCTTTCTTTCCCCATGTAGACACACACCCCTCAGAGCAGAGAAACATCTGAAGCAGCAGACTGGATGCCCTAAATCCTTTACTGTAAGGAAAGACGGTCAGAAATCAAAATTTGTTTTGCAAGGGGAGAAACAAAAGAGATTCCAAGTGATAGGCTAAAGTTTTTAAGCTTTCTAGAAAGATCTGAATAAAGTTAATTTATAGACATAAAAATATATCACAGTACTAAACGTGTGTATTGTACATTAAAACAGTAAGGCATTAAAAACATTCTCTAGCATTTTAAAGATAAAGTCTAAATTAAGACATTTCAAAGGACGGAAAGGAACAAGTTTTCCCCAGTGAAAAAAACAAACGCTTATGACCTTTATGTTCCTATGAAATACCACAAATTCAACAAAATTGCATTTCTGAAAAAAGAAATACTTCAAATGAATAATTTTTCATTACTAGCTCCTATAACCCATTACACAGTAACATATAGGAGCTCCAGATGAAGGTCCTCTGCGAAGATCACTGTACAACAAAAAATGTGCTCATCCTGAAAACACAATCTCAAGTTTCCACCCAAGTTTTGCCAAAATCTTCTGATAATCTCACAGACACAACTACTTGACCGCTTCAGGACCATTTTCCTAGTTACAGTATCCATGCCTTAAAATAAACAATATACAATAAATGGTAACCTGCATCTCTTCCATCATAGTCACTTCTGAGGTCAGAGTTCTCTCCGTTAACTTAAACTGATCTTGGCCAAACAAGATGAGTCTGTGGCACTAAAGTGGATGGTTGTGCTTCCATCGCCCCTTTCACCTATGCTCTTCTGAAACAAGGAGCCTGAACGTGCTGAACATTTTGCTGTTTGCAGCAATAAAACTGCTCTGTCCTTCTGCTATACTTTCGCACAAATTATTCTTCAACTCCTGCAGCTGTAACAGGAATTAATTATCTGCAGGTTTGTGTTTATTTGATCAGAGGCCTTAGTGCACCCATTCATACTGATGCTATTTAAAACACAGTGACTCTCGGCTAACAGCTTAGGACTCTGAAGGACAAGGTGAGAACCAAGCATTATGTACAAAAAGTCTTGTTTGTCTTTAGCATCTGAACTAATCTGTTACTGGATTTGTTTCACTTTTTTATTTTCAGTTGCTATATGCCTTCTGAAAACCAAGGCTCTCTGAGTCATTCAGCAGTGTTACATCTACTAACACATCAGTGCAGTGGATGTCGGCACCACCATGCTCCTGGAGCACAGCCAGCGCTGGACAAAGCATCCAAAAAGCACTGGGGTCCACTTTCCTCCTCAGAAGGTTTTCATTTTAATATTCTTTAAGGCTGCTGGTAACAAAGCTAAGAGGTCACTGCAAAAACAAAGAAGTCAATCGTCAAATTCAAGCTTTTAAAACAGATGGGTCCAAGCCCTATAGCTTAAACTGTGACTCAAGCTTCTACAAAATTAAGGAGACAGATTCTATTATGTGTTTTAATTTTCTCATTATTAAAGCAAGGAGGCGAGCCAAATTTTCAGCAGGCAGAGAGGAAGTAATTTCACTGTGGTCCTTTAATGTCCACCTCAGTTCAAAACCATCTTACTGGTTCCAGTGAAATCATACCTGTGCAAGACCTGGACCAGCAGAGAATCAGGCTCTGGCATTTTGCTTTGGGACATTTTAGATCTAAGAGTAAAGCTCAAATCCAAGAGTTATGTTTGTATCTACACTCATTTACTTTTTCTTTTGTTACTTTTTAAAGCTATAAAAAAGGGCTCTAATATGTACCATAAGCAAACAAGTTGCAAGCCAGACTAATTATATCATTCTTGCCCTTTGCTTAGAGCAGTTTTAACTCATCTCTAAATTCCAGTCATCTGTTTCTAATTCGAGTACATGTCAATTTCCTCACTCAATATGAGGAGCAGCAGCACTAGTGCTCACCAGGGGCCCTCGCCAAGTGCAAACAAGAGTCAGGAAAAATCCTGGTGCTCTGCAAAGCAAGCTGGCCCAGCAGTCCTCAGCATGGGCTTTCAGTAATGCCACTTGGACCCAGCACCCAGCAGCTTGCTAAGTACAGGGCGAGTAGCCAATGTAGGTGCTCTTGCTAATGAATATAGTTTTAATATTTTAATATCAGCTGCTATCTTTATGGAGCGATTACCCCCGAAAAAAGTGAGTGTTCAGCACTTTAGGGAGAGGAGGAGGGATGAAAAAAAAAAAAAAAAAAAATCAGTTTTCCCCTCTTTTTTTGTTACCACTTGCTAGAGAAAGCATGCCAATCGATAGACATAGCATCTCTATCAGTTGTTGCCCCGCTTTGATACATCTTTACTAGTAGAAAATTATTTTGAATCCTGTAAGTTGCTATTCCTATGCATGGAACCTGTGGAGACAAACACCAGCACAGGAGGTTATGGGACTGGAGGGGGAGAGGAGCACAGCTGTGTGGCTATCAATCTATATTACTCTATAGCTCACATTGCACAACAGTTCTGTTTGTTTCAGGTTAATAGGATAAAATGCAATGACCTCCAAAGGGGTTGTGTGGGGGGTTTTCTCCTTGGGGGGGGGGGATCTGTATTTCTATTGTTTATTTACAAGATGAAGCTGTGCCTAACAATATTTCCCACTTCAAGTGTATGTTACTTACAATAGATCTTGAATTTTCTTCAAGAAGAATCAGTTCACAAATAAAAAACATGATGCAGGTGAGGGAAAACTAATGTTTCTCAGACTTACTCTGCTGACTATGGAGTTGAGAAAAGACTGTCCCACATKTGAGCCTGGGATGGGCTTTCCTGATAGGATATGTAACTGCAAGAACAAAAAGTACTATGTGGTCATTGCAGTGGGAAACTTTGAACAATATAGAGAGGATGAAAACTACTAATCTATTCCAAATAACACTGTTTATAGTTATTAAAAGTATCACTATTTAAAATAAATATCCCCAAATTGTGATATTTTAATAAAAGTTCGTTAGGGGAAGTTTTGGTTGATTTTGTGTTTGCTCTGAGAGCTCTATTATTTGTTATTTTGCATTCAAGTGTAAATTAAGAGGAAATAATTAACTGCATCAGGACTTTTCTGAATTGGGGTCCCCCTAAGATTTTTTCAATGAGATTTTTCAGTCAAAACACTTAAGAACAGAAACAACATCTGCAGCAAAAAGGGCAGAGAGAAGGAAGCACTTTTTGCATACTTCAGCAGCTCTGTGATAACCTGCGTGAACCAGTCATAACTTTGTTAATTAAAATTTGAATTTTAAAAAAATATTTTGTTAAAATATTGCTGCAGAGTTCTAACACGGAAAACTTAGGCAAAATGAGCTAAGTCCAGCACTCACATTTATTAATATCGTATACCTTATCTAGCCAATTTCTCAATCAGCCGTAAACAGCTAATCTCAAGCATTATTCTTAACCACACTTCTCACAGAGGTATTGAAATCCTAAATTGAAGTCCTATGAACATTTTTTTTTTTTTTGGTAGGTTAGCATAAACTCTATGGCACATACCTAAAATCAACTTCACACAAAATCGCAGCCATGTGCAAAACCTGCAGAGCCCAGAATGAAGAGGGACATTCTCAGCTTCTCTGAGTGGTAGCAGATGTGAAGCCCTGGCAGTACAGCCTCCAGTCAAAGCATTAAAAGGGGTCTTAATTCACATTTGCTGGCAGATTTAGGTGAGCGGGCTACAGAAACACCTCCCAGTTGACTGCTGCCTCCCATCCGCCCCCCATTACAACGTCCCCACTGACAGCAGGCACAGCTGACTAGGATACATACGCACTCCTAAATCACTGTTTACTTCTGGCACGGTAATGTAAACAGAAATTGGTGGGTATACCATTAGAGTGACTTATTTGACACTCTGTGTGCAGTTATCAGCATGCAAGTAATCTCCCCATTCAGAAAGGGGTTGGAAAGAGAGACGGCTTCACCCCTATTGCTGGCCTGAGCTCCCACAAAAGAAGAAAGATCTCCACAGAACACACTTCTTCAAAAGGCTAGACAATGCCCATACACATGGACTTGTAAGAGTACAGGTAATGTTGCCATCTAGTGACTCCTGCCATAGCAGTATTGGCAGGATTTTGATTGGGCAATATCAAGTATCCTCAGCAGCTATAAGGCATTCTTCAATCTGGGGGCCATAGTGTGTAAGTTTGAGGGTTGCAACCTCTTCCATATCATAGCCTATTATAATAAGAACTATTCATTAAAAAATCAAATCATTTTAGGGTCTGTCTTTGCCTCTAGCTTCTAGAAAAGCAGTTGCAACCCTTCTTCAGCCTGCTTATGATCAAGCTGATAACCCTTGGAAACCTACAGCTCAATAGATTTATTCTGTAAGTTCAGTGATTTTCCTGGCACTAGGCTGTTACGTTGCATCACCTACTTAGACTGCTAAAAAACAATAATGATTAAATTTTTGTTAAATTCAGCTTGCAAGGTGCAAATGGATTCAAAGAACATAAGATATCCAACAGCATTCTTGTAGCATGCAAGCAGAAATATCCTGCAGCCGTGCTACATCTCCAGCACGTTAGCCAAGCTTTGATGAAGACATGCTGCAAGTCGTTTTCCTCAGAATGACACAAAAATCTCAGTCTGTCATCTAACCTGTTGCAGATACAGCAAGTCAAGACTGTGCCTTTCCTCATATGATTGTGGCAGAGCTGTGGTCAAGTCTAAAGCATTTAGCAATCAGCACTTCTGTCTATACACCACAGAAGACGCTTCCTTTCTCCGGGGAGTTTGGTGCAGAGCTCTCTTCAGAGGTGATCTGAGGGAGATTCCGTCTCAAGACATTTGGTTTGTTTAGTGTGGTTTTTCTCTATTCAGTTTCTCAAACTGGAAGAGTGGTAGCGGTTCCCCTCCAACAGGCCCATACTGGTGGCTTCTGGGCAAAAAAAAAAAAAGGACAACATCAGGAAAGAATTTAGTAGGAAAGCATGACCACCACACACAAGAACAGGTACAGTGCTACAAATAGAAGCATAAAGGCTAGCTGTAAAGAGGTGGCTGGGCTTGGTTACAAATAAGTGAGGGGAGAGCAGAAAGAGAAGTGAACAAAATCAGAGAGAGCTTTAACAAATTAAAAATAGTAAGACGGGGAAGGGATTCAAAGAAAAAGAATGTGCACTCTTGGACAGCAAGAGGAAAAGTGCAGTTCTGAGTAGCCAGGAGACAAGCAAGGCAAGGATCCAAGAGCAAAGAGCAGTTAAAATTAGCTCAGAACAGAGAAACACCTTTGACACTTACGGAATTTGTTAAAGCCCCACTATTGGGAGTGAAATTAGAGGATTTGAATGATGCTGCTTCATTCTGTGTCCCTCACACTGACAGCCAGCACTCGCAGGTCTGTTTCACAGATTAGCCAATAGTGCGTGCACTGCAGGCACAGCTTGTGCTATGTATGATTTTAACATAAAATAGTTTGGAACAGCCTCAGTGCATCACTTTCATATCATTCTTGCACTTGAATAACTTTAGGAACGTCAGCTGCATAACTTGGAACATTGAGAAACCCTGACAACACCTTCGTTGCAGTTGGTCTAGCTAAAACAACTCAATGCCTTGGGAAATTGGTCTGGTCTTTTGTGTCACCCAGTGTTGCCACTGGCCTCCAGCTCTCCATTAGCTTTTCTCATGCATTCCAAGATTTACTCTGTTATTCTCAGTGAAGTTTGTTCCACAGTTTGTGAGCACACCAGTGCTCTCACTCATATGCACACAAGCCTGGAAAGGTCAGAAGTCACAGATGTTTTGCAAAAAACATAGAACCCATGACTTGCATGAGATCTGCGTCTTACTCATAACGTRGAGAGAAGCATATACATCCTGCATATGGAATGCATCACATTTAACTCATTTAAAACATGATTCACATTTCTCATTTCTGCACAGCTCATCCCAGCTATATAGTGGCTGCTATCACACTGCTAACATCCAGCTTCTAAAACAAACAAACAAAAAAAGCTTATCACTACGAAGTACTGTTCCCCATAAACAAAACCTCGAAGGCATGACCAATGAAGAATGTACCATTTCAGAATAGAAAAGACTGAACAATGCAGAACACTCATCTAGCTCTTGTATCATACATATAGCAGGCGTGCCTAGATCTCATTTATGGGCTGCCACCCATATTGATGTTTATATAGTGCAGAGTCAAACAAAGAATTGCTGCCTCAGAAGACTTACAGATTATTCTCCTACCAATCCTTAGGTCAACTCAGCCATAGCAAGTAACAATGACACATTCTGAAAGCAGAAACGGGCTCCTGTAAAGTAAAGACATGAGAGAGTTTTAAAATGCACTGAACTCACCCTCCGGGAGAGTTAAGGATGCCTTATGAATGCTCTAACTTAGCCCCAAGTTTTCTAGTAGCATTTCACTCCCTACCCCTTCCAGTTACAGCTTGAGGAGCACAGAGTCATCGCATCCCATTTCATCTTTGATATACTCTCTACACAGAGGGAATGCCTATGTATCTGATTATGCCACCTTTTGCAGTGTTTTATAGAGGGCTAGCAGCACCAAAGGTCTGTCTGCACTTAAGCAAAGCATTAGGCTTACTTGTAAGCCAAAATTTTCTTAGTTGGAATTTGAATTTCAGAGCTTGCATTCAGCGTTTGTTTCAACAACTAAGTCCGGAGCCCTGTAGAAGTAGTATTGTGTTCTTAACTCCCTTTTTGTTGAACATACAGAGCATAGTCTGTACTGAGGAACATACCAGCTTCTTACATGAAATTAATAATCACATTTGCTGCTCAAAAAAATCCACCAATACTGAGGAAGTCTGGCATACTCAACTTTTGAAAGAAGAGTGGTTTCCTATCCATGGATTGTCTACATTGCAATCTAAATAAACAAGACAGAGAGGCAGTCTGGGGCAGCAACAGTCTACAGAAGCAACGAACACCACAACTGCAGAAAACTTAGTAGTGTTTTAGTTTTTTTCTCCCTCCTGGGTGAGGATTTAGGTGGAATAGGATAAGCTAATGGGGAGGGGTGGAAACTGCCACCAAAGTGAAAAACAAACTGGACAGAGATGAAGAGAAAGTCTTGGGGACAAAGCACAGCTGATAGAAAAGTAAAGGAAGGAGAACATCAAGTAAAGCAGCTCAAAGGGATTAGATTAAGAGTCAGTCAGATCCAGAGAAAAACCTGCAGCCATTTACTTGGCCCAGGGCACTGCTTAAAAAAAAATAAATAAATAAAATATATTTGGCCTTGGTCCACAGGGCCCAGTGAGGTGGCTGTCTTTAGAGGTACCAGATGTCACTTGACCAGCCACTGAGGTATAACCCAGAGCACCTTTCCTGCTCCCCCCAGCTAAGTATTACGACCTGATTGGGCAGATAATAGGGAATAGTAAGTCGCAGCTGTAGTTTCTTCCTTCAGCTGCAAGGCAAGGCAGCATATACAGAGGGTCCAGGAACCCATCAGGCACAATGTAAGGTGATAGACCTAAGCTGTAGGAAATATTGCAGCAGAAAGGCAGAGGAAATGCGCAGTTTGAAGCTAACTTCCTCCACCCTGTACCAGAGAGTAATGTGCACAAGGTGATGTGCAGCACGTGAACTCTCACACTGCCCAGCATGATGCCCTCTCCATACATCAGGCCTGAAGTGATCCTCACAGCCACACTGCGACTGTGTTTTGAGGGCAGGGAAAGTTGGGTGTGAGGACAGGGCTCGCAGGGCACCACTAAGGTGGGGGTATACAGGAGAGGTAAGAAGGCAGTCATTCAGATAGGCTCAAACATTGGACACTGGAGGACAAGGGGGAAAGAAGACATGGCAGGCTTAAAGATAGCCAGCAAGGGGTGGTCAGAGGCAGATGCTACAAGACAAGGGTCTTTAGACCCTTTCTATCTGAAGGCTATGAAGAGCACATGGCTGGTATTTCCTTTGATATGAGGGAGAGGGGCACAGCTGCATCTGCAAGAAATCTGGCTACAAAATTTGTTCTCCAGATATAATTAGCCAAAGTTTAGTTAAACTTCAGGTATACTGCAAGAGAGATCTCAAAGATAGATCAGTGGAGAAACTCAAGAGCTTCCCTCTTGATTACGAGGGGACTCTATGATGAGGTATTTGGCTTTCTGAGTAGCTGTAGCAGACATGCAAACTAGTAGTCATACATCAGAATGACTAGACAAGAAACTTAAGTTTTCAAATGTACCTCTTAATGTTAAAATTYATTAGGATACAGAAATAAGGAGTCTTTTACTGGCAACAGAAAAAAAGAAAGGTCCCAACACTGCATGAAAATAGCAAGGGCTCCATTAGAACAAATCCAAGTGTAAAATGCACTCTTGTAAACATGTGTGCAGTATTTATGTAGGGGGCAAAGGCTTTTACAGCAGTGCCAGGAACAACACAACAAATTGAAGAGGAGAAAAAAACATGTACTGAGTAATAGGAAAAGGTTTTTTGCTTGTTAGATCTGTGACTCTACAGGATGGTCTAAAATAAGTGTGCTGAGACACTTTAAACTGTTCTAGATGAACAAGTGGGGAAAAAACTGTAGAAATTCATGCCTAAGGGATGACTTTTGCAAGCCTTGCACTGCTGGATGTGAGTGCAAAAGGAAGGATTTTCACAAAAGCAAGGAAAAGCTGGCTTTTTCCCCCCCTTCTGCTCAATGACCAAGATAAGAGGTCAGGAAATTCAGATGCCCATGCATATGTCTTGGAGAGACCATACATACCAGACCCATCACTGTAACCGACACATTTTCTGTTTAAGCATTTTTTTTCTTTGCAGTTCCTGTAAGTTTCATAAGGCTGCCTTTTTTTTTTAAAAAAAGCTCAAGTGAGCTGTGCATGTTTTATAGTCAATACATCCATAAACCAAACACACCAAATGCTAGAGCAGCTTGCTAAAACTCATTCAGGCGAGTCCTAATTAAAAAGAAAAGAAACCTTCGCAAACAGCATGTCTCCAAGAGGTGAAAGGTCCCCATGCTGCTTGGTGAGGAAACACCAGGGCCACCTTTAAACTTTAGAGTTTTATTAGTGCCTTTGTCAGCAGCATGTATCTGTGTGTTGTGTTTTAATCGAGGCTCTGAATTTGTCTGTGACAGACTCAAAACAGGAAATTAACACCCTGCGGTGTGGCGGCAAAGCCTCAGAGGAAGCAGCAGTGGGGTACATGAGGCTGAGGATGAACAAAGACCCATAAACATAACGTCACCCATAAAAGTCACACTTTAAGGCACAGGAAGGATACTAAACAACACTTGGCTGCATTACACGCTTACAGGAAAAAAAAAAAAGCCTCAGGTTGAGAGTCAGAACATTTACAAGGCAGTTATTTTTCTGAATATTTGCTACAGTTTTGTATTTTGAGCAATGTAGTTCTAAGTTAGGCATAGGAAATACCCAACAAGCTCTCAAATGTTACATTTCCACTTGACGCGTGGCTCAGGGCTAAGATATTGCTTTTTATCTACCTCCCTGTTTATTTGGTTTATTTCCTATTCGTAAGGGGTTCAACTTTTCTGCAGGCAGCTGGATGGATTTCTACTGTTACCATGGTATTGCTGACCTTTAACATGGGGCTGTTAACGTGACCTTTGCTTCTTTCCATTTCTACAAGGATGTTTCAGTGTAAATAGTTTGGAAGCCAAATAGCACCAGGAGATTCCTCCTCTCGGAGACGGGAATGCAGCTAGCTCAGCGAGGAGAGGAACAGGGGAAGAGCTGCAAGCTGATAGCTGACAGCTAATAGCAATATAAAACTGAAGAAGTATCTGGAACAGAGCTCTCTTCTGCAGCTGAGAGATATCTGGCAACCGACTTTTACAATACTTAACACTACCTGTGAACTGCCCTATCCTGAAAAGAAATGATAGGGGAGACCATATGCAGTTGCAGGGGCCCAAAGGCAGACTCAGTAGGGCCGAACATCTGACAGTTGTCTGAGTGGGGTAACAGAGCCTTAGGATGAAGAAATATTGGCAATATTGCTTAAGACAGCTATTGTAACTCCTAGGATTTTGAAAGCCTGAAATGTTGTCACAAACAGGGAGGATGGTCACTTTTTAAGAAAGTCAATTAAAACAATACCAGAAACTACCTAATTTACCATTTAAAAAAAATAAAAGAGGAAAACCCTCTGTTGTAGCCTTTATCTAATATATTATTTGCCTCAAGCAACTGTTAATATAGTTATATAAATTCTCATTCTATTAACTTTAATGAAAGGCAAGTCCAAAGTTTCATGGGGCAATAGGAATTGCTGCTGTAAATTAGACCAGTGTGCAGCGTACTGAAGTGAGGGGAACTTTAAAAGATTTCTGCCAGACTCCTCCGGCATGAAGTGATATTTTGAACACTGTAACAGTGGCTAGAAGCTTCAGGAAAAGGTGTGCATTATTGGAAAAAAGTTTTGCTCACAGTGGGAGTTTCCTCTAATCCTGCACAGATTTAGAATTAATTTTTCAAGAGAGACCAAGTAATACCCTAAATTCCATTAAAATTCGATGGAATTTATGTGCCTAACATCCTAAGTCCTTCCGAAAATCTTAAGCTTTTATGTTGGGCTTATGCCGTGGAGCATGAGAGGGAGATATTTCTTATATAACTCAAACAGTTCAGATTATACGCAAGTAATCCAAACCACCTGTGGATCACTGCAGTCAAAAAATTGTGGGGTTTTTTTTCCCTCTTCTTTTTTTAAAGCGGGGTTTCCAATACATTTAGGCTTCGGACAAACTACAAAAAGCGCAACTCTTGGGTGAGCGTCAGAGCAGCTACAAAGCTACCCTAGTTTTCACGCCTGGTGGCTGGTCCCAACAGGCTCCCCTATGAGCAGCTGCAGCCTGGTGTTCGTGGAGAAAGACAGCTATGCAGAGAGAGCACCAGCTGCAGATTCCCCTGCGCCTGGGGAATCCCCAGCTAGGGAAATCAGTCAACTTTGAGTTCTTTGAGCTATCAGAGCAGCACAGAGGTGCTAGATCAGCTTTGGGTATGGCTCTGGTGTTGAGGTGTTCCAGAATTTCCACCTGATACTAACACAAAATATGCTGCAGAATTAGAATAACTGCACTGACTTTGTATGGATTGTCTAGAAGTGACTTAAGATGATAAAAAAGGATCAAATTACTAATTTAAATCAATAGCATTTTAAGAGTGTACTGCTTGTGGATTCTTACCTTCTTTCTTTTTTTTTAAACACATACGATTAAAACACTAGAGATGGGTCCAGTCAAAATGTCATCTGGACTCTGGCAGCTTGAACACGTGGCTCCCCACACGCAGGGTTTAGATGATACTCTGCTCTGACTGATACTAATGCAAAAAGTCAGCAGGAGGAAAGTACCAAAATAAATGTAAAAGCCTTCCACTACCAAACAGGAAGCAAAGCAGCATCAAGAAGCTATGCTGTTTGCCAGGGATCCGTTCGAATCAAATGTTATTGAAGAGATTCAACCCAAACTAGGATGCTGTGACGACAAGTTTAAAGACATGTCACAGATTCAAATGGAACCTAAAATTAGTACAGAATGTTTTGTCTCTTCACTCTATATTCCTGTCCTACGTAATGAGATCATATTGCTGTTAAGAGCCAAATGCTCTCTCTCACTGCTGTTGCTATGACAGGCTAACAAAAGCTGCCAAGACCTCTAGTGAGGCATTTTAAATGAAAATCTATATACATTTTTTTACTGCCCTTTCTATCACTGTACAATGTTTTACAGTGTTAACATTCTAATATGGTAATTACTTACCTAGCAGAGTAAAGCTGTGCCTGATTTCACAACATACAGCTGATAATGGGGTACATATAATGTTAGAAATATTTTATTGAGTAGAAAACCTGAGATGGGAGTTGGCTGCTATGGGCTTTTGAGGAGCTTATATAAAAATTAAAATTAGAATAGACTCAAAGGCCTCACTTGTCTCTCATTTTTACAAGTGACAATCAAAAAGAACCCCCAAATGCCAAATGAGCAATCATACAGTAAAATGTAGTGTGACAGAAGGCCAATTCAGCCACCTTAAAAAGTTAATTTTAACAGGAGTAGGAACTTAAGAAAAAGCCATTTTTAGCAAAACAAGTTGGTTGTAATGGTATGTTGTTTCAAAACCCAGTAACAATCACCTTTGGATAAAAATGCTGTAAATATGTTCACAGAACTAAAAAAAACAAATTTTCTTGAGAATATACTGTGAAAATGGTGTTTTCAACCAGCTGGCACTTGTCAATAGGCAGCTCTACTGTCAGAGCTCAGGCAGTCTTATTCCTTAGGTATGCACAGAGACCAGAGTACAGATACATCCCCTCTGAACGCTTACACAATTGCCACTGGCACATGTAACTCTACTGTTCCTTTAGTTTCTCAGGCCAACGTTTCTACAACAAAGTTGCTCAGATAATCCAGAATTACAGTAGGATCTGGTGGTGCTATCCAAACTGCGTCTGCCATTCATCTCCAATAAGGAGGCAGGACACAAGGTAACTAGATACAGCCCAAAGAGGCAAGCTTAGTGGAGATCAAGGGTGTAATGCAACAGAACTGGACTGCTTTTTTGGCTCAGATTATTATTGCTAGCCCTAACAGACCTAGTGATCCTGCTCCTGATTTTTGAGATCTTTGTAAGTTCATCCAGCATTTACTTCAGAGGGCAGACTGATATAGACCCAGGAGATTAACTGCAGAAATCTCAGGACAACTTTCCTTCTTCAGAGGAAAATTGTAGCAATGCAAGGGGCAATCCCTAGGCTTCATCTCAGCTTCCCACTTCTTTTGCTGATATATTTGGTGAAAAAAGTGAGAGGGGATGAGAGAAGAGAGAAAGAAAAAATTAAGCGAATGGAGGTCAGATAGATATAAACTGAAACAGATTTAGTGTTTTTTCACTTAGTTTGCAAGTTTTGCTTAAAACTGTTTCACTCTCTTTGGTACATTTTAATCTCGGAGACAAGGCCAACATATACAACCCAGCTAGAAGACAGGAAAGGGGCAAGCGTTGAAGCTTTTCACTCAAGATCAGAGACGATCAGTATCAAGGCTGCAACTAGAACTCAGGTTTGCACAGTCCTGGTTTTGCAGTTACATTTCTGGGACACATTGTGTTCCAAGTAAGCCTTTTTAACTTTCTCTGCATTACTACCAGAATAGCCTTTTTCCATCTACAAGGGAATCTGATTATCCTGTGTCAAAGAAAAATCAGGATCACATTTGCTGAAATCAGAGGGACATCAGTTTGTAACAGGTGTTAGGAGAACCAGGTTTAGTATTAGTTTTTTCTCTTGAGGAGTCATTCCACAAGGTAACAGACAATCTTCTAAAGTTTATTCCTGAGGATTATTATTGTTGGTCTATTAGAGACAAAACTCAGTTGGACTAATCTAGAACAAACAGGTTTGGTTTTTTTCTTGATTGTCTATTGAAATAGAGTAGTACCTGAGTTCAACAGCTCATGAATTTAACTTAAGCAATTGTGCTTGTGTAGCATGATGCTTCGTAAGCTGTTTAGACAGACTTACTCCTAGATCTAGAGAAGACTTTTAGAGAAACATTGCCTCTGAATGGATTACGTAACACTTTATAAACCTTTTTCTTAACTAGCATCTTTGCCAAATAGCACCTCATTGTAGTTCTTCAACCTTACAATAAAAATATGAAGAACCTGTCTGGCCACTAACAGCATTCACATAAGGGGATTTTCAGTCTAGTTATATATAAGCATCCTCTAAGAGGTTTAAACCACAAACTTTTACTGCAATATAAAAAGGGACTGTGCAGGACTTTCTAAAAACATTTGTGCAGAGGTATGAATAGCTGCCTTGGGGAAACTCCCCCATATTAATAGAAATAGCTGTTATTGCCCATGCTGTGCAAAGGCTCAGAGGGAATCATTACAAATATTCTTGTAACTTACTCCGTTTGAATGTAGTCGTTTTCAGAAAGACATCTCAATAAGTAGGAAAGTCAAAAAGCAAGCTGATAAAAAAAAGCAGCAGCGTTTACCAGTACAAACACTGGCAGTAAGGACTGCCCCCCACCAACACATGCGTTTCTGCCCAAGGGCCACCAGCGTTCTACCCTCCACTCCACAAGATCAAATTGCCCTTTTCCCTTAGGATTTGTAACTGAAGCAAGACCATTTCTCAGTTTCATGGACTGCACTCTAATTAGCAAAGTATCAGCCCAGACCTTAGGATGTCTGAAAAATTTAGATCTAGGATAAGGAGAAAAAAAAAACGCAGCCACCAATGTAAACCTATGGATTCTGATGCTAACACATGGCACTTCTCAACTGCAATCAATCACAGCAGAGACTGCAACAGAAACCTTGTACTCCCTGAAGGCTTCAGCTATAGTGTCTTCTCTTGTCCTCTTTTCCCCAAAGGCTTCAGCTATAATGTCTTTTCTTGTCCTATTAGTTGCTCCAAAATAAGGGGAAGCGGTCATGAATGACTGACAGCCAACCCATTTTTATAATGTGTCTCCAAAGCACCAGGTGTAAGAATGGCAACTTAACAGTGAGGAATATTTAAATTAGYTGTTATTTATGCTTATGTAAAGTTACTGTTGTTACCAAATTTTCTCCAGTGTTTCCCAGACACACATTCTCAGCTTTCTAGAAATTTGGCTAAGGTTATCAACACCAACAAAGGAAGGAGCATGAGAAAGAGGAAACCTGAAACAGCAGAGATTATGAAATATAATCTATTTTGTTTCATTTCTGAGAGCGCCATTCACAATAAAACTTAATGCTGAACTTGAACTGTGTGCCATTAAATCTCTCAACAGTAGAGCCCTTTACAGTTTTCAGGACTTCTCACATACAACACAGGCTGCCTGGGGAAGAGAAATCCAACTAGTTTTGACAGTTCAGTTGCTGTTTACTGATGCTAGCTGCTTAAATCTTGCACAGCAGTGAAAAAACCCAACATTTTACTGCATGGATAGCACAAAAAAATTTTAGTGACCTGCCAGGAAGTCTCCACTTTTTTTCACATTGAAGTTGTCCAAAGGAATAACCTCCAAAGTCACTAGTAGTTTGTTGGGTGCCCAACCTGAGGTCAAGAAGTCACGGAGCTCAGCATTTCACGAGGAAAAAAAAAAAAAAAAATCAAGGAACTTGAATATGATTTTCAGAATACAAGGCAAAGTCTGAGAAGTATAAATCTAGAATTTGCAAATTGTTTTTTGGAGGGAAAAAAAAAAAGCTAGGCTTAGAAGATGACTACTTTTAAGAGCTCATGGGGCCAAATTGTCAATCTAAGTATATATACATACACAAATGTCCCTCTATCCATTCAATCAGTAACCAAAAGCAGGAAACTGGGATACAAGWAGTTTTTGTTCTTTGATTTTCTTTCTCTTTCTAGTTTTACTTAGCTTGGAAGATCAGAGCAGCTATGTACAACAGTGGAGAACATAGTCCTACCTTTAATTATATCCAGAGACTTTATAATGAATTGAAAACAAATTTCTAATTTTGTAAGACTAACAAGGCTGAAGTTTTTCCATGCCATGTGTTCAACTAAAACAAATTTGGAGGGGGAAGAAAGGGAAGAAGAGGAAGAAATTCAGTCAACAGATCAGCTATTTCTAGGAATGAGGGGCATCAAAAGTAAATTGGTTTTGCAAAGCTCAAATTCTATTGACTATTCTATTCTTTGAGCATCCCTAACATTTCTAGACCTTGGAGTAGGAATATTACGTTTTACAAGAGAAACCTTTGCATCAAGGATGGGTCTTTGTGGTTCCTGGGTGCATTTACCTCAATTCTGCCACACTAAGCTCTTGCAAATGAAAAATAAAATAAAGTTTCCACTTGTACCTAGAGATATTTTAGCAGTTAACATTTCCTAGTCCCTCTTCATTTAGCAAGCTGCCATCTCTCACCAGTTCAAGCTGTGTATACTATTCAAACCAGGAAATTTTAACATGCTCCATACATTTAAAACTTCTGCTTGCAACTGCCACAGAATATCTGAATTCATTCCGGCTTGAGAAGCAGCAGATGAATCTGGATTTATTTTTTCATTTCTTAATGTAATACCTCTTTCTGTTTCCTTTGCTTGGGAAACTGATGGCAGGGACCTTGTCTGTTCTTGGTAAACCAGTGAATCCCTGAAGGGCTTTAATAAGTCTAAAAAACACTCCTTTGAACTGAAAACAAGGGGGTGCTTGGGGGAAGACAGGGGGACACGATCGAAGAAGTAGGAGGTTCTGGTCTGGAGAAAGGATGCCTTTTGGGTTTTAGTGTAGCAGAGGAGTCCAGTGGTAAAGACTGGGAGAGGCTGAGCACAATCTAAAGACCCGCAGAAGAAAACAGGAAAGTGAAGGTGGACATGAAAATAAGCATTAGACSGTCTTAGGGCTACAACTGACAGGTCCAGGACACATGAGCAGTGGAGCAAGGGAGGGAACAGGCAGCACTGGATCTGGGTGGGCAGCGCATTTACAGTGAGGAGACACAAACCRCCCGACTAAACAAGAAATCCAGGAAGGGATCTGTGATCTGAGAGCAGGCAGAATGAGAAACAAGGAGGTGAGTTGGACAAGGAGCTCAGAGCCAGGCTGACCAAGGGGTGGCTGCAGGGACACATGAAATTAGGAGCAAGTTAAGAAAATTCTAGTTTAAAGACAAGAGAAATCTTGTGCAGAAGAGTTTGGGCTTGCTGAATGAAGCCTACTCTCCTCCAAAGCCTGAAATGGGACCCCAGGTACCCACATTCCCCCTTGCTTCCMTATCCATCAATATTGGTGGAGCTGACTAGCAAGGTTTAGATTTCATTCCACGCTTGTACTTGTCCAGATAGAATAACAACCTGCTATGATTACCGGTTAGTCCAAGGTAGCTCCAAAATCCTGCTGGCGAGTCATCCAAATTGTCTGCACTAAAAGGATCTTAACATTACAAAAATAACAGTTAAGAAATGCAGGAAAGTCTCTATCCACTACAGATCTGGTGTATGGAACAGAGATGGCTCCCCTTTCAGTTTATGCTGATAACACACACCACAGGCTGCACAGCAATACAGCAAACAACACAGAAGATTCCTGTAGGGAAACCCTGCATCAACCTGCCTTTAGAACAGGGACTGAATATTGTATGTAAAATAATGATGACTGCAGGTCAGAATGGTTTTGCATGAATGTAATTCATCCTATGTGCATTCTCTCATTTACCAGGCACTGAATGCTTCCCTTTGCAATCTTGACCTAGAGCCCCTATTTTTACTCAATTATTTAGCAGCAAGTGTATATATATGGCATCTGAATACATACAACCTCCAGTTTTCCGCTGCCTGAAAGTCAATGGCAGTTACACAAGAAGCAGAAACAAAGAAACCTATGACCACTTGGGCTGATGTCCTGCATAAACCGAGAAGAATTTTACCCAGCAAGTCCTGCTGTAAGTCCAAAACATCTGACTAAACTAAGCATATTTTTCTGAAAGGCACCCAGCGTGGAGGTCAAGATTTCAACTGACGGCAAATCCCCTACATCATTATATAAGTTGCTTTTAAACTGAACTTCTTCATTTTGCACAATTTTGCACTCGGTATTTTAGTGTGAACTCATCCAACTTGTTTTTTCTTACCAAAGTTCACCAATACCAATGAATACAAAGCCAGAGATGGTGAAAACTAGTATAGGTGAAGTATGTACCATGCATTATTTTAAATATTTTGTTTTCTATTAACAATAGCAAATAGTTCCAAAGGAGCAGTTTATGTATGACCCAACAGACCTTTGGTGAGCACCACAGGCCTGATTCTACTTTTAACTACTTGAAAAATGCAAGTTACACAGTAAGATTTTTTTTACACAGTCAGACTTTTTTTGAAGAGACTTTCTGCTTTATTTCTTTATTGCTTGGATATTGAGGTTGAGTGTTTAAGAAAATTTAAAAACCAGTGCCTTCATTTTACAGTGTCAGAGCAGGACAATAAACAATTATATATGCTTTAAATATTCATTAGAATAAAAAAAATTACAACCTTTTATTCAAACAAAACTCCTACTCGAGGTCAGTCAATTTTGCTCAGCAAAGAGCTTGAGGCTGGCCTACAGGTTTCAAGGGCGGAAGCCTACCATATTTTACAGAGTTGCTCAAGGGAAATAGTCTCGCTTCTTTGCTGATAGTTGAATGGAGAAAGCTGCCACAGAGACATGTGCTAAGCAAAAGGAACAAAAACAAAGGTCTGTTTACAATCTAAGCTCAAGTTAGAAAACAGTAGAAAAACAGGAAGGCACATTCTGAACCTGGTACCCATTTGGTTTCCGTATGCGGTTTCACACTTCTGAGGTAATGGATCGATGTTAAAACGCCGTGTGCTTACACCTTGCTGCTCACGGCACAGTCACACTTGAGGAGCCGTGGAGCACACTGTATAGGTACACGGTGGTTCTTGCACAGTCTCTACCAAAACAGTGGTAAAAATTAGAACTGTACCGGTTGGTGGCAACAGTGTGATATGAATGATAGAATATAGCAAAGGTTTCATATAAATGTTCACACACGGACAACAGGAGAAGAAATGGGAAGTGGTGGAAATAAAAAAAAAAAATGTATATATATATATATATATAAAAACTCAATGAGAAGCTAGAAGTTGCATGTTTTATGCTCTGCCTTAACAGACAAACGAACTGTAGTTTATCCAGTGCTGCTGCAAACATCACTTTTTTTAAAAAGAATCACACCCCGTGTGGCCCAAAGTTACCAGTTGCTCCAGGCTTTTAAATCTTTCCCCCAAAAAACAGAAAATCGGGCAGGGGGAGGGGAGATTGGGGGTGACCATTTCCCCCAACTCATCCACTTGTCAAATGACAGTGCTGAAATTCTGAGCTGCCCGGGGTACTATCTTGCTTTCATTTATTCATTTTTACAGCAAACAGCACAACAAAATCTCACCCTCTTGGGGGTTTCTAGAAGTAGGTGGTAACAGCTTCAGAACATATCATTAAAACAAGGATATAATTAAGACAAATATATTCCATTAAGCAAAACAATTTTTCCATCAGCTTCAGTGGAAACAGGGTCAGGTCTATTAGATGTAAACCAATTGAAGAAGACACCAGGGCACATGGTCTCGTTTTTGACTTCCTGTTCCAATTTCTCTTCAGCTGAGCTTTTGAGACATCCTCACTTTGTCTAAAAGAGTGAGAGATCATGAATTTGCAGCTGGGTGCTTACAGATTGCAAAGCAGCTGCCAGCAAGCTTAGCTATTGTCCATCTAAAAATGGATGACAACAGCAGACTGACATACCCAAAGATCTGCTTGGACGGGGACTCGGAGACCCTTGTAATAGATTCATCAAGATGATAATTCTTTTGCATATCGTTTTGCAGTGTCCCAGTATTACTATTTGGAAAGGGGATAAAATACTTGACATTTTTATATAAATGAATATATAGTCAGCACGGTACATAACCACATAGCGAATGACCAGAACTCTTACACCAAAGAAATAAAATTCACCAGTCATGCCAATACACCTATTCATTTTATACGATGGAGTGGAGTAACTCCACTGAATTCAAAGACATTACATTTAAAACTCAGGATTCAAAAGCCTTATCCAAAGCTCAGTAAGTTTCTTCAAATCTTTACAGTTAGTGCTTCAGATGAGCAATTTGGATAGAGTTTGGCCTCCAGCATGTCATGAAGTTTCCCGTCAAAGCTTGAGAACTATTTTCCTCAGATTAATCCCTTGGCAGTTTTCTCTACTACCTCCATAAGCAGGGAAAATACAAGAGTGCTCTAATACACAAATAATCATGATGCAAGAGCACACACAAAAAAGCATACAGTCAAGGGAGTAAGCAAGTTTACAGAGCCAACATGTCTTTTCAGAGAGAAATAGCAGCCAAATGGGAGACTAAGCAGCAGGGGACAAAACAGATTGCACAGTTTGAAGAAAAACAGGTGGGGTAAAATGAAATTCAGTCCCAATTGTGTCTGGTTCTGAATAATATAGATGAAAACTCTAGACACAGCAGTACATTTTGTACTTGCAGTCAGGTATGCCAAAAGGACATTTGTTTGTCCACACATGTTAACCCAGTCATTATAATAAGAGATTACTGAAGATCTTCACCCTCATCTAACAGTGCCTGAAACCTAGACCTTTCCTCTGTTGTTTAGAACAGCTATAGAAGTTTTTGTGCATTTCCCCTTCAAACACACAGTCTATAAGCCTTTGGAATAAAAGTGTCTCAGCATCATTTTCCTGCCCAAATCCATACACGGAGACCAAACATAGCTTGCTATTCTCTGATCCAGATGAAGGAACTCTTTGAAACAGCGTGGGTTAAAACCCACACTCATATTTATCCTGTGACACAAGCTTCTATAGAAAAGGTTTAGCATCATTGCCTAAGCCTGATTGACGTTTTTATTACCCAAATCACTAGGAAGACTTACATTTTCCAGTGTACTGCTTCTGCTAGAGCTGGACTTTTGGGCAATACACCAATTACCCATCAGGAAGTGAAAAAATAGGAGCACACATTATTTTATGTATGTTAGCAGTCCTGTCATGAGTACAAGCAGTGATTTTATGGATATCAAGGGACCATAAACCACCACAAAAAATTCAAACATACCACGTAACCTAACATACGTAACCCCTACATTAGCCAGATCTCGCAGCAAAATGTTCTGTTCCAAAATTGTTGCCTTAGTGTAAGTACAACTCAAAATACTGCAAGACAGATTAAGGCAACATAGCATTTAAGTATCCTATTGACTTGTTTTACTTCCAATCATTCCAGAGCAGAGCATTCTAACTAAAAGATTACCGCAGCAGGATAAGAAAAAGCATACTGTATTCACCATAACACTGTCATTGCAGAGATGTGTCAAGGCCCTGGAAGAGTTGAGAGGCAATCTCAGGAAGTACTTAGGAGTCTCTTATTTTAAATTTAGGTCAGTGCTTTGAAACTCCAACTTGCACGATTTGGAGAAAGGCTAGCATATATTCAGGAGTTCAGTACCTAGTAACACAAGAGAAAGCATGTAGATTTACACAGCTTTAGTCTCAATAAGTGACAGCTGAGGATAGTAAACACAGCTCAAAGAACTATAGCATACTTAAACATCTGCTTAAAAATTATACCAGTTCTCAAAGATTATCACTATGACCAACTCATTGTGTCATCTCAGTCTCAGCTCAAAGTCCTGAAGAATGACAGCAGCACCCAGCCCGTAGCTTTCCCCACCTTTCCTTTCATCCTGCCAAGCAGAAGTGCCATGAGTATTTTCCCAGCTGCGCTATCTTCTGGAGCTCCAGCTCTTTACTGTGTCACCTGCAATCAACACATTAAGCTTCTACCTCTGGCTGTCTCAGTCCCTCTTCACAAATAATCTCTCCACTTCTTTCGAGGGTGGGAGTGGGGCGATACTAGCAGAATGACCTCTTACTCTCAAAGGCTATCTTTTCTTTCCATCTACCCTAGTCTTCCTTGCAACATCCCTTTACCTTTTTCCCCCTCGAGATCTCTGTTCTTCAGTTCTTCTCTGCTGATAAAAGCGTGAAGGCCACCATAGCTGGGGCACTTGCTCAGCAAGAAGAGGCTGAGGAACTGGAACTTGCTCAGTCTGGAGAAGAGCTGGTTTTGGGGGAGGCCAACAGTGCCTGTGGGGAGGTTGCTGAGGGGATGGAGCAATCCCTCCTCCCACAAGTCAAAATATACTGATCTGTGAAAGTAGTACCTGTAGTTGTTTCACAAAACAAAAACAGTGCAAGGAATCTCTAACCTCTTTAACCCCAAGCCCTCAGAAGCAGCATATCCAACAGTGGAAAAAAGTCATTATCTTTTATTAGGTATTAACATCAGTTATTGATGCACTAGGTAGGGTTTAGACTTTCTTCCTTGTTCAAAGTTCCCGATAGCTGTCCAAAAGCAAAGCTGTCACCTGGCTAGACTTTGCAAGCCAATGTCTTGCAACAAAGTCTTTTCAGACTGCCAGAACCATGTCACCAAAGACAGACCACATCCCTAAATCTTACACCAAGCCAGGAGCCTGTGGTGATAAAACATCCTCCCAAAGACAGCCTGACCTTGGCAGCCACACAGGTGCAGTTATCAATCAAGGTTTATAAACACAAAGCCAGCCCAGTGTCTTCATCCTGGACAGACAGAATGGACGCCCTGGTGTTGGATAGGCAGGTGCTGATTGCTTCACCCGCTAGCACCCACTGCTGGTCAGTCCAGAGCTGGAACTCTGGGTTGAGAGAGGAAGAGATACACAAAAATAGGTGCCTGAAGTCGTAGTTGCTAAAGGACCAGCAAGGTGACAGATTGTACAGCTGGAGGAAGATCTAGAGAAGAGAAGTGGATCAGGTTGCAGTTAGAATTTAAATGGTGTAGCTAGCAAGAGATGTCATCCATTAAGCATCTGCCCTAATTTCTCTTTTACAAGAAGAAATTAGATTCCTGAAGTATTGCTCAAGAATTTATACAGAAACTTCAAAGTGTGTTGTTTCTATGGCTCAGGAAGAGGAAAAAAAGTTCAAAGATCTAACAGCTCTGTATTGACCTCATCTGTTTTAAGGCAGGTTTCTCATAGCCTAAACTGGCCTAGGTGATTCCAAATTTTATATTTAAAGTGGGCAGCTATGTAGAGCAAAGAGGCCTGCTAAACATCCCATCTTTTTTTAAAGGCAATTAACCTGGAAAAGTGACTTAGCAGTAGTTTTTTCTTGCATAGCATTCCCTTAAGGAAACAGGGACACTTCCTGGTAGGCATTGTAATGGAAGAGCAACAACGAGCTCACACATTCTAAGACACCCAGGAATCCGCRCAGAAAGGAGACAAAGTTTGTGAACACACAGTGCACAAAAACTTTACAAGCTGTATTAACAAGACAACACCATAGGGCATCAGGCTTCACTAGTCCCAGCACTCCTAGGATTACATATTTGAATATAATCCCCCTCAATGAAACAAGCAGAGACATGGTAGAACACCAACACTAAAACCAAAACAGAGTATCCAAAGCATTTACAGGTGGTAAAAGCATGTCCATATAACTAATCAGAACAAAGGATAAGAAGAGTTTCCATTCTCTGGCGGTTTTGGAAAGGAAGACTTATTTTGCATTGGCAGAATGCGAAGACTGTACACAAATTGAGACGTCACTAAAAAAGCCAGAGTAGAAGCAACATTTTTCATTTGCCCCACATCAAAAAGGGACATTTCAAGCAAAATATGTTACGTTTTGATAGAGAGTTCTACAAACATTTCAAGAGTAATTAACAGAATAAATACAGATCTGTCTTTTGATATTGCCAAATTTGCTTTTGTTACTGAAAAGTGGTCAAGGAAACATTTTTTGGGGCCAATATCCACCTATAATCCTGAACTATATCTTTAAAGTATTTTCTGTACTTGAGCACATGTGTTTCAAGGCTTCAAAGTCAGTTTTAATAGTATTTTTAATACACTTCCATGGTTTTTTCCATGCCAGTTTGAATTATTCAGATAAAACAGCGAAATTACTCCAGTCTCCTGTTTTACTGATAGATTTAACGTGCCTCAGTTTTCCTAAGTGGATTTCCCAGATTTGCAGGCAGAAAGTTTCACTGAGTCAGGAACAGGAGTTAACTCTCCTGGTTTCCTGTTCAGTGACTTAATGAAGAGGCCATCCTGTCTCTTTTGCACATGTACATTGTATAATTCTTTTGGGGACCAAGGGAGAGGAGATGTGCCTGCATACACACCCCCATATGCATCAAAATGAACTACTCTATGTGATAATGCAGACCATTTTTCCATAGGACACCTGCCAAAAAGAAACAATTGGCAGAAGATGTACATTAGTATGTGTTCACCCGAATATTCACATCTAAACACTGCACATCTCACTAGGCTTTGCAACCACTGAATTGAGGGATAGTGAGAATAGCACCAAGATTCAAATCATAATATTTACAGAGCAAATCTTGATCCATCCACAAATGCTCTACTTAATATCTCACGTAACAGTTTGCATAATGGTCAAGTATACTAAAATAAAAATCAATTTACAAACCAAAAATAGGACCTATATTGTTTTCACAAAGCATTTATTGCAGATAGCTCATCTAGCTCTCATCACAACCAGTCTTCACCAAGATAACCTGTTCAGTACAATACTTCTAAAGGTTTGTAGGTCCTTAAAAATCAGATAGAAACCTGGAGGGCCTACCTACGGAGGTTAGTCACCCAATGAGATATTCAACTGCATCATTACATACTAAAACCCTTAACAAATCTGCGTCTTTGCCTGTGGGCTGAATTGTAAGAGGAGGCTAATCAAACTTTTCTAAATCACATGGGTACTGCAGRAATTTATTAATGTTTATAGCAAGTGCTTTGAACATGTATTGTAAAGCTGCTATTCAAGTTCTAAGTATTCAGCAGGTCTAGGGTTGCTCAGAAATTCTTGAACTCTCGAGGAACCTGATCTGAGTTTCAACTGCAAGAAAACTTGAAACCTGTTGAGATTTGCCTGGTCTCACATTTCACTGAGCATTTAGCATAACTGATAATGATCCCTTCTGATATACGTTCCATTTCCTTGAGTCTTTTGGTTTACTTTGTAATGGCTGGGCAACATAAACACGTGCCACTGCTTTTGCAAGAGAAGTGTGCCCCTAGCAAGTTGCTCTAGGTATCTTACACATTCATGTGTTTCATGCATTGTAAGCCCAGCTAATTCAGACATTTTTGATACTTAAAATATAGCTTCATTAGGAGGCATCCTAGAGTACAGCCACTGCATTGAGCAAAAAAGCCTACAGAAATATATACCTTGTTGTCTGAAACAGTGATAAAAATGAATTGAGTGCAGTTATGCTATGAGTGCAGAGCCTTTCACATCCTTATTTCCTCTGTCTTCCATAAAGGACTCTCATCCCTGAAGAGTCTTGAGGAGTGTGGGGAAACTTTCCAGACCTCACAGAATTGAACCTAGCTCTGGAGACCCAAAGCCAGCAGCAGATTCCCATTGAGTCACCACTTTAGACTTTGTCACTCAGCTGACTGCAAACAACTACATACCCACAGCATTACAGATGTGTTTCTGACTGTTCTATTACAGCTAGGATGCACATTTTGTAGCCTGCCTCCCCCATCTAAATCTAGCTCTGTTTAGAAGAGACATTCAGCTGAGCGCTCACAGTATCTAAGTAAACTCCAAAGCACAGAATGGGACCTTGTCTCTTAACCGCATCCATCTAAAACTCTCGCAGAGCACAAGCTAACACAGAGTTCAGCAATGCTTATATGTTTATTACTGAACAGTTCAGTCAAACCTACATGTCTCTGTCTAAATCACCCTTGTGCACCACAGTCCTGAAAAAAAACAGAGGCAAAAATACGCATTTTTCTTTAGCAATAATAACATCCAACCTAATGCTAGAAATCTTGGCATTATCCAAAAGCCATTGAAGTCCAGAAAAATCAGTAAGGATCCCTTTTTCCATATCCATTTAAGTAATTTTGCACCTCTTCTTCTCAGGTTCAGCTCAGCAGGTCACATCCACATCCAGTATCTTATAGAAGGGACTTAATATACAAATAAACTCTAAACATCTTATCATATCATTTTGAAGAAATGTCAAGTACAAACACATGCCAAGATTTTCCTTCCATATACCCAGTAATTTTGCTAGTATTTTTCTACCAGTTATAAACATCCAAGATATGAGGCAAAAAAGATACAATATTCTGCACAGTAATTAAGAATGAGTAAACCTCCATACGAAACATGATGTTTAATGAATCACATGGGTATCTTTGACACTTCTTTTTCTCTACAGGGTGCTATTCCTCAAGCCATGCTTCCTTGGCCAAGCCTTCTCCTGCTAGGAGAAGCCATTCCCCAGAAAGCCATAAAACCTCAACCTCACAGCACACTTCCAATCAAACACCCCTCTCTTCCTACCATCATTTTTGTGGCAAGTAGTCCTTTATTTCTTCCTTTATAAGGTCAGGTCTCCTCACAAGTCTCCATACAATAGCACCTTCCTGAAGACTTCACCCATGTGATGATGATTCCTTCTCCTCCTTATATGACCTTCCCCTGAGTGTTTTATATTCCCTACAGCTGTGCTCCTTCCTGCACCCCATTGTCTGCCTTCTACCCTTTCCCTGCCTTGTGTGTTGTTTTTTTTAACCCCCACCCAATCACGACAATTTGCCTGTACACAGAATTTATTCTTTTTCCTTAGATATTTATTTGCTTGTGTGATTTATTCCTCCTCTCAACTCTAACATTACCAAAGTCCCTTGAAGACATTAAAAAGTGCTGTTGAAAAAGTTAATAGGAATGACCTGATTTGTACTTCTTCCAAAAAAAAGTGGTTGTTGCCATCTGCCATCAAATGGAGGGAAAACTCAACTGCCTCTGAAGCAGCTGAACATAATGAGGAAATATTAAGGATTATTAATGAAAAAAAGCTGTGAACTGCTGCAGCTTAGCTATTGCTTTGCAGTGCATTAGCCTTTCCTGCAACATTGGCAGAAATTTCAAAATTTCTGAAGGGGTGGGCAGACATAAAGGAAAAGCCTTTTGCTTCTAGCCCCCTACTAAAATTAGGGACTTAACTCAAGACACCTTGAAGTTGCCCAATTCTCCACTAAGTTCAATCATTCACCTCTAACAAAATCACTACCTTTTTTGGTATGTCAGTTTGGGGTACCTGAAACAGAGAAAAATAAAATCTGCTGGTCACTTTAAAATCTTTATCCTATAATGACCTGAGATGAGAAATGACTGGCTTGGGTCCCTAATCCTGCAACCTCTGAAAAACTGAGGTCTTGACTTGGAGCTCCCTAATAACCACACCAGCTGTAGTTGAGATGATTCATAGATTTTCCAACCATTAAGATAATTCAATCTGTTTGAGTAACACAACACTTAAAGTCTTACATGGTAGTTCATGCAGCACAATGGATCACAAACCATGCTGTAATTTTACTATTTCTAGAACAAAAACTAATTAAGTGACTAAAACTGAAGGAAATAAATTGAAGTTATAAGGCACACGCACGTAGAATTGTCTTTAAACAGAATGTCCCTTGGCAATGGCTGAATTCCAGCACAGGGGTTCCTTAAAGAGTATTTTTAAAAGTCATCTGACTGTGAATTACCATCTTTTCCTAATCTCAGATTCTAGCCTGCAGTCACACTTGGAAAGGACAAATAGTTTAAGTTTATGCACTCCCCAGATTGTATAATCTTGGTAG
This sequence comes from Phoebastria nigripes, assembly GCA_035582835.1. Taxonomy (NCBI): domain Eukaryota; kingdom Metazoa; phylum Chordata; class Aves; order Procellariiformes; family Diomedeidae; genus Phoebastria; species Phoebastria nigripes. Next base: position 1,947,170 of record JAYKAV010000411.1, on the reverse strand, counting down.
GGCWGCTGCGTTGCAGTAAGCTGGCTGCTCTATTATATATCACAGATTGCTCTTGATCTATGCAAGTCCTGTCACGGGAAAAAATAGTCAAGCAAGAGAGGAAGAATGTAGAGCTTTCAGCAGAGGGAGGTATTGACACAGCATACAACGCCAGGGGAGGGGATCTGAGACTGACTGTTTCAGTGCTTGGCTACAGTTAGAGGCAATATATCCCTCCTCCAGCAGTATTTTTTTTTTTTTAAAAAAGGGAATAGCCTGCCCTTAAACAGCTTTGCTGATGTTGTTTTCCTGTTTGCAGATGTTGAGTTGCATTCTCTTGTCAGTGGAAAAAAAAAATAAATGAGAGGGTGGGGGGAAAGGAAATAGAGCCATAAATTTAAAGAGAGAAGCCTTTGGTCAAAAAATAGCCACAGCAGATAGTGTAACTAAAACCTGCCTAGTGCCTACGCTGTCAGCACAGCGCACAGGGCAAAGTTACATAATATTTTCCACATTTATTTCAAGCAGGGCAGCCTGCCAGCTTGATAGATTTCTAGAAAGGGTGGGAGAGGGAGAGTGGTTTGATTCACAGACTGCTGTATTTACAGCTCACCCCACAGCCACTGCCTTCCCCTCTTTGGGCGTTTACCTTTACAGTTTGCCAGACAGCAGTGTGAGCATAACCCTGATATAGAAAGTAAGTCACTCTTCAGACTGTCTGAAGCACTACAGCTGCACAAGTTAGCTTTGGTTTTCTTGTTTTGAGGGTGCTAACATGCACTGATTTGCTGAAAGCTCAGTCGTTGTCAAAGTCCAGAAATTAACAGTAGGAAAAGCGCCTCGACAGAAAGATGAGGAGAGAGGGGAGCTTCAGCTTCTGATCCTTCACTGTCCTCACCTTCAGCAACAGAGTCCCAAAGTGGAGTCTTTAGAAAGAAAAGGTTTCTGCAAAACTATCAAAACAAAAAGTTAATCCATCATCAGTTAAGGTTAGAAGTGGGCATGAATCTCCAAAACAGACCTGAATTTTCTCAGAAGGCAGGGCTGCTCTGATCAAGTGCCTGGATGAAACCAGCTACCTAGTTTCCTGTGAGGAACTGCTAGGAAAGGTATAATTATATGAAAAACATTCATCAAGAACAGTCATACAAATGACTAAATGAACAGTTCTGTGTTGTGTGTGACAGGACAATCCATAAAGCAAAGCATTGGCCTGCATATTTCCTGCATTTATTCTATATTTTCTTCACATGTGACAGGTTCTCCACTGGGACTTCTCAAATACCTCATTAAGACTTTACTATTGCTGGCAAGCAATAACATTGCAGCTTCCCATCAAAGATAGACAGGAAAAATTACTAGAATAATGACAAACAAAAAAGTCTGTTTCCTATGTCCAACTTACATGAACAGAAAAAGGGGGTGAAAGGGAAAAAATAGAATACTGATATCACTGTAATAAACCCAGTATGTTGTCCATAAACCAGACTAGAGAAAACAGAGGTTAAAACTATCCTTCCCTCTCCCAACCATAATGTATGCACAGCACCATGTATGACTCTGTAGGGATATTTGAATGGGAATGAATGGAAAAATGAGCTGGGCCAATTCTCACCAAACTGAAATGTACCTACACAGCATAAAAGTTACTAATACATTTATGTAGAATATTAGTGCCAGTATCATTAAATCAAACTATTCCTCCAAAGCAAGTTGCTCTGACCATGTTTTTTAAATGAAGAAAACAAAAGGATGCCAGCTAAATGCTAACGTGTCATAATTTTAACCTGCAAAGAAGAGATGTTCCCAGACCAGCAAGGAGATAAAAAAAAAAAAAAACCACAGTTCATGAAACAATGCAATGATGTCAAGTGAGGTGCAATATTTCCTCTTGCTAGTAACATTGTGTGCTTTGAGAGTAATGCCTTTGAGCCTGAAATCATCCTCCAAAACAAACCTTCCTTTCAACGTTGGTCTCATCAATAGTTTACAACTGGAGTTTACTGGCTTTGGTTATAAAGACCTCCCCCAAAAATGTAGGGGATAGAACATCTTTAAAGATGATTTTTGTTTCTTACGACCATGCTTAAAAGGAATCCCTCAATTTCTTTTCTATCTTGGATGACATTTTATCATTTCCACATTTTTTCCAGTCCAAACTTGGAGAGTCTGCACACTGGCAAAATCTATAAGTTTACCCAGAGAGAACTCAGTAACCTCTTCTTTCCCCCTGAAAAGTAGCCTAATTTTAATACATGAAAATAAATAGTATTGAACTTACAGGATCAATTGTGAGCTAAAAAAAAGACATCCCAGTATTTGGAAAAGGGTAACCTATTCACAAGCTGATAAAACAGAATACATTTTCTCTAACACAATAAGCAATGAGATTATGTAGCATCATCCAACTGTAACAGTTTTTCCCACAATGTTATATTGCCATTCATTGAGTTTTCTGAATATTTAAAGATCAAATAATGAAGAGTGACAAGAAGTGAAAATAGAAGCAGAGGCAGAAGTTTGCTGGGGAGGAAGAACACAAAATCAGAAAAAAATGGAAAAATGGAAATTGGGATGTTTGAGGAGAGCTGAGTCAAACCCCAAAGAACAGAGAGTGACTAGGACAATAGGCTGGGACAAAAAGATGCTGGCTCAATTCCAGGCTCAGCCACAAACTCTGCAGCAAGTTGTATGATTTACTTGGAGCCTCAACAAGCTAGTGGTGAAAGGGGACAAAAACCTTCCACCTCAGGGAAGGACTAGCTATGACTATGAGGCACAAAGTGTGTGTATGACCACCATGCTATGAGGTATGCCAGGGACATACCCCATTTGGCTCCAAACAATAGCTGAGGGACAAGATGCAGTATCTGCACAATTCCGCACCAAAGTCAGCCAGCTCTCCTCAGCACCAGTGTTACCACTCCGATACGAAATTATTGCCAGACAGTAATACGCACTGCAATTTCAGTGCAAAGTTTGGGGTCACTATGTTGTAGCTTCTTAAACACCCACAGTGAAGTTTACCAAAGCTCAGGTTTTTTACTTCTGCTGCAGAACCACACTAAATTGTGGTTCTTTTTCTGGGACTTGAGCTAATATATCTGCCCTGTGATATACTCTAGCATGTAGAATTAAAGCCATATAATGAACCATTCAGCTCAAAGGAGTTTAAAAGTAGAATATACACTGTATTATCTCTCAAAGGGAGAAGAATTTATCACCCTAGTTCCTGAGGCACCAGTAAATATGTTGCACATTGTAAATGCACACTTTCCTTTGCTTTTGGCAGTAACTAAACAAAAATTATTTAGAATGTAATTTACCTGTTGATATTCCAGTCCTTTAGAGTTCATATTCCTCACTCTTCAGAAAAGGAAATTCAAAAGCTGTAGCTAGACAGTAGCATGCAGGAGGGCACCACAGTTCCCAGGGGAGGGCATGCCCTTTCACCACATCCTGACCACGTCCTTGGGTAGGACCACCCTGAGCACTGCTTTCCCCACCCATCATACGCTCCTACCTGGCTGTCCTCAGAAGGCAGGTGTATGATGAGAGATGTGGTGTTGTCGAACAGGCCCTGGGCTGGACATGGGGAACTGGGACCAGCTGAGCTGCAGCCAGTGTGCTTCACTACTGCTCCTTTCACTGCCACAGTCTTAATGCTGGGACATTGGGTACAGCACTGGGTTTTGACATGGCTGGGTAACATCATTTGCATTTACTACAATTATTAATGCAGGGCTTTCTGTTTTAACTACAGAAATATTGTTAGCCCAAAACGCCATTACAAACTTTAATTAAATTCTAAACTTGAGGAAACTACTCAGACGTTCACAGGCAGTCTCTTTCTTTTGATTGAGAATGAACTTGGATCTTCCCAATGGTGTAGGAAAACTCTTTTAAAAGATATGCCTCACTATTGAGGCTGGTTTTCCATTATATATTTATTTTTATTACAAGGCAGTATTGGTATACTAAGATATATTATTTACACAATGCTATAAGGCACTTCAAAAACTATAAAGCAGAGTAGCCCCAAAAGCTCTTAATTTATTGACACAGTGTTGCAAGGTGACAAGGGCCCTGAATTTCCACTGAAACTATTGTGTAAAGGGAGTCCTCATTACCTTGTAGGAAATGAAGGATACGCATACTCACTTAAATACACTGTGTTATATTGCTATAGGAGGTAATTTCATCTAGGCCAGCCAACAGAATAGTTTACAAAGTGATATGGAAAGTTGTAACTCAGGAGGCAATAGGGGTTTTTTGACAGTTGGGGCAAATTTGCCTTAGACATAACCAAGATGCCAGCAGCTTTGTTACCTCCATGTTTAGCAGAGGGCTGTTAGCATGGCTCCACCACTGCATAGGAGGTTGAAGAGAAGATCTCTACTGTACAGTCAATCACAGCACAAAACTCCTCAAAACCACAGTGCTTAACAACTTTAGTGCACAGTCATAATGAACTCACAAAGTAGTATCTGTTGAGATCATTCAAGAGTGGTGTTGTCCAGGTAAGACAAGTGCTAGCTATTAACAATGATATCATACAACTCTAATTTCCACCAGAATTCCACCAGAAGAAGAAAGTAGAAAAAATGTCTTTTCTGCAACCAATAAGGGTATGACCTGAGAAGACACATAACACATAATCAAGTTACTTCTGCAGTGTTATCATAAACACAAAATATATGTACTGTAAGACTGCAGAAAACTGCCTTTGGCAAGGTGCCTCTCTAGTCTTAAACTCCTAAGCAAATGTGCTTTCACATCTACCTCTGTTCTAAGGGTTAAGGGGTAAGGTAAGAAGGTTGGTTCCTAGAGCAATGTGAAATTTGCATGCCTCATGACATTAGAGTTTGGTGTAAGCTGATCCTCTTCAGAACTGGTCATAACACACTGTTACAGCTGTCCAAGACAAGGCAATGATTGGCCTTTATGTGGTTTCACAGCGTTACCAGATTAGCAGGAATTACAGAGCTTTCCCCTGCCCATTGCCTCTTAAGTACAGGACCTGGGCCTTTCTCCTTCTGGGCCTAAAGGAACAGATCTTCTCCCAAAGGGTGTGCAGGCACTGGCACCATCTCACAGAGCAGTCTGGACACCCTATGGAAAAGATGTCGCATATATGTAGCTCTTCAATACACATAGAGCATTTCAAGAAAGGGATATAGCAATGACAAAACATAACAACTCCATTCTGTCCTTAATCAGGCACAGTCTAGCCTCAGCCTGACTTAAAATCTTACATGTTTTCTTTAGTTAGGGTTCTCTGTACAGAATGGGCTAATATGCCGAAAAAACAGGAGACAAATGTGGTAGGGAAAACAACTGGCATAGAAGTATGTGTAAATTAAGACACTTCAGCTTTGCACCTTACCACTAAGTATAACCCAGTTACACTCCCTTCTCCTGGTACAAGCTGAAGGATTTCATACATTAGAAGTATATCAAATTGCTTTTTTATCTATAATCAATTTTCTTTTTCTCTTTGACAGTGATAAAATTCCATCTGGAGAAAGCACTTTAAAAATCTACTTATATATACCTTGCTTCTCTATATTAATTTTAAATGATTGTCTTTAATTACTTGTCATTTGTTTGCATTGTGCATGTGTAGATCTAAATTCTGCTAGTACATGATGAAATGCAAAGGAAATAAAAGAACTTCCACTTCTCAAATGATATCTTAATTACAGTAACACCTACATCTGAGTATTTGGGGTATAAACTAGGTCTAACTTGCAGTCCAAAACCGGGCATTCTACAGAAATGTGGCTAGATTCCTTTTGTATCACAGACAAAACCGTTTTTCCAATGTGTCAGAAGATCAGAAAGTTGCAGTTAGGTTTTTTCACTCAGTTGTTCTACTATACATTTGAGATTTAAAAGGCACATATGGCCACACAGAGTTAGGGGGTACAAATTAAACACAGATATTCTCCTATCATTTACAGTTTGCAAATTAATTCAACCTCAGTAGGAAAAAAGCTTTGTAACAAACCAATGTAACCACTAAAACTGAAAGGAGATTGAAAGCCACAACATCCAGAGGATGTTACAGCCAGCATTAGAAGACATCAGAAGAAAGTACTGAAGAAACAGGTCCCCCTTTCTGCAACTTATGAGCGCCTCCTGCCTAGACTAATACAACCTCATGCAGCTGAGGAGGTCTTCTGACTGCACAGTTCATCAGCAGGTTCAGTGGGCAGCAATAACCGTATGGCAGCAACAAGTCCTGGGTACCATCCCAAAATAAATGAAAGTACAGACCCCAACCAGACCCTTATTCCTCTTCTTGTTCTGCAAAATTGAGATACAACCCTGTAGACCACTTTTGTGGTTCTTCCCACTTAGAGGCTCTCAGATTCCTTGGGAACATGAAAGCACATGTGCATTTTTTGAGAGGAACAGAAAAAAAAACAAACTAGCCAAGAAAAGAGAGACAAAAACTACATGTATACTTATATTCAAAAAAAGTGTGCAAAACCTAGCAAGTGCTGGAGTGGGTAAGCAGGACAGTCCTGGTCAAAACTCTTATTTACAATGCAGTTTTCACCACCTAAACACCCTAAACTACCTCTGCTTGGGTTTAGTGGCAGGTGACCCTTTTCCAGACTGCTCAGTCCCCAGAAAGCTGTCACAAAAGGTTCCCTCTGGATTTACAGCTACATGTGCAAAATGAGCTCTGTGACCTTCTGCCTTTGGGGACCCTGTGAAGTAAGCACTACACCACAGCCCCACATACCCTGAGGTCAAACTATAACATCACCTTTGTTAAAACTGTTTGTTCCAATTTGTCAAAGATTTACATTTCACAGATGAGGAACCCAAAGCAAAACTGGACCTTTAGGTACAGTCCTTTCATTTGTGGCAGCTGAGTCCCATTCCTAAACCAAAACACATTCCCAGGGTGATGCATTCACTCCAGAGAACATCTTGCTATAAGTAGTAAAATAGCATGGGTAGGCACATCCAGAATCCCTGAGATAACACTGCTCACACCTCCTTTTCCAGAAAGGGAACAGAAACATCCATCCCTCTTTTGATTCCATGTGGTACAAGACATATTACCTATTGCCTGATCATGGAGGTTGTGATTTTCTAAATTGTACAGAGAAAAAAAAGAGCTTGGCAAAGTATTTAAATCCCCATCATTTGTAATTACTGCAGACAGTGGGGAGTGAAATCCTGCAGAAGGTACAACTCCTGAATGCAAACCAGAAAGAAAAGWAGTAAATACATAATCTGCTAGAGAATCATCAATGCCTGCACCAGGATAACTGAGAACTATTTCTTGGTGCAGTGGATCATACCTCTAAGGAAATGGTCACTACTTATTGAAGATCTGAACAAAATAAATGTACTTTCGGTTTGTATGCACCAAATTCRGAGGCAGCAATGAAGCAATGACAGAGGCTCACTGTGCAGCGTGCAGCAAGCGTGCCACAGAGATCAAACCTCAGGTGCTACTGGAACATATTGTGCTCTTCAGCCTCTCATCACCTGCTGCTATTGGCTGACTCTAGGTATCAGATGGAAATATCACACCACAGCTCACCCAAAACTGCACCCACTCTTTCACGGCAACAGACATTTATGACTTGCAGTTTGCGTCATTTATGCCCCCTAACAACAAGAGCCTGCAAATCTGCCTGCATTTGCAAAGTAACCAAACTGCCTTATCTAGAAGTGCATGCTTTCTTGTGGGTCTTTTAAGAAAATCTTTATTCTGGCATCTTTTTTTAAAAAAGGTGCTTGATTTCACAGCGATGATAATATTCTTTTGCAAGACATTTCGTTCATAAAATCCTGCTTTAAAAAATCTTATTGCTAAAAGAACTGGCAACAGTAGGACAGTGTTACCCTCAGCGTAGATGGCAGTTTAATGGGTTGAGATAACTTGGACAGTTTGTTTTGGCAATATTTGCTAAAGTACTGGAAAAATAATACAGAAATCTGTAATTTCATTCCAAGTCTAGACATCTTTACGCCCTCCGCCGCACAGGTTCTTCTACACATTTTCTTCCAAAGGTTTTGCCTTTTTGCTCTCATTTGCATTCCCAAGAGACACCAGTTCAAAACTTTCCTCCACCTGAGAGGAGCTGGAATCCTTCTCTTCTGGGACAAATTACACTTTACAAATGTAATTTGTAAAGCCTGGCTTTATAGAAACAACATAAATTAGGTAAGTCCTCCATAACTTGACACCTGCAACACTCACCTGCTAGAGAGGGAACCTGTGCTCTAGTTTCTATGTTGATAGCATTTATGTTCACTGTGGCAGGGACTGGGACCTAGATCATGCTTTTCCCTACTGTTATGCAATATTGATTAAGAGGAAGTTGCCAGATGAATAAAGTGGCAGAGGCAGCATGCAGAAATCACCTCCAAATATAGTTTCAGGGTCACTTTTACATAGCATTCACTGGGGAGGATCCTTCTGAGAAGTGGAGCTATGTGCTGATATTGTCTCTACACACCAGATTTTCACAGTTACATGGGAAGCTACTACTGAAAATTTTATATTTACTATCAATCAGAACCACTGAGATCCAGACTCTTCGAAAATCTGCCTATAATAATGGGAGCTGATTACCTAAAATGCACTCGTAAATTCTTCTTGATGCCCACACTTTCATGGGAGATAAAAGCAGATATCTGACAGTGGGGAAGAGATCTGAGCTGAATCAGTTTGTTCCAAATAGCTCAGGCATGTCATTCAGTTGCTAACCAGCTTTCGTACAGCATCTTTCCACGTACTCTGCACACATCAAATAAATAAGGATCACGCAGTGTTAGAAATGTTTTGAGTTCTAAAAAATAAAATATCAAAGCTGTACAGAATCAATTACTATCATAGATTCAACTACAGACAAACTGTATTTCCAATGAAAAGCAATATAATATGTTTCAAAACCTTAAATATTTCTCTTATAACAGCTTTACATACAGAACAGTATTTTGACTATGCTTGATTTACTGAAATATTTTGTGTCACAGTTCCCATTAGCAATTACTTCAATCTCCCCTTTCACTGGTAAAATATGCTATCTTTCCTAATCCTTCAGATTTGTAAGATAACAGCCTTATTTCTACTACTGGTCCAGATGTTCCTCCAGGCAGTGGAATTCAATAAAGCAGATGGATTCAGAAAAAAATGGCTGCTGACTGAGGCCATACTAAGTTTGCAATGTTAGAAAGAGCCCCATGGGACACCATTGTGGGCAGTGTGCAAAATAGGCATTCAAAGGTGCAAAATATGTTATCATATCACTGGATGACAGAGACAGGATATATGCACCGACACCCAAACCATTCTGGATGTAAGCTATTTCCAATACTAGTGGGAATTGTGGACAGCAAGCTTTCTGGTTGGTGGAGCACCAGTGAGGCTTGTGCATGTTTTACCTCAGAGCACCAGCAGATCACAGGCCCTACCACCTTCTGGAAAGCTTTGACTGACCAGCTGCTGCAGCCATGGCTCAGCCTTTGTCCTGCCATTGTCCCCCACTTCTCTGTGGAGAGCTGTGCAAGACTCCGGGGTGGGGGGCAGAGCTTTGGCTCCTCAGCAGTTCAGAGAAAGCCAGCCCTGCAGTGACACAATCATTCCCAAACTCAGGTAAGCCTTTCCCTTCTTTCCCTTGTGCAAGAATGGAAAACCAAGCAGGTTCCTTGCACCTTTTCCTCCCCACCCAGTGGCCTCAAATACTGCTGAGCACACTCATCAAATGCCTCTGCACTGTGTTTCGTGGAGTGATCCGTTCATTCACAGTACAGACTAAAGCTATAAATACACAATGCCATAAAAGGCTGGTGTGTAGGCCTTTCTCCTGGAAAGAAAACATATTTCAAAGATGGTTTGGCTGATAAGTTTGGCGATTTTATCTGCAACTCTGAGCAAACCACTGTTTGCTAAACCTACAGAACAGCAAGGTGGCAGTCCTTTGGAAGATACCAAGAATTATCCTTGATAAGTGAGGAACAAAAAGCAGATGCAATTTAAAAAATCTTTTTACCCAAGACATAAGTATGTATAAAAACCAGCAGTCTAAAAGTATCCAATAGATTTGACAGATGAGGCTGTGATCTGCAGTAGGCAACACCTTGCAGCACTTTATAGCTTCTAGGCTTTCTGAGAGCACTGTGTATCAGAAGGATATATTTATATATCCCTATCTAACAGCTTCATGTAACAGCCTTCATGTAACAGCTTTCTGCAGCTCTTTGGTAAGAAATTCAAAGAAAAAATATGGTACGATGATGATGTGCAGGACTAGTATCATAAGTTTAATATTTTGATATTATACCATCCTCCTTATAAATCCATTYCTTAATTCACCTTTGTGCTTTGAAACGGAACTTGTAGCATTCATATAACTCTGTGAGGTGCTGAATATCTCCAGTGAAATGTTTGGTATTGTGGTGGGCATGACTTGAGGTGTTCAGTAATTATCATGATTCAAGTTCTCCCCCCTTTCTCCCATGCAGATCCATATTTAGGATAATGGGTCACTAAGTACAGGGATTTGTTTCTGGTATATAGCTACTTTTTTGAACTTTTTTAACACAGGTATTTAAAGTATTCATCTTCTACCATGCAATCTGAATGCCTGCCAGTAGTGCACTAGGAAATTCGAGTAACATACAACTTCTGTTTTCTCCCCTGAAGTAAAAAGGTGCATGAGTTATGCCCTGCCTGGAGGTCTAGAAGGACATCTCCAAGCCTGTGTGTGCTGCTAGAAGGCAGCTTGTTGGGCTATTAGAGAAGTCAAAGCAGAAGCAGCCTGTCATCCACTGAGACTGGAAGTAAGTGAGCTCTGTCACAGCAAGCAGTCCCTGTGGATGTCTGGTCAGGAGCTTTGGAGTGACCTCCAGGAAAGCTCCATCTCGCCCTGCACAAAGTGAAACTCGCAGTATCTGAGGGGTCAAACTGCAACCACTGTTGTCACCCCAGAAGTTCAGTCAATCTTCCAGATACTGGGCTCTGGCCATTGTAGAGAAGCTGCAGACAGGCAGACAGACACCCAGCTGCCTTGCTGGGATCATTTGCCAAGCAGCGGATAAGCTAAATCTTCTGTAGTGTGGCTGACACACAAACTAATTTATGGGGAATTTGCATTTCTTTCCCTTTCTCTCAGGCTGCAGCAAAAGTTGCCAAATGCTCAGGATTTATATGCAAATAGCCCTGGTTGTTCTCTGGTTGCAGAGGAGAAGCAACAGGAGTAAGGGCTGCATAACTGGAGCTCATTGCCCCTTTTATCAAACACAGTTCAGGCATGCTGATGGTTAGATACACATCAGACTTTCAAACTGTGGTTTATATAGCTGCTAAAACTCACTAAAACAGCACGTACAAATTTCCTTCTCTTCTCTCAAATCAAGAGCCCCTGACAAGAATCAGTGTTAATCCTAGGTTGCGAGATGGTTTTTATCCATCCCAGAGACAGTTTATACTGCAGTCCAGCACTGTGTAAGCCTCAGAGACCTCTTATGTAACGTATCTCTTTCACAGCACGGTGTGTATTTCGCTTAGGCTTGCAGTGTGCATTGAAAACCCTGTCAGACTGGGACCCACAGGAGATATTGAAGCAAAAATATATGGAATATAGCTTTTCCTTAAGAAAAAAAGCTGCATACCAGGCAGGAAGACTTTCTGCATGAGGAGACGGAAGATGGTGTGTTCCACATTTTCATACACACCTCTGCAACAACACCACAGTATCTACTTTGTATAATAGAAAACAGTCCACCCTTATTTATTTCCTATGGACCTGATAACTGCTAGAGACCCTCTAATACAGCTATTCTGCCTTTTATCACAATGCAAAATACAATATAGAATCAGAGCTGATCAAGCCCAGAGCGCAGTTACAAAATGTCCTATAATTTGGAAAGATTTATTTCTGTAGGTATGCCCAGAGCTATCGCCACAGTGAATTAGCCTCTAGACCAAGTATAAATGAGGATAAGTGTATATGAAAATCCATTTGGTTTTTTGCTACTGGAGCTATGCTCCACCACCATCACTTTCTTGTTCCAGCGGTCTGGAGACAGAACACACTTGTCACCTGAAAACGATTCCTGCATACTATTTTCCTTGTATTTTTGCACAGAGGCCACCATTGCTTACAGCCTTGGAAAAGAAACTCCTACAGCAGAAAACCTCTCAGGATCATTGTTAGAGCCTATGCAAAGGTAGCGACTGCACGTTGCTAAATTAGGACTAGCTGTATTCACTTGTGCCAACAGCATAGATGGGGGTAGGGAATGGGGAGACTCTCCAGAGCAGCTGAGTTTGGACATAGCAATGAGTACAGAGCCTTCAGTGCTGACTCATTTTTTCCATTTTTAAAATAAAAACATTAGCAAAGATATTTTTAAGTGGTTACTGTGCTTTTCTGCTGCAAGCAAAGCCTTTTCATAAGTTTTAACTATCGTTACCCCCCTCAGCAGTAACATACTTTAGTAATCACTCCTTTTTTATTAAATCCTTTTAGCCATAAAGCCCAAGATAGTTTTAAATGGAGCAGTCTTTAGTCCATAACTTATTGGTTTCTAAGGGAAAACTATTGTCCAGAGAAAGCGTAGGAGCCTGGGAGCTAGGATCCCTTGGCTCTACCCTTCATGTTTCTGCTGACATGCTGTATTATGGAAAAACGAAACAGAGTCCTGGTTGCGCAATTAGGGCCTGAGCTGTACAAGCAGATTTCTGTGCTCATTGAAGTTGACAGAGGCTCAGAAGTTCAGCCATACAGATCAAGATTCTTCAAACGTAGCAGGTTTACTTATGCTACATACCCCACTTTCTAGCATCAATAACAGCAGCAGTTGCAAAAATCTTGAGTCAAATCACATTTTAAATTCACTCCAGGAAAAAGAAAAAAAATACTCCAGTGCTTCCAGAAGAAGGACAAGCAGATGACAGGATAAAACCATCAGACTTGGACTGGTGAGTTGTGGAGTACTCTCCAGCTAAACTAAAAGGATTTCAGCAGCAGTACTCAGAAACTCACAGGTCAAGCCCTCGGGAACACAGCAAACCTGAAGATTAAGCAGCAATGAACCGCATCTGTGATGTACAGTCTCAGACAAAGTGGAACCTAGAGAGTGCAAGAGAGGTTGAGTGGCATCTTTTTTGACATTTGGAGCAAAGAGCAATTTTTCACATGCTCCAACACTCACAAGTGGTGCCTAATTAGGCAGCTAAAGAAGGCTCAGATTTTTGAAAGTGTTCAGTACCCGAAAGCTTACAGCCAGGCACTTAGGGTCTGTCTTTTTTAAAAGGTACACTAAAAGATTTTGAAAGTTTGTCACATATCCTAGGATAAAAGTGGGAGCAAAATTCTTTTGAAACTTGCCTTTTAGTTACGTGGTTGTAGGCTCAGAATTAGCATTTTTCCTTGAAAATAACTGCAAGTACAAAGCAACAGCCTTAAAAAGAGAAATAAAAAAAAAAGGTCCTATTTAAAGTCCAACTCGGGAAGTCCCCACTTGGAAATCCCCATGGTTTTATGTTCTATAACAACAACTTTGGTAACATTCTCTTCCATGTACTTTTTAATTAGACAGTATCAAGAAGGGTCACAGATTAGAATAAGTATTACTCCTGTAGTCTTGAAATTACCAGCACTATCTAGCTGATTTTGAGATTTCTCTTGCTCTCTCTTTCCCCCTCTTCACTTGTGTATTTGTCTCTGTATTCTTCAGCATCATATTTTTTGGTAATTTGATAAATTCTCAGCTATTGTTTTAAATAATATCCATTTCACAGAGGGGAAGTCTATTTTTCCTATTCCTCTCTTCCCTTCCACCCCCCACCCCTCCAACTGAGCATTCCTCTGCACAAACAGATCCTGGAGTTTATTGCACGGCAGTCTGTCTCTCTCTATTTCCCCCACAGTTCCCACAAGAATATTGTATTCCTGTTTCCCATCCTGTCCCAGACTGTCTCTGTGGTTGCCATGTACTGTTTAACAGTTGCCACATTCCACCTAAAAAGTGGAAGAATTTCTCAAAACACTCAGCAAGTGATTTCAGTTTGCTCAATACTTCCAGACCTTCCTTCCCATGTGACTGGTTTACAAATGCATTAGATGTAGTTTTGTGGTCCTTAGAATGATTAAGGTGCAGAAAACGAATACTTTCTTAAACTCACTCACCCATTATGTGGCTAAAGGTTCAAGTCCCCCCTGGGTGTAATCTGGCACAAATTCAGGCACAAAATGTAAAAATGAAAACAAAAAATCCAAATTTGGGATTAGTTTCTGTCAAGAGAGAAAAGAAATGGTTAAAAAAATTCAGAGTGCATAAATTCAGACTATCAGACTCATGAAAACTGCACTTTCCCAAAGGATTTAACTCTGTCCCAGCATTCTAGATTTCCACCCTTGAAGTAAACACAGAACAACAGCTAGGACTCAGTCCCAGAAAACAGTGCATCCCCTCTCCAAAACTCACATCTACTCAGCTTTGTAGCTGTTAAGATCAGCTCACCTAGTCAAAGGGTGCATAGACAAGCACGATGCTCCTCTCTGCTTTCAGCATGCCAGAGAGCCTAAGAATAACACTGAAGGCTGTATCCTCAGCTGCTATGTCCTGAGTGGGGCAGCTCCATTGACTTGGGAAAAGCTGTGCCAAACTAGCTGAGGATTTGGGCCCAAGCATGCACAGGAAATGAGGCTGTATAGGCAGAGCAGACAGAAAATCACTTCATTCCTGGCACACCAGTGGACGAGTGCCCTGTAGATGGGAGGGAGAAAGGGAGAGGTTTCCCCTCCATCTCTCTGCTTTTATAAAGCTTTCCCTAGACCCTTTGAGAGATGATGTCTTCACAGTGTTTGCAGGAAGCTCAGACCTTTGTCCGACAGCTGCAGAAGCAGAGGGTCCAAAGGATTATTTTTTTTTCCTCTCTCAGTACTGATCCAGCAACAGTAATGGCATGGCAGACACAGCTGTCTTACTTGGGTTCAAAGCCAGTATCTTTTCCTTTCTTCCAAACACACACACACACATACTCACTGTATCTTTTGATAACAGAGAGGCTGACATCATCTCCTACCCAGTTGTATTTCCCCCTCTGTTTCAAGACCATAGAGGTACAAAACAAATACACTATGTGAACCACTGTTGAGAAGGGGGAAGTGAGGGTTCAGATAAACCCCAAGTTGCCAAACACCTTTTAGATCTTAAACTTTTTAATTCACAATACTCACTATTTGGAGAATTTGCTTAGCACACCAATAAATCCACATTTTCTTTTTACACACAGAGAATTACAATTAATGCTACTGCTATGAAGCTCTGAAGAGTCCTTGCAGAAAAAAATATGTGAGACAAATTAACTGAGCCTCTGTTTTATGATTAATTGAACAAAAGCCACTTCAGCTGCACACCTCTACACCTCTTTATGTGAAGTGAAGAAACGGCAAGAGAAGAACATCTGCAGCATGAGCATGGATACATATTAAGAAATGAATCCCTATTGTGTGATTGTATTTCTTTGGACTTTCTATTTACTAAAAAACTTCTCCTTGTATCTCTGTTTTCTATGAAAAATCATATCTGCTTGCTGCTCATAAAAGCGCCTCCTAAACAGAAATATGGGTAATTGCCATCCTGGAGTCAGGGCCATTCAAGTAAATTTGCGCTTTCCCTSCTGGAAAATAAAACAAAGTTCTCACTTACCAGGAAATCTTTTAACCCACAACATTGTATATTCTATACCCCACACAAATTCCACAGCTTTTCCAACTGACGGTAGCTGTTAGCAAGAGCAGGAAGAAGGTGAGAGGAAATAGAAAGACTGGATCACATTCTCCAAATGAGTTACACCTTGTGCAAAGTGAATCTAAAACATTACTAGATCCAATCAGTGGCACCTCGTAATTACACTGAACCCAGTATACAGTCACTAGAAAAGAGGAATGTATATCATGAATTTTTGACTGAATTGTTTGCAGACACAGTGGGAAAGAAAGGTGAGTTCCTTATGGGGAATGCAGGCAGGGCAACAGCAGCAGTCCTGAAGCTCTAGAAAGACAGTGTATTTGTCCCCTAGAGCTGTCTTAGCAAGAGACAGCTTTTATTGCTCATTACGTAGCAGTGGAATGAAAACTGAAATTTGAACTTGGGGCCACGCCGCATGGAAATGCTCCCTATGACTGCAAGCCTGCAGTCTTGTTCTGGTGGGATCTTATGGCACAATTTTTTGTTACAAAATTTTGTTATGCAGCTCTTCGACTTTTATTTTTTGGTGAGGAAATACATATCTATTTTAGACTCCCTCCTTGTCGTGCATCTTGGCATGACTTTGCTGTCTTTAAATGAAGACAGTACTACCTGACTTTGTAAAAGCACTTTGACATCACAGATAAAAAGTATTATTTGAACACAGGCGTAATTTTAGACATTACGTGACAAGCTAGAGGTGAAACGACCTCTTAAAACCATCTAGTCTACCTCCTTCCCTGCCTTAAAGCTTGGCTCCTTTTAGTATGTTTTTCTGCTGCTTTGTGCACACACTCACAGCTCTGTAAACAGAGCTCCTCTGCTTTTCACTCTTACGCTTACATGAGACTTTCTTATTGCCATTCTGATGGAGCTGAACATACTTGATTTTAGAAGCTTGACCTGCCCTGCTGGAGAGAGGGTCACGTAGTAATTGATAATGCCAGGCCTAGTAAGAAAAAAATCCAAAGAATCACAGGAGAACACCAGATTACGCTGAAAAATTGCTTAGCTGAGAAAGGGACAGAAAAGTCCATACTCCTTACATCTTTCGTATGCTACACAGAGTAATGTTTCTTTCTGCTTGGAATTTTTASCCTTTAAAAATGTTTTTTGAGCTGCTACATTGTGTCTCAGCTGGTCTTTCTCTTCTACCTCATCATTATACTTGTAATACCTGTGTTACTCCTGTAAGGGTTCCCTTGACGTTGACTGCACCTCCTGTTAATATAAGGCCCAGAATGGAACACAACATTTATGGTAAACTGCTTGGGTTTAGTCCCACTTAAAACCCTTTTTTGTTTGTTTGGGTTATTTATTTTTATTTTTTTAAAAATGTGATTCCAGTTATTTGAGTATGTTTCTCCCAAGTATAGTGGTTTAACCAAATGAATGCTTCCAGTCTGAAGTCAATAGCTGTATCTTCTCCATGGGGAGACTGGGCAGTTCAGCTTATTCTCTCTGAAGGACTGTAGCCTCTCTGGTTAAAAAGACCACTCACAGCCAAACATTTTGATTTCAGATGACATCTGGCTGCTGGGGAAGCAACTGTAACACAGTCAATTCACTATTCTGGACTCTGGTTTTGTGGGCGGAGCAGATGGGCTATGGTGGACATTAGAGGAAAACTGCTAGTGCAACAAATAGCTTTTATAATTAATAGACATGTCACAGAAAATATTGAAACAGATGTCAGGGAAATTAATCTAAGCTATACTGAAATCACACTGGGGCGTTTCCCTAGGATGAAAGCTTCCTCTAAATATGCTAACACTTTTTTTTTTTTCTTTTTCCCAGCAACAGCAGAACTGTTTCACAGCTTGTAGAATAACCTTTCTCCTGACTTTTACACCATCCCATATGTCAGTCTGATTTGACAGAAGAGTACATAGCACACAACCAATGTTTAAGATGTAAGGAGAAAATGATCAGGAGTGAAAAGTGGTTATACATTGCTCTGCCTTCTGTGTCTGTCTTCCCCATTCTCCTCTTAATACGAAATGTCTGTAGAGTTTTTATGAGAAGATTGGGGTTATATTATGATTAAACTTCATCATAATTACCGGATTTTCAGCCAAAAAAACATCACAGTGTTCATAAAGTGCAGTCACAGGTCCAACTCAGACTGCTTGTTGTGGCACTAAAACAAACAAGTTAAAAGTAAAAGGGATAAAATATATGTTAATGTGCATGAGGTCTCTTTATTGCTTTGTACAGTGAAGAAGGAATTTCCTACATGTGAAGGCAAATGTCAGCTGCTCAAAATGCACTGCCAGCTTTGGACATGGCAATAGATAGCACTTTCCACTACAGGCCTTTCTTTTTTAGACCAGAAAAATGTGTTGTGTGTATGGGTGTATATTAAATATAGAGATGCAGATATCAGGACAGTCACATCCATTTCTATCACAGACTACTAAGGCATGGATAAACACACAGTTTCTTAAAAGCGCATCACATAGTTGCTAAAATCTCAGTAACTGCTCTTATTTTTCAACATCAAAAATAGGTTCAGACATTTTTAATATCTATATTGATTTGACTGACAGTAACTGACTCTGAGTTACTACATCTATATTTAGAAATCTCTGTACACACAGTTTACTGCACCGAGAACCACACTCAGCTATTCATACATTGTTTCCAGAAGTGATGGGTTGTACCAAGTGCTAGGATTCATCATATAAAGTGACCGATGAAGTTTTTCATTGTGCTTCTCATTGCCCTTAATAAGCAAGTCTCGGAACCCAAGATCCTTCTGGTATTTTGGGAAGAAGAAATTAATACATATGCAGACTACATACACCCATATGCATACATAGATTATTTACTTTCTACGTTTCTAAACATTGTAACTTTCAGCTTATTTTAATTATAATGATACTGAAGAGTAACTTGCTGTTTGCAAATAAATCTTTACATTCAAAAGATAACTCAGGAGATCTGCAAGCAGCTTCCACTCTTGAGACCTGTCTGTGAAGTCCGTCTTACATGTAAATCTAAGAATTCCAGAAAAAAATTCTTTTTCAGTTAGAAATAAGATAATCATAGACTGAAGACCAGGGGACAAGAAATAGAGTTACAGTGGGAAAACAAAGTCAGCTGGGTTTTCAAAAGTCAAAAAGTATCCAAAACAAAATCAGACAGACTGACTCTCTATCCCTTATTTTAAGAACAATCCCTTATTTTATTAATTTCTTGTCTTTTTTTGTATTTAAAGACCAAAACAAAATATAAACATTAAGTAATCTTATTTTCAGTGTAGAATTTCACTGCAGGAACTTATTAACAAAAACTAGCAACAGAAAAATAAAAAAATATTTAAAATAAATTATCTGCATTAATACAGTAACTTGCAGATCTGAAATAAAGCCCAATTATCTAGTTTCATCATTCAAATTTTACTCTTTATATCTTGATGTTACTCCAGACTTCTATTTTTGTACGTTTAGGTACAGAAATAATATATAAGGAGAAAGAAAACTTCTAGAAATGTTTCATTTACCCCTCTTTCAAAGAACTGTTGTCTGCAATTCATTTAAATGTACTTGTTCTCCAAAAGAATAGTTTACACTTTTGCAGTACCTTAAAATCCAAATATTCTAAATTACTTTATGAACTCATTTTAGAAATGGCACTGAAATGCAAAGGAAAAGAAGTGTGAAATAAATTTCTAGAATAGCTCTAGTCTGCCTTAAAATTAGTTTAGCCATTGCTTAATCATTTAGTATTTGAAGATTTATCCTGYATACTTTCTGTGGGAAAGATTCTGCATAGTGTCTAGAGTCTACTGGCCCAATACACTGAAAATACAGAGCAAAGTGATCAGGACCAAAGGTTGGCTCTAATTGGGAATTTTTAGCTTATTGCATTCCTTTCACAGATCATAGACATGCTAGCAACTCTAATGATTACATCCCTCTGACATCCAAGCCCTGAAAAGACAACTTGTTCTTTCCAGAGTGAGTTGGAAGATCATTTCACATAGCTCAATAAAGACAAATATTTGCCATAGGGCTGCAGTTTATGCAGAAGTTTCTCAGTTGTTCACAGTGGACTCTCAAGTACAAGTATCAAAACAAAGCAAAAAAAAAAAAAAAAAAAAAAAAAAAAAAAAGAAAAAAGAAAAAAAAATCAGTATAGGCTCTAAGAACAAAATTCTTCTTTTTTCAAAAATGTTACATTATATGAAAGCTAAGTGCTACAAAAGCAATAAAAATGTACCACAGTTTAGTCTTACATCATTCATACAAACCACTTGATTCCAACAGTAAATTAAGTAATATAATTCGCCAAGTTTCACCAGATTTTAAATTATATATCCTATTAGAATAAAGTTTACTATTCTGAGCATTGCATTAGCTCTTCTTTCAGCAGCATAAATACCTAAAAACTTAGTTTAAGAGAGCTTAACTTTCTGTTTTCTGAGGTGTCCAGTCACGACAGTCTCAGTGTAGTTTTGAAAGCCGTTTATTAATATGCATATTAAAGGTTCATAATTAATTTTCAATTTGATCTTTTTCAGTCAACAGTGAACGTAACTAAAAATATTTGAAAATATAGCATAAACTAAAATTCCACTTACTTCAACTTTGACAATGTAGCACCATTTATAGGTAGTGGTGTTACCGTTAGCAATTCCACTCCGCCAACAAATTAACTGAAAATGAGCATAAATATGTGCTTTCAGTTAAATAGCCACCAAGGTGCATTATCAGTAAGTCATCCTTCAACCCTGAACAGCGTGTGACAAAAATTTGTCAAAATTATTTAAGTATAATGTGCATTTTACCTTGAGCATGTAGAACTGTTAAAGGATATCCCCATAATTACTGAAAGAATATTAGAATATTTTCCAGCTCATAGAAATGGTTTCTGACTATTAAGAAAGGATACACAACTGCAGTTTTTAAGTTCTACATGACGGGAGCTGGAGATGATGGGGAGAGTTTCAGTGTTTTTTAAAATGTGCAAAGGATTTTTATAATGCAGTCTGAACCTGGATGTTTTCTTGTCCTCACACTTATAGAGAATTAAAGAAATGAAGGCTAATTCTTGAAGAAGAGATAGGTGACCCCCTTCCTTGATTTGATTTTAGACATTCTCGGCCATTGAAATACCAATGGCTTTATTTCCTTTCTGTAGCTCTTCCAAACACAGCTGATCTCCATGTTTTTCCCCCTAATAGAGTCCCTGCACATCAACCTGTGATTATCCTCTTCACCAATTTTCTGAAATTCCTGGATTTCTTTGTGAGATCAGGCATTTCTTTAGTCATCATTTGTGCCATTTATTGCCAACCAAAGCTAAACAATTTACATAAATTATTTGATAAAAAAAGGTCTGCTATTATTTAAATACCTATCCAAAAAACAAATCAGAATTTAAAATTCAGATTTGAACTTTAGCAAATGACACTTCCACAGTCCGATTCAGCAATTCTCTCTAACAAAGCCGACTCTTCATGAAGTCCTAAAACTACAGATGGAGGTTTGAAAATGAATAGACACGAATCACTCACTTCAAGAGTCATGCACTAAGTAATTATGTAGTGTTCACCTTTAAACCTTTGTTCTCTCAGTTTCTTACCACTTGTGAAATGATTGATGTCTTTTCCTATCCAAATAGGACAGTGGAAAGAATATTTTCCTCATTTAAATAGATTTAGGCAGACCATAGAAATGCGCTGAATGTTGATTAGGTTAGGAGTCAGCTTGAAATTAAAATGAAATTCAGCTGTAACTGTAAAGAGTTCCAAAGCACAACCTAAAAGAGTAAAGATAAACTGAAAGGTATTAAAATTGACAAATATATTTTTTTAAAAGTAACTGGAACTAATAATAGTTGAATTGTGTATTTGTCACAAATACCCATAGGCAAAAAACCATTGTATTTGCATAATGCAGTACTGAGACAACATAAAATGAAGGCCAGTATATCTATCCTTCAGTGCATCCTATGTCCTTCATAGGAAATTACAAGCTAGTATAGAATACATAGTAGCACCTCGATGTTCATCACATCAGACCAGAAGAACGATGCTGTGCAGCTCTCCAACAAATCACAGTTAAGCAACACTGTTTAAAATTAGATTTTCCATGAGCAATCTACATAGTAATTTTTTTTCACGTCATGAATCTATTGAAGAGATTTTAATCTCTGTGAAGATACTCCACAATTCACAGTCACAAGCTATGTCCTCAATGTTACCAACTAGAAAAACAATGAAAAAGAAGGGTGACAAGACCTTTTCGCAGCTTGGGTTTGTGAGAATTGTGTACTCTCTTCCTCCCCTCCCAAATCTCCCCTCCTCCTCTCAGAAAAATCCCTTCAGGTATCTGTTTGACTGAGTGTAAAAATTATCAAAGCACAAGTAATTCAAACCTTTCAGGTTTCAGGCCCAACCGTCAGCTGAAACAGAGAGAGCACTGGGTTCGAGTGCCATCATTTCGCCACATCGCAGACGGGCGAGATGTTAGAAAGCCACCATGGTGCAGCACTCGATTTGAGATCATTTTCAGAAGCTACAAAATTTACCTTTCTGTTTCAGGACTGCTGGAGCTGAAAAGGTTCAAAAATCAACTCCCAAGAAAACTCTTGCGCTTGTCACTGGCTGTCACCAGAGGGCCAGGCCCTGAGGGTACCCGCAGCCCTGCCTGCCCCTGCCCGGCCCCCCCCGGGGCCTTCCCCACCATGCCCGGGGCCCAGGACTCCATTTCAGCCCAGCCCGGGGCCATCAGTCCCTACCTGGGCTCACTGCCAGGGTGCTGCCTGGGCCAGCAGCTCCCTGGGAGACTCCCCCAGGCAGGCTCTGGCAGCCAGTGCCTGTCCCACCGCCCCAGCCAGCAGTGAGCGGCCAGGGGGCACTGGGGCAGCTCCAGCCCCAGGCATGAGGCAGCTCCCTGGGGATGGGGACAGGCCAAGGCCAGGCCGGGCTGTGGGCGGGCCCGGCTTGGCAGGGCCCACAGCCCAGCAGGGCAGGGCCACGGGGAGCTGGAGACCAGCCCTGCTGAGGCATCGCTGGGGCAGGGGCTGATGGCCCAGGGGGCTGACATGGGGTCCGGGGCTGTGGGCAGGGTGAGGCGAGCCCCAGGGGCCAGGCAGGGACACTGGGGCCTGTTGGTGCTCCCAGGGCCCTGAGATAGGAATCCTGAAAAAAATGTCAATATTTGAGCTGTACAGTCACCTAGCCAGGGCTTTAGAAACAAGCAGACAGTGTTTTTCCAGCAATATCCCCGATCCCTGGTCTTTTGGCCACTTAACCTTTTTTTCTGACTCAGCTGTCCAATTTACAAAGTGAGCATAACAATATCTACTTTTGAAGAAATTTGACACCCCTGGTAAAGCGGTAAATATTACTACATTGCAGAACTATGAATGAGAGGCCAAAAGGATCATTTTATTTTATTCTGACTAGTTGCGTCATTCATCAGAGATGGATTGCAGATGGAGAAAGAGGAAAAACATTTTGTTGTCTTTCCCTTCTCCCTCTCCCAAAATTAATATATTTACAGGTGCTGTTGAAATATAATTTACATCTTTTAACCTCCATCTGTGTCATTTGCAGGAGTTATGATAACACTTCAGCAATCCTCTACCCCCATCCCCATGGAAACTGCCATCAAACTGCCAAAAATGGGACAGAATGCTTTAAACTAATCACTTTTCAATGGAGGAAGGCCTTTTTTTTCTACAGCCGTTTCCATGGGATCAGAAGCCATTGCTGGTTGCCTAATTGTTTAAAATCTTGTCAAGTGCACAGGCAAGTGCTCAGCCTTTTTAAATGTGACTTTTTTTTTAACCAGGCTTCTAAAGCAGAATTTGTGAGCCTGATTCTTCTCCTATCCCACCGGTTGTCAGCCATCAAAAACTCGTGAACTCACGAGAGTTTCACCAGTTTGAAACCAGCATGGAAGAAGTTCCATCATTTAATTTTGGAAGAAAGTTTTCAGTGGGATGAATGAAAGAGGGAACATATATTATTTTCATTCCACAAGGTAGCTCAGCACCATTGTGAAAGGAAGAACTCCTGGGCTGGTACTGTCAGCTATGTATGAGGAGATGGAAGCTGCAGTCACAAAGATCCAATAGACTGCCTTTGTGACTTTCTATTCTCACCTATGCCACCTTTATGTTAATTTCTTAATCTACAAAAATAAGAAAAATTAGAGTATCAGGTTCCGTTGAGAAGAAGTGAGAAGTAATACCAACAGGCAACTCTTTGGCTGCTGTGAATTCAGAAGGCATATTTTGCTATGTAGTTCCTTGAATAAGTGCTGCAAGGCAAATCTCAGTTATTTCTAGGTTTATAGATTAGCCCTGTGCTAGGAAATCTCCTTTGGTGTAAACAAGAATTTTCACACAAATAACACCTTCTGAGTCCAGCATTTGTGTTAATGGTAAAGAGCTAGATTTCAAACCAATCTATTAAAATGCTATACGTATGCCCATGAGAATGTGTATGATTAGGTATGTCTCTGCTCTGGTCAGAGCATCGGGTTCTGCAAAAATCCAATCATTTAAACTGCTAAAAGCACAGATTATCATTAATTTGGACAATGATACTAGCCAAGCAGAGGAGCATAAAAAAAATTCCAACTATGCCCCAGTGTTTTACAAAGAAAATATTCTAGGAAAAAATGTTAATTATACAATAAAACTTTAAAAAGATGAAGTAATTTGGATCCTACAGTCCTGTATTCAGAATTATGACAAAGCATGGCACTACTGTTAAAACATTTGGTAACTTGTGAACAGGTCTGTAGATATGCAGCCAACTACATGGTTCTCCCCTATCATAAGATTATACTGTCTTTTATTCCAAATGCACGAGAAATAGGAGTTGAAATTAATAACTATGTGACTAAGTAAACGTCAAGAGAGAGAAAAAAGAGGAAAAAGCATCCTCACCTTCTACCACTGTTGCAGAGTTACACCCTGCGTGTTCCTGGAAGGATACAGTAATTAGGGACTCAATTTTTCAGAGGTACTAAATATCCCTTAGTGAGACCAGCTGCAATCATTAAAAACCTCAGCAGCTTATGGGGATGGAAAGAGGAATTAGACCAAAGTGTCTAAAATGGTTAAGGTCAACAAATTTTTGAACTTAATGGATATGTAACAGTTTTGTTGAACAGAGCTTTAATCTTGTTTAAGGGCCATGACCTCCTGAGGTGCAGAAACTGGGTAATCAGGTTGAGAACTTTGCCTGGAGCACCTTGTTTTGAGAGGTTGGTTGGATCCATTGGGCTTTACATCAGGACACTACTATTTCCTCTGGATCTCCTGAAACCTTTCATTGACCTTAAGACTAGCAATTAGCTCTGGCACAGGACAGGTGCTATCCACACCTGAGAGCCAAAGTCATTGGAAACAGCTGATTTTGAAAACAGTTTCTTCAGAATGGTTCAGCACATTCTTATTTATCTTGGTGAGTTTAATTGTCAGAGCAGTAACTCAGTTAACAAAACTCTAACCTTGGATTGTTTAGCAACAAAAATCATCTCAAATTCCCCACTGACTCTTTTATAACAAGTTTTATAAAGATTTTATCTTCAGCAAAACCCAAAAGGCTGTTGTAGGAAAGCACTGTTGAGAGCTTTTCAGATAAAAGCAAAAGAAAGCCAGCCATGCTTTCTTCAAATTGACATTAAATGATCAATTCAATTTTTCTGGAGATACATGACCACTGGCTATATCAGGCTCTTAACTCCTTTCTCTCAGGCCTTTTCTGGCCTTTCTTTCAAAGTCCTCGTACCTTCATTCAGCCTCCTTCCAGACTCAAAATACCATGGCTCACTCTTTAAAAACTGCTCTTTTTTCTGGAAAGTGCACAGGAGCTGAGAGAAACTTACACTCCTGATTTATACTTCAGCTTGCCTCTGGATATTGTTTGTTTAGCCTGTAAAATGCCACACATCACAATTCTGATGTACAAACTGCACAAGAAAAAGCAATGCATTATTCTTGCTCCCACAACTTACCTGGAAAGGAAAAACAGAACAGCATTACAATCCCCTAGTTAGTATTAAAAGTGGGGTAAATACTATAATACTTACTTTTCAGTTATTCTATACTATTCCATATTTCTGTGATTCTGGAAAAGCTGATATTGAAGTAAATTAAAATTTTGCTCCGGGACTTAGTGTCAGAGGTTTTGCTCTTTATATTTCTTATTATTCATCCGTATCCTCCTAGCAAGAATGCTGGTATTGTTTGCAGAAGTCATTTTTCTGAGTCTCATCACTATGGGTCTTGATATTGTTTTTATTAATTAGTAATCGTTATGTATTAGGGTCTTGCTCATTTGTTCCATCCAGGAGATAATTCCTGTCCTCAGATGCCATTGGTTTGAATAGGAGTCTCCTGCATACATCCAATTTTTTGTTCTTCCTGTTTGTGGGTTTTTGTTTTGTTTTAGTACTTGAAAAAAAAAAAAGATAAAATTAAAAAAACACTCTGGAAAAATAAATCGCATGTACGTAATGATAGAGCCCCGTCCGTCCCCCCCCAGCTGGGTTATTTTGGGTCACATTTCATTTTCACATCAAGAAAAAACTGGATGAATAGTGAATGGGAAAGTATCATTATAATTGGAATCCTGCTGGTTTATGCAGGCCTGCACATCTGGAATAGGGTGGGAAAAGAGAAACAGAAGAGTGGGAAAAGCTGGATTCGTCTCACTAGACAAAACCAGGGAGTCTGGAAAGCACATGTAGTCTGGTTTCTTAAGTTACAGCGAAAGTTAGCACTCAGAAAAGAAAATGTTCAGCAATAAGTCCTTCCTCCCCACATATCTCATGTTCAGAAGTGCTCCCGTTCTCTCTTTGAAGCTATACCTCAGCCACCTCCATTAGTTACTTTCTATGAACGTGTGGGCTATTCTCCTCCTCTGCAGGCCCCAGTGAACACCTAACTGAGGTGGCAAAGCGATTCTTCTCCAGCCAGCCTCCTAGTTACAGATTAACAGGAACAGGCCTGGTACCATACAACAATTTAGACAGGCAAACACATTCATTCATGTGACTGATAAAATGTGTTTGCTTTGTGTTAAAGAATCTATAAAAGCCTTTTCTAACACTGCTATTGAAAAAGTCATGGAGGTTTCATTAGTGGTAAACAACTTCAGTGCCTTATCTGGGTCACTATGATGTTACACACATGGRTCTGCGCCCAGTGGCCTTTACAGCTCTTTGGAGGCTTCATCTTGGACTCCAGCTGAGCCCCCAGGCAGGGAAAGAGCAGAGGTGTGGCTAGTCTCCGTAATTGTGAAAATTACCACCCTGTCTCACAGATGAGAGGGGTAGCAAATTGACCCCAGGGATGCAGGTCTGCAGTCACTCTACAGAGAGGACGAAATGCCTTCTCACTCCCACCTCTCCAAAGAGCTCCAAAGCATGCAGCCAAGCCATTTGTACACTAAAGTCCAGAAGAGAGACAATGCATGCCGTTTACTAAATATATGCTACAGGAAGAAGCCACAAGGCTACATTAGTATTCAAAGACAGTGACAGTGTGGTGATGTACACTGTCAGGAAGTATCACATAACCCAAGCACTATTATTTTTATTACCATTATTTTGTCATCTCCATCTTACTTAGCTCTCCACTTATACTTCCCAATCCATCATACAGCATAATTACATTCAATGAATGAGCTCTCAAGTTACATTACAAAAAGAAACTCATTCTTAGAAGTTTCTCAACTGAGTCGTAAGCAATTAAAAACATCTCTGAGTGCTTCGTTTAATTTTCCTGAATGGGAGAAGTCTTAGAAGTAGGTAGAAGTAATTTCCTTTGCGGAAGGGTCATGAATTCATATTACGGCATATGAATAATGCATTGTTCATTTAAAACATCTGAAGAGCCAGCACGGTCTGCTGAAAGCTGGACCTACTGGCAATATAAAGCAGGGGACTGAAGTTCTGCAGATAAGTCAAACACAAGTAATGCAGTGCCGAGGAACCCTGGGATTGCCTCATCTGTCAGACACGGGGAGCCTATAGAAGAGGGGACCTCATCTTGTTCCAAGCACAAAGTTGGCTGGAGAGATGTTAAAAAAGTAACTAGTAACTTCATGTAGAGCAAGTTATTTGTGTCTCCCAGACACTTAACCATGAGCAAGGTCCAGATATTTGCCACTGAGAAGAGAGATTGGGTGAAAAAAATACTTCCCTCAGTGCTAGTGTCGCTGAAGCAGCATATTCATCATAGTCAGCACTGCAAGATTTTATAACTAACCCTTTCTAACTCATTTTATAACTAACTACTAACCCATTTTATAACTAACCCTTTCAGATCTTAGAACAGAGAACACATCAGGTGTATTAATTCTGCATCTGCAATTCTGACTGCGTAGCTCTACCACCCTTAATGTCACTTCGTCTTTGCTGGGCTCAGTAATCTCTGGCTAACAGGCTCACCTTAAATATATGGCCAAGAGACTGGGGAAATTGGTGAAGTGTGTTTAGGACTGTAACTGGGTTTGGGATCTTCTCTTATTTCTGAGAAACAGTGTACTTGTTAAAAAAAATACAGCATATAACAGCAAGATATTTGTTCTGTATTAATGTTTGCATAATCAGGACTGACAC
This sequence comes from Phoebastria nigripes, assembly GCA_035582835.1. NCBI lineage: Eukaryota > Metazoa > Chordata > Aves > Procellariiformes > Diomedeidae > Phoebastria > Phoebastria nigripes. The sequence continues at coordinate 1,918,863 of JAYKAV010000411.1, read as the reverse complement.
TTTGGTATTTTTCTGCTCTGGCTAATCTCAGTGCCTTCTGCAGAAAATATAAAGTGATTCTCCACGATTTCTATTGGCTTTCTGGACAAAAGGTTCTTTGTGCACTGCAGGACCAAAAGCATTACATACAGTAAATATTTGAGCTGAAGGTGTGCTACTGATAGGTTTGTACCCACTATCGTTATTTTATGTTGTTCATGTTGCTGGCTTGCATCCCACTTTGTGGCACAGTAAAGTAAATGACTGCTCAGAAAGCTGTTGAGCAGGAATGAATCTGCTACATAATATACAAATTGCAACAGATAATTGCTACTTTAGACAATAAAAATATTATTTTTAATAGTTGGGAGAATGTAGGTTTCTTAGAATACATAATACACTGTAATGACTCACAGGCTATTTTTGAATACTAGAATACCATCTTAATTTACTTCAGCTCCACCTAGAAAGGTTGATATATAAAAATATGACCACTTCTGCAAACAGAAGATGAAATTCTACCATGGTCATAGTGGAGCTCATCTCATTTAGCCTTAACTAACTAAAAGGTGAACAAACTTCAAGTTAGTCAACTAGATATTCCTATGGTGGGATGAACAGCTTTGATAGAACCCATTACTTTGCCTCAATTTTAGAAGTAGCCAAAGCAACTGCTTCAGAAAGGTGCGACTTTTAGACAGCTAAACTATATGAGATTAATTCATTCCTTGCTGGTGTTTGCGTTTCACTGCTAAGTACCTTACTACAGTTGGAGTACAATACCACTGAGAATGAGAAAAAGAGGCAGAAGATGGGCCTTTGTTAAAGAGGAATTTATTTCACGGTGTAGGGACAAACAAGTTAAATTTAAGTTACTTCTGCCACCATTACTTGCCTAAATCCTCCTTTACCAAATCAATAGCCCTATTGAGATATCAGTGGTATTAGCTGAAGAGTTAGGTAAATAAAGCTGGCAGAGTTGACAGCATGATATAACCCTATTCTTTTTTCAAATACCATGTGAATGTGATTCCTATCATGTTCTTCTTCCAGTTAAATGACAAAAACAAGCCAAAGATTTCAAGATCTTATCCTCTCACTCATGACTTGTATACCCAACCTTGTACCTGGTGAATAAAAACTGAGCCATGTGTATTAGATCATTTCAAGATCCAAACAAAAAGCATGCTTGAATTTCTAGCATGGATTTAACTCAGAGAATTCCTAATAGGTATCTTGGAACAATGGCATGCTATTTATTCTCCTCTCATAGTTTCTGCAACTTCATTTCTGCAATATAATATAGCATTTCTAAGAATATAAAAATATTTTCCTCTTTGACTTTTGCAGACACAAAAAATTGGTTATTCTTGAGTATTAACCCCTAAAATGAGATGATAGGAACTTCCAGCTGCCAGTCCAATGTATATCTGAAAAATAATGTGCCCCATGTGGCCCATATGTCACCCTTATTCTACAAGATGTGCCCCAATGACTTAGCAGAACCTTCTTTGAATAAGAACAAAAGACATTGCCCTTAATTTAAGGACACAAACTAAAAACACTGAAATGGAACCAAAGATTGGACCAATAAATATTGTCCTCTATACTGATATTTCACTTAACGCTCAGGGGATTTTTAAATTCTATTTGAGGACTTTTTCTGGAGAGGAAGGAGGAAGAGAAGAAAAGCAGAGAAGGGGTAGGAGGTTTTGGGGTTTACTATGAGTTTTGGAATGGAGAGTTTTGAGCTAAGCTGTCATCCGTTTTTTAAACCACATTCACAATTAACAAAATAGTTATAACAAGATAGAATTCTTTAATAAAAGCTGAAATAATTTCTGAGACATGTATGATTCCACTAAAACAAAATGTATCAGCTTCCTCAAGAAATTACATGGTTAAGTTCTGTGGTGTAAGTTGTCATGGGATCAGAGGATACTTTGGGTTGGAAGGGACCTCAGGATGTCTCCAGTCTGACCTCCTGCTCAAAGCAGACTCAGCCATGAGGTCAGACCAGAACACTCAGGTCTACAGTCAACTGGGTCTTGAAAACCTCCAAGGACAAGAGACCGTACAACCCCTCTGGGCACTTGCTCCACTGCCTGACTGCCCTCACGGAGAAAAGGTTTCTCCCTGTGTACAGTTTGCTCCTCTCTTGTTTCAATAAATGTCTGTTGGGTCTCATCTTCCCACCATGCGCTGCTGTGCATAGCCTGGCACCACCCTCTCGATAACCTTCCCACAGGCACTGGGGAGCTGCTGTTGGTCCACCCTTAAAGCTGCCTCTGCCCCAGGCTGAACACCCATTATTTATTTCCAGCAAATCCATGATCTGTAATACAAATCATCATAAGTCCTCCTGCATTCAGCCCACACAGAGCTTCAGCTGACATTGCCTCTAAGAGTGTCAATCAAGGAAAAGGCTTACCACTGACATGGAAGCTCCAATCTGTCTGCTTCCCCCAGATGAACCAAAAAATTACTCTAATTCCTAATTTCATGTTCTTTCATTGCAGCCTCCAGCAGCACCTCAGGCATGCTGTGAGGACCAATGACTTTCCTGTGCTGCATAAAAACAGGCTGCAACTACGAGGCATTATTATGGCTATAAGAGTAGCAAATTGATTGTACAACACAAACTGTCAAGTATCAGATTGCATTACAGCTTCCCAATACCAAGAATATGCACCCGATGAGAGAAAAGGTAACACAAAAAGTCTGCTACAGTTCAGACAGGTACGTTACCCAGGCAAAAATGATCTTTTACTATGAGTGTAGTGTAATGCACAATTTCACACCTTTCTAACCACCTCTAGAGAGACTTCAAAGATCTAAATACTTTGCGATCCTTTGGAGGATATGAGGAATGTAATGATGAGTTTTCTAATGAGTACAATTTTTTCTAGCCTATTGTACAAGATCATAGTATATCTCATAATAGAAATGGTCTTGGTGAATGCTTTTTGACTTGCTCCACCACAACATCAGCCAGCCACCCTTAGGTAACCAGCTCCCTGCTAAACCAGACACAGATGGCTTCTGCACTGAGGCAGATGAGGCACTTTCTTGCATCCCATTCCACCACCATGTTCAGGAATATGGTAACAAGCAGCCAGGGATACAGTCACATCTGAATTTGCCACAGCCATTTTTTTACCATCAATATTTGACTATGATTCAAGTATAACCAAAATATGGATACACTCATGCACATAAGAAGCACAAAGCAACAGTGAAACAAAAGTAGTTCGCATCCTGCCATTAAGGCACTGGCCTAAAATTTCAGTTTTACTCCACATTTCACATTTTTTAGCATGATCCTATGTAAATCATTCAGTCTCTCTGTGCATTTGATTCTTACCTGCAAAAGTGATTTAAAAATATCCCTTTTGCTGTCCACTATTTGTTTGCCATTGTTCTTTTATACTGTCAACCCTTTGGGGAAAGTACCATCACTTTCTCCTCGTAAGAGCTACACATTATTCAAAGGTAAATCCAGTTCAAGTAGATGTTAATTTGGAAGGGCCTTAGATCCTAAACTTAGGCAGGATAACTGCATAGCACTCAGCAGAAACCAACTGCCTGAGTTTCCATCCCGGTTTTTGGGCAGGGTCTTTAGTCTGCTCTGAGCAACACTTCTCACTCTCCACACACTCAGTTTTACACTCATACCTACATGAGCTGCAGTCACAGTTTAATTGGTGCTCTAGGCAATAATGTTACACAAGGTCACAGCACACGTTATACCTGAAGCAATGTGGAAACCTGAAGATGAATGTGGAAACACAGGATACAAACAGTGTAGCGATGGCATAAATTATCTGGTAAGATTAACTCTACAGTTATAGCCTGTCAGCATTCCACTGGTCACTTAACAAGAAAGGACAATTTAGGAATGCTGTTGGCATTCACAAAGCCATTTGCAGTTCTGGACACAATTTTTATTGGAGCTATGAAATAAAGTTACTCTGCAGCAATACTTCAAGAGAACATAATGAACAAATAGGGTGGCAGGAGCAACAGGTTTTGGTGAAATATAACATTTAACACTCTTTTGATAGTCTGAGCACACATAAGGAAAACAGAACTTAGCCAAGAAAGCAATTAAAGCTTCAAGCCAAATCCTCTGTGGGCATAAATCAGTTGCACTATTTTATACAAGGTGAAGAGCTGGCCCTGAAATGAATTTACCCTGCTGCTCTGTTATCAAAGAGCTTCTATTCGCCTCTCTTGCTCACTAGTGCTTGAAAGGAAGCATCCCATGAAGTATATGCCAGAATCCACACGATATATCTCACTGCATTTCCTCATCATATCCCCTCTGCTGATGACCTCTGGACCCTTCCTTTCAAATCCTCTGTGTTCTGATACCCCCACTGCACAAACATGGTTACCTATTTCCTACAGAAATAAACTTTGCTCAGTAACCATGGACATAGTTTATCCAGTCAGGAAAACACACAAAACAACTGTCCATTGTGAAAAAAATGAAAACGCTCCTGTTCCCATTCAGTGACCCCATCCCCACTGACACTGGAGCAGCAATTTTTCTTATCTGAGGAAACATGACCACATGGGAGAAGATTACGCGCTGGAATATTGCAGTCACATTGAGCAATGCCTTTCTTTTTCCTCTTCTGTAATCACAGTACTGAAGGATAGATCTGACAGGATTTTATTGACACAGACTTTTTATAGATCCAGTTAAAAGGTCCCCAGACACTCATTCAGCTTCCTGTACATATAGTACAAAAGTACTGCAGAATCATTGTTAGTGAAAATACATTTTGCTGTGAATAGGCAGGGGTGGAGAGAGGGGAATTCCAAAAGACCTTAACAGATATCACTTCAGTACAACACACTACCTGTGTTAGTTTGCCATAACCAAACAGAAATACTTTCTCTTATCATTAAGGGAATTGTAAGACATGGCCTCAGTTCTTAGCCTTAATCTATCTGATCTTTGGCATATGTCTCCTTCACCTCATTTCCCCATCTCAACAATAAAGACTGGTTCCTTCACTTCATCTATCTTGTCAAATTAGACATGTACACTAACCCTTTCACCCTACATAATGTGGTTGGAATAATGTAAGAGAGCCCGAAAAGCCTCATATCCAGCCACAAAAAGATTCCTGCAGTGAAACACAGAAGCCACAAAGCTACTTACAGAAGTAACATACTACATCACATAACAGCCTGATCTCCGTTGAACCTCCAGAAATACATACACTAATTATATCTTTAATTTTATGTACTTTGAGATCCTTAGCCAAAGAATTTGGCCAACTATCACAGTAAAAGCACCAATACTAGTTAAAGTTGGAAAATAATTTCTTCCTTAGCCTCTTGGTTTCACACATTTATCCACTTCTGAAGCTGATTTTTTTTATGCTTTAGGGTAAACACAAAACAAAACACAACACCAGTACATCTTGCTAAAATGGGAGCAAATTCCCAACAGCTTTTGTGCTATGGAACAGTGGGAAACAAATATACACACACACTTTTCCCATTGTAATGAAATTCTAACCATACTTGTTTTTGAATAGGGCAACAGCAAAAACAGCTGAAGTTTGAAATGTGACACTCAGCACACGTATTGTCCTTAATAAGAAGTACATGGCGTGCTGTGTTTGAGGAAGACACAGTTTTTGCTTTTTTTCTTCAGTACTAATTGGCTGAAAAAAAATCCCTTCCCATTTTAACAGAGCCTAATAAAGCTATGCCTTTTTGACATCACAACAGTTACCTCTGCCCAGATTGACAAGCTCATGGGCTGCTGAAAAGATTTGTGTGAGGGAAATGTTCATACATGGATAACATCATACTGTCTGATTCATAAAATGATAGAAACCTGAGTAAAATCGCCTAAAAGTGGTCACTGATCCATAACACAGACCAAAGATTGGCTCTGGCAGCTCAGACTTAACTCAGTCTAAATCTCAGATGAAGTCAGAACACCCATTTCTTCTTGAAAAAATTGTGATCATCTGTGTACTTCACTGTGCCCTAAATTGCCTTTGCACCCTGCTGGAGGCCTTCCTTCCTCTTCTCCAGTCATGAAAGATTTGGAGATGATGTTTCTGGATGTCCCACTTCCTTTGTAAGTAAGTTCAAGGCCCCTTTCCTACTATTCCATGCAGAGAAAGAAATGCTGTTTTTTACTGGATACTGCTGCTACCACCTTCTATTACCTATAGAGTGCAACTCTCCTGCAAAACAGACAACAACCACCTCTACAGTACTCTTCTAGCCTTTAACCTATTTATGGCCACATTTATGCCTTCATCTCTGTGACCACTATAAGGCCACAGCTGTAGTGTACAAAGTCTGATCTGTCTCACTGTGAAAGTGATCCCAGCGGAACCTCCTTTTCCTTTGGATCAAGGATTTGGATCAGAGCAGCATGGCTATACGGGCCGTTTACATGCAGTATATGGCATGTGGACCATTGGAATCCTGGGCCATTATCGGACCAAACCACAGGCACTGAAGGTTACATGCAAGACAGCAAGCCAAAACAATGCCATGCCTTAAAGGATTTGGAGCTTGGTCATGCGTAATCCAGGAACATGGTCATATAAATCTCACAATTTATGGGCAACTTAGGAAGCAGGCTGGCATGGCAGATATCCAGGGACAGATAATAGTTTTCAGACAGGAATAGGATAGATGCTCAGGGTGTGGAGGGCCACAGGTCCAATATCTAGGACCTGCGTGTCTCTAGAGAGATCAAGTACAACTCAGATACAAAGGCAGACGAGAGCATTCATTACAATCTAGATGAGTCAGAGCAATCTGTCCAGGCAGAAACAGGAAAGGGGACATATTTACAGGGTTGCGAGTGTGTATATCACTCTTATTTAATGTTGTCTTTTAGTCATGGAAGCTCCTCAAGCCTAGTGATGCTCCATAAATAGTTGGGACTTCCCCCCAACCCTGCAACCAGTCTAACCACACTTTGCAAACTCCCTGTTTTGCCTGCTCCATGCAGCACCACAGTGAAACCTCGACAGCACATGGTCTTTCACTCCCAGATCTTAGTTGGTTAAGTTTTCAGTTTAGCAGATTCAAAAGATTACTAATACTCATAATTTAACATTGCAACAAGCCAAAACCCAGGTTCTAACCACAAAAACAGACACCTCATGTGTGCTGCCCTAACTTTCCAGCTCAAATAATTGTCTGTGACTGCCAACACAGGACACATGAGTAAGACACTGGCACTGAAGTGAGTACTGCAAGATCAGTTATCAGGATGTGCAAGCTTTTCTCAGCAGCAGGGAAGGCAGCCATTATTTTCCATCTCTGCAAGATTTCAGCAGAAACAAGCCTCTCTAGCTTCATAAAGAAGAGATAGCTTTTCAGCCTTACACAAGATGTCATGTATATCATTATAGCAGTGCTGCCTGAATACAATCGAAAAATGTAGAGGTAAGTGTCCACTGCCTCTCTCTTTCACTTCCCCATTTCCCATCCTCTAGCCACTGACAACTAGCTAATCAAAGCTAGACTTTCTGCTCCCTCTTGGTTACCTTTAAAACCATTTCTAAGAAGGTCGTGTCCAATGCCGTCACTTGGCCTACACCAAAATCCTAGCACCTCCTTGCAGCCCTCAGTCTTCGACGTGCGGCGTTCCTGTGAGTCCGGGATAACAGTCCAAGTCCTGATCCTTATGCTGAAGCTTTCCAAATTAAGAGAAAAAAGTATTTTTCTTACCTGTAGATCTTCCCAAGCCTTAAAAATACTTGTGAGGACTGCATGTCAGAAAAGGATCAGGACTTGAATCTCTGAGGTATGCTAGGACAACAGCATTCTTCATCTGCTGAAACATGTCATTCTAAAGCATCCACTATGGCACAGCCCTTAGCCAGACTACAGGTTTAAAGGCAAGAAGTGATGCCAGGGATGCTGGCAGGAGGTGTCACAAGGCTGTGTCAGAGAACACAGAAATGGCAGCTTTATGAGATCACAGAGGTGATCTTTGACATCTACCATTCTCAGTCTTCAGACAATACCAGGTTGGTGGCAAAACGTGACAAAAATCTTGGGGATGAAATACAGTGCTGTAGCAAGTGCCACAACTATCAGTTGACATCTTGACTTTTGCCAGCAAAATGCACACTCCACCATGATCCTACAGGTTGTAGCTGCACCAGGGATATAGAGAAAAAGAGTAGGCAAGGTCATCAAGGAGAAAGATGTAGTCCACTCATTTCTGTGATCTCTACAAGGCCAGCTAGAAGGGATGCCTCCTCTATGCAACTTTCCATAGCTACAAACAAGTTACTGAAGCTCAGACATCATGCATTCTACCCTATCTGCCATCACTGAAGGATACAGAAGGAGCAGAACTGTTTTGCAATGGCTCACAGATTGATGGAGAAAAACACTCCTGTTAATAGAAAACCTCATGAGGTCTACGATAGAGAGAGCGGAAACATGCATACCTTCAGTTCCCCTGGAACAGATAGGGTAAGCCAGATAGGCCACCCTAGGTCTTCACATGTCACTGTTTTGCAGATAGCTTGGGCAACTCTCTTTTACAGCTTTCCATACTTCTTAACAGGCTCCAACCCTTGACCTCATGATATCGTCTTGTCCATAGACAGTTAGAAGGCAGGAATTGCTAGCTTCTGTTGCTGAGTGACAACTGCATGGTCAATGCCATGAACACAGTGCTTACCACCATGATAGATACAGAGTAGGCTGTCATGCACATCTTTCAGTACTCTCAGTAATTATTCCAGCCTTGAAACACAGAAGCAAACTTTACTAGCTAAATTTTCTTTATATCTTCCCCATTCATCTTCACCTGACATGATTAAAAATTCAGAGTATAATAGATCCATACCTATGTTTTTATCCACCATTGGCAGAAAGCTTCATTTTCTGCAGACCTGGAGAGACACGTAAGTGTTACAGAAATGGTAAGAAGTATCGTATAATTCTCAGTTGTACTCCTGTTGATGATGGTTACTACCTCTGTAACACAGACTGAAAGTAGGGAAGTCTCAATGTTAATGTACTGCATAATCTGCAGAAGTCATTAGTCTTGTCTCTTCCTCGTTTTCCTCTTGTGCTGACCTTAGAAACAGAAAATCGGGCTGCAGAGGCAATCACTCACACTAATCAACCCCAAATTCATAAAGCAAAGGAACACACCTTCCACCAGGCACTACTGAAGCTCAGATTCAGACATGTCTCAGTACCAAGCTCTTGCTGCAGCACCAACCCTCTTCAGTTCAGGAGCTGGACCTATGTCTTGCTTTTAATACTGAAAATGCCCATCAAACTGTACATAGGTCCTTACATAAAGCAGATTTCTCAGAGCTATGGAATCACCTGGGCTTTTGCAAATCAGCATGGCATAGTGTCTTTTCTTTAAAATATAACGTACTCCCTCATTACTGAAAGAGAGCATTTTGATAAGGTCATTCTGATAATTCTGAATGGAAAGTTCTTAGAAAGAGATATTAAAGACTAGTTAAACTCTGGTGGTGCTTCTTGACTCAGTGGGGGATGAGGATGTTCATCACTTTGCAGATTTCCCCTTACTGTACAGACACGAATGAAGAACAAAACTGTGCTCACTAAATGATTGTAAAACTTCATTGTTCCTTACAGAGTTTTAGCATAGTTTTCACAGAGGGGGATTGAGGGGAAGGTTGTTAGGTTTTGGCTGGAAAACCATATTTCAGAACAATGCTAATCAAACTACTAATGACTATCCCATGGATAAGTGTGGCTAGCATTGTTCTTTGCAAAAAAATGTACCAGCATTGTTCAGAGACACTAAACTAGGATTCTTTTGTCTACAATTGACAGTGGAACATGTTGGTACATAACACCATTCTGATGGAGAAGGCCTAATGCTTTGGATGTTTACCTGAACATTACTGGTGCCTCCTCACTGGAAACGAAGTTATCGGCAATGCTGCTTTTTGCCAGCCTTTCTTCCTTCCAGGCAAATATGATAGACTGCAAGAAAAACTTTTCAGTTCCAGCTAAATGAGCAACAGGTCAACTCTAAGTATAATAACTATAAGCTCTAAGCATAATAATATAAGACATTTCTAAACATCCAAAAGATTGTGTTTCATGAATAAGCTGCTTTAAATGCTATTTAAACAAACTTATCCACCACTAATACCAATGTTGACATTGCCCTGGATTTATAATGCATTTTCAAAGGTCATTAATATTGTCATCATCAAATATCCAGCATTTCTTCTCTGAAAGGAGAGGATTTTTGTTTTCTTATATTTGATCTGATAGTATCAAAGAGAAACATTTCAAATTTTTTTCTGCAAACACTTTTGACTCTGTTCTAATTCAAGACAAAAATAAACTACATATATTCTGAAACCTCAAACATCCCACCAGGCAGGAGCTCAGTTTTTTAAGCAATCTTCATCTACTGTAGAGACAAACTATTTCAAATGTTTCTAGGAAGATTTCTAAATGCAAGTTAGCTTGTGCTACCAGAACACTTGGTGTTATGGGAAGAGAATACCAAATACAAAACACTAAGGCAATTTTCCACGTGTACCCTTTTCTTCCCTTCAAGATACGGCAAATGCTTCTACTCTCTCCACCATACTGACACCATAACTTCATTCTGGGGCATATTCAGCCCACCATTATCATAGCTGAGCATTGAAGCAGTTGGTGGGCTTCCTTTATTTGCTCCAGCTATAAAGGAAGGAAACATTATTGCTCCTATGGGGAGCCCATATTGATGTCCCTAATGAACACCCTCTAAGCCACCTGGGAGGATCCCAGGGATGCTGGAGACAGAAGTGCAGAAAGCCCGGAGTAGGTTGTAACGGTTGCTGTCATAGCAGGTCTAAGCACAGATGGTGGCATCAGGTTCCTGCAGCCTCACATTGGACTGATCCTGAACACAGACCTATTTATGAAGGCAATACGACTTATTTTCACACCAGTTTTCACTCCCTAATCTAATCTCTCCTCTCTAAGAAGGGTGTTTCCATCTGGAGTCCTCTGACAGGTCACAAGGTAGCAAGGGAACATGTTCATTTTAACACTGAAATTCTACAATAAACCAGATGCACTGATGAGAGCTATCACTGAGTGGGAGCATCCCAGGCCAGTAACTTGGCATAATTACCCTCAGTACTGTGGGGAGCGGCACTCACATCTACCTCCATTCTGATCTCTACCTTGTTTACAATAAGTAATCTTACTAGAATTTCAGAGGAGTAGCAATAACATCTACAGAACAAGACTGGACATATCAAATATTTACTTAAAAATCATTCTAAAATGCATTAAAGGTGAGATGCACAAAAAGGTAAGAAAATCTGAATAGGACATCCTAACAAGACTTCAATAACTACTGAAAAAAATCAGTGCTCTAAGGGAAATAGGGTTAAAATTTGAAAATGTAAGTTCTTTCCTTGTGTTTTCAGGTTGTTTTAAAATCAAATTTAAAAAAAAAAAAACAACCTTCCTGATCACTTTGAGTAGTTTAAACCAAAACATCATGGACATCCAAGACGCATGGACATCATCAGTTGAAGACTGGATTCATTTTCTGGTGTTTTCCTTGGAACTAGGATGAAGTTGAAAATTAAATGCTCAACAGCTTTGCTCAGGAAGAGAAAGGTCTGTGGGACTTAAAGCCTAATGCATTAGATGCTCAATAAAGAATTGTAACTGAGATGCCCACTTGACCACAGACCTTTGGCTCACTCAACAGATACTGGAAAAGGTATTACAGAACTTGCAGACTCTTGCAGAAATTCTATTTTGAAAGGCAAATACCTCAGCCTCACACAAGTTTAGAAAAATAACTAGGCCAGTACAAAAGGATGTTTACTGTATTATATTTCCCTTTTAAATGTGAGCCTTGTTTCTTTTATTAAAATAACAGTATGTATGCGCTTTATCTAGGTTAAGTTATCATTTCATCAACAAATGAGTACTGTACATCCCACCCACCCAACTGTGGAAATATCCCAAGTAAAAGAAAATAACAGCAGTAAAGGAACAGCTCAGATTTATTATTTGATTTTTCTGAAGTGCATCGTTTGTGCAACTCACATGCTTTGCCCATAACACCCATGGGAGCAGTCAGGGTGGCTACCAAGAATCACAGAATCTGTCTCACGCTTGCCTTCACCCATTTGGCTGTCTCACAGGCAATCCAAGGCTTGACACACCAAGTATACTCATGAAAACTGATAAGCTCAAAAGGACATACTCCAGCCATTTCTGAAGCTGCTATTCTGGCTTACTTTCAGCACAGCAGGTAAGTCAGGTTTTGATAGTCTACAGCACAGAAATATATGTTATGTGTGATTTGAAGCTGCTATTCATGAAGAAGTAGAGGATGGCCATCCACATGGTACTTAGTCGTTCATACCGCTAAGCTTGCTTTATTGAGAAAAGCGTCACAAGGCAAGAGAACAGGAGAGTACAGGGCCACTTCAGCTAAAGCAAGAAGATAATGCAAAACCTGAAGTAAATCTCTAATCTAAAATGCATAAGTTGGTGTCCAAGGAGTATTATACATCCTACTGTACACTATACCAACTGCAATTTTCTTCATTCAGAAGGCTCTTGCTTAGTCACATGAATATAGCTCTACATGGTATTAATTGGGGAGGATCACACTTAAGTCAGAGGAACTCCACTGAGGCAATGGAGTTACACCAGTTGAATTGTGGTGTGAAAGAGACATTGACAACAGGGCCAAGCCCTGTGTTTAAATCAGTCCACCACAGAAAACCTTGTGTATAACAGCCACAGGTATAGCACATTAAAAATACATTGTGAAAAGAGAAAAAATGCCGTGCTTTATTTTGTAGCTACCAAAACCTCCTTTTTCTCCTTTGCCATGTGCAAGTCATTGCTAGAAGAGCCTCTTTGTTCAGGCCAAGAAGGCTGGCATGAGGAAAGGGAGGTGCCTGGTCCCTAAACATGAGATCCCATTAATATTACTGATAGGCTATTCTTTAAAGAGATCCATCTGTTTCTTATTTGGCATATTCAGAATAGTAGCTTGTTACATTTTTACAAGAATCTGTGTGATCCAAGCAAAGCAAAACCTCATGTAATGAAAGAAAAAGAGAGAATACTTATTAAAGAATCCCATCCATGCCGTACAACTTAAACATCCATCTCCAAAATGGCTTCAGCCTGTTCCATTCACAGCTGTCAAATTTCTTTGCTTCAGGGGGAAGGGGGTAGAAGGCTACTTATTTCCCTTCAATTTTCCAAAATATGCATAAAAGTAACATCTCCTAAGCCAGAATCAATCTTCTCTTCCTGCAGTCAGTATGAAATGGTGCCCTTCATAGCTGTATTACAAAATACAGGTTCCTTCAGTCAAACTCCTAAGCTGCCCCTGCAAGAATTTAAGCTGAAGGCAGGAGCTGAGGTATGGTGAAGTCAGGTCAGGACCAATCTACGATAGTAGGTATCTGTGTTTGGATAACAACAGTTGCAAATATCATTCTGAGCTGAGTGTGGAAGTATAGAAGACACGCTGCCAAAGGTGGGAAAGAAAAACATGTCCCAGCGTAAAGACTGGGTCTTTCTTCAAGTATAAAGTATATGATATCCTAACAACAGAAAGAGCTTGTATTCAGCTTGTAGTATGTATATAAGCTTGCTCAAATGCCTGAAATAGTCAGGAGCATCATTTCTTAGTGAATGCAGCCAATATAAAGTTATTCAGAATCCAGTGCTTCAGTTTTATCCTAACAAAGAGTTAAATCTAACTATTCACACTATTTATCAGCACTGCCCCCTTCTTCTGGCTGGTACTTAAATCAACATTACAAAATGTTATATGCCTTCCTGATTTATAGATTCATTTAATTGTATTCTCAATTTTGATGATACATATTATCTATTGACAACATCTATGCATAAGTATTTATATAATATTTAATCCACTATTTAAGTAATGCAATGACAGGATGAGGTTGCAACAAACCAACCTACTTCTGAACCAACAGACAGCGAGAATTCAAGACATAAATATGATCAGAGTAAAAATTTAGTACTAAGACTAGGCTCCTGAGAGGTCATTTGATTTTCAGAGGCAATATTATTTTCAACAAGGTTTCGACGTACTATGATGCCTACCACTCATTTTATGCAGCTGTAGGTTCAGGACGCTGCCACGAGTCAGCTGTAAGCAGGCAAAGTAGATAATGCAGTTAAATGCCATTACCATTAACCACCAAATAACTGCCTTTTTTTAATTGCCATATAACTGTACACAAGAAGCGTTACTCTTCTTTTTATAGAGAAGTACTTATGCCATAGTCATGAAGAAAGATATTAAAACTGATGTCAGATAGAAGCTGCGGAAATTTTCCTGAGTCTGCAGATGCTCCAAACTCACAATCAGCAAAATCAAATGGTCATCAGGATTCAGAAACAAGAATTGCCATTGAAACAAATTATTTTAGCAGCAGAACCACAAGCGGATGTGCTTCTTTTTCAGTTTCAAAATAAAAGAGCAGTTAGTCACTTTCACGGTGCTCAAGAGGTGCACAAAAACCAAATCTCCTCTGCCTTCAACTGCAAACTGCTTGTGCCCGACAGAAAGCAGCGTGCAGTCCTGCCTCCCGTCACAAGCCTCCACTCCTGCCTCGACTCCAAGCACAAAGGGCAGCACCACAAGCCCCCGTTGCTCCCTACTCCACTGCCAAAATCTCTCCATTGATCTTCTACAATGCACTGGTGCTCTGTCAGTCCAAAAATAACACTGGTGTTATGCTTCAAATTTAGGATTTGAAACAATACAACATGAACTGGATAGCAAAAGAATGCTACTGATTAGCACAGACAGCAAGGGATGAAACTCAGAGTGCTCTGTTACATGAAGGCTAATACATGAGTAGGGCATTTAATTTTGGTAATACATTTGACTAATGGGGTATTCCGCTAGCTGCTCTTTGTGTGTTGCCAGTTTGCAATATGGGTGGAAGGAGGTCTTGGCACAGAAAATAGAAAAGAACTCTGGTTTCCTAGGCTGGAAGGATAACGGGATGCATCTTTCAAAACTATTACTTGGAAAAAGATACTTCATGAAGCACCATCCCTCTCTGGGACTACAGAGAAGTGCTGATGCTCTGCAGAGGCCACTGCTAATTCCTCCCCCTCAGAAGAGCACTCCTGATAATATGCAGGATATACAGACACACTGAAATGGAGAAAATGTATTTCCCTTCTGCTGTCAAGCAATCAAGACATCTTGATCCCAGAGACAGTGTTAATCAGTCTCCAGACGGACCTCAGACTATTTGTTACAATTTCAAAACTTTGCTTCAAAAAAAGAGAAAAGAAAGAGTAGAGAGAGACCTGAGAACGCATATATATCTTAAAGTGTATCCTTAATGCCATCTGAGCTTTGGAATGGGTTGTGCTGGAACTTACTGTGACTGAATAACGTGCTGGAAGCCCCACTGAAGCCAGGCATCCCTACACAAGGCCTTCACCATTTTTGTTGGAAAACCTGTGATACAAGCTATTATGTAAAGATAGTATCTGCATTAGGAAATCTCAGCTCTTTCTCAGCTAAGCCTGAAACAAAAGAGCAGAGCTATTTTCAAGTCTGAAAAGCTGTAAACCTGTACTTAATTTCAGAAAACTGACGATTAAAACTTTCACTTTTGGTCCAGCTGCGTTACTGTCATACAGCACACCATAGTCATATACTTCAAGGGAATACACTACAACAAAGGTAAGATAAAAGGCAGTTTCCAACAGCTGCTTTCATCGGAAGCGTGGTTCACTCCTGTGATTGAAGGACAGCACCTCTGCCATGAGGAGCCCTTTCCTTCTGGAGGCCTATGCTGCCTCACAATAATACACTGTTAGAAAAGGCTGCGCCTCCTGTATCTGGACACAATGGCAGTATTTCTATGCACTGTGGGTAGCAAGGGCTTACCACAAAGTCTATGTCAGGATGCCACGCGGGACGGCGGCTCCCTGGAGCAGGGGCACCGGTAGCGGTGGAGGGCTCTCCAGGGGTCCATCAGGGCAGGGCCTCACCAGCCAGAGCCTGTCCCACCACCCCAGCCAGGAGCTCTGGGGCAGCTCCAGCCCCAGGCATCAGGCAGCTCCCCAGGGACCAGTACAGGCTGAGGCCAGGCCAGGCTGTGGGCCTGTGAGTGGGTCTGGCTCCCCCACGGCCAGGGGGAGCTGGAGACCGGCCCTGCTGTGGCGTCGCTGGGGCAGGGGCTGACGGCCCCATGGGCTGACATGGGATCTTGGGCTGTGGACAGGGTGGGGGAGCCCCATGGGCCGGGCAGGGACACTGGGGCCTATTGGTGCCCCCTGGGCCCTGGCACTCTAAAGCCATACTCATTATCGATGCCTATGGAAGTATAGCTGAGTAAATTATGCAATTTTATGAATAAAACACATTTAAAATATTACCAAACAGTAGGATTACAAGCTATAAAGCTATTAAAAATGCCAGTACTTCGTTCACATATAAGGTAACATACATTTACTAACTCGTAGACATTATACAGTAGTGCTCGGTTGGAGAAGGGAAGGGAAGAGCCTGCTGAGTGCAAGGCCTTTTTGGTTTCAGAAAGGAAGAAACCCCTTCTCACTTATTTGATAACTTCCTTATTCAATCCCTATGAACCAACCCCTCTTTTCAGGGTGCTGAACACCTCAACTTGGATTTCTCTTCTCACATGGGAGAGAAGCATAAGGACTTTCACTGGAATAATTCGGCAGTATTTGTGCAGACCTTACCCAGCCCTTGGTGCTTCTGTTTCACCACTGGGGCCTCCTCCATCTCCAGCCTGCAGAGCAGGTGGGTCCTGTGGCTGCAGGTCAATTTGTACCTTAGTTTCTTCCTAGCAGAATAGATGGTCCATTCAGTCAAATCATGAAAGGAATTTATTTCTAGGGTAATGCAAATATATACAAATATGGCCATCAAAAGTGAAAAAAAATCCAGTGTTCGTTTCCAGGTATAAGAGCCATCCAGACTTCTTAAAGCAGGGTTCATTAATAATCCTTCGCTGAAGGCATCAAATATTGTCCCATCAACACAAGGGTGGTCATTAGTTATAGGAAAATAATCCTTCTTGACAGATGTAATGGAAAAAAGCACTCAGTGTGTTAATGAAATTAATTTCTAGCATACATGTAACTCATGTCCACTTGTTTACAAATTGTGAACCAATAATTGACATGAAACAGTATGTATGTGAAATGTAGAAACACAAAACACAGAACTATTACAATCTCAAGTACTTGTAGAGGAAGAAGAATCCCAATTAAGACCATCACAACACTCCTGCTGTTGTCTTATTGCACCAGTGGATAAAGGTAGTTGCCCAAAATCTGTCTCACTCTAATGCATCAGTAAGGTAACTAAGGCAATCATACCTTAGACTTCTGGAAAGTATTGGATGCCTGGGTTTAGTGTTGGGAGTGAGAACAGGGCTTTCATAGAGAGGAGAGATGGTCACAACTGACAATTCATCAAAACTGAAATTATTCCCAGAAGAGCTTCCTGTCCTCAAAAAAATCAGAAAAACAGGTTTTGAAATTCTAGAAATGTGCCATTTCAACATTTTTAAAACAAAAAGTCTTGGTTTTGCGGTTAAAAGCATCTTCTCCTGTTGAAACTTAATTTAGTTTATATTAAAAGGTTAAAAAAGAAAAAAAAAGGTCAGCATTAAAATGAAATATGTTTGTTTGTTTCTTAAGTCACTCATATATTCACTGAGCCCCATGCCAGGCCTAAAATTTCAAAATCAACAGAATCCTTGTGGGACAAGAAAACTGTTTTCTGTATATCCCCACAACAAAGGGAACATTAGCAGTTCAAGCTCTTCCCAGTTTCCTTGCAGTGTGGCTCAAAAATTACTTTTGAGAACCATCTCCATGAATGGAAACATAGTCTAGACCTCCAACCTTTCAAATGTTCAGCGACTTCTTATTCCTCTCCCCCTTTTTKTTTATTTTTATTATTGTACTTTTTAGAAGAGAGCTACACAGATAGTCTTTAGGGGACTAAAACCGAGGAGTTCCTTCAACCAAATCAACCCAAAATTGTTCATGTAGATTCATGAAATCAAAGTATTAAACATACATACCTATATTATACTATGGCCTTTGCATGGAAAATAGATTAGCCACTGTTGATGCTGAAACTGTTATGACAAACTGGGTTGTGGTTTTTTTTTGAAGGATAATATATTTGAAATGCTTAAGAGCAGTCAGAGGCCACTGCTCTTTTTCAGCATCCAGCTTTTCCAATCATCTTTTCTCAAGAGCACAAAACACAGTAGCAAGAGAAAGTTGAACTTATTTGAATCAGCACAAGTTATAAATTTATGGAACTTAAGACCAGAAAAGACTGCTTGATAAAGCAATCTGAATGCCTGTATATGACAAGCTATCAAATTTCCTCTGGGCTCTCTTATATTGTGCTCCCTTCATTGTATCTGAGTGACACACTGTGTTTGGCTAAAGCATGTCTTGCAGACAGCTCCCCAGCTGAGGGACAGTTGAGATATTTATTTAGGCACAACATACATGTATAGAAGTAGTGAGCCACAAAGAGAGTTTTAGACACTCACAGAAACAAGGGTAACTAGCCATTGACTGCAATCTGAAAACTAAACATCGGCCTCTAGAATTATGCATATCCATTCTGGGCACAAAATCATCAGCTTTGCCTGAAATAGTTGAAAAGCTATACCATGATGTTTTTTCAGATCTTCTAGTGTTAGTTAGGACATCCCAACTATGCTGTCCTAGCTACGCTGCCAAACCCACCCCTGTGGGTAGAAGACATACTGGCACAGGAATAATTTTGTCTTATGATTAATGAGATGGTTTAACCATACTGAAGGAATACCTTCTGTGACCATTGTGTGATTGCTGATAACAGTATATGCTATACATATACTCAAAGTCCTTTGTAGTGTAGGCTACAGATTTTTTATCAGAGAAACAGTTCAATGGAGTTAAAAAGATGATGTTTGAGAGGATCATGAAATGGCAAGGTCTTTCTTCCAAGCAGGTAGTCACTTAATTCCTTCTTTCTTTATAGTAAGAAAAACATGTCTCAACATTGAAGAACTATTTCTTTTCATGTCCAGCTGTTCAGTCAGGTACACCTTTCGAAGCTTCCAACTGTCCCACTAGATTTAAGTTTCTGCAGTGCCCAATGCCCCAAAACACTGGAAATCTGGGGAAAAAAAATGGTTTAGCTGCTCTCAACTGGAGGACTGCTATGGGGAAAAAAAAAAAAATAATCTTCTTTTAAGGTTCTCTTTTAAACAATGTGCCAGATCACCCTACAAGGAGGAAAAAATTAAAGTTTAGCTTAGAAATGGTCTACAATAACGAGAAGTGTCTTAGAATTTCCTTCATGGATTGTCTTTTATTTCACTGAGTGAATCTAGCTCACTTATTTCAGATTTTAATGACTGAAATACATCAGGTAGGAAAGCGGCAGCATGCACGCTTACTTGTTTATACACTCTTTCATGAACTGAAGTACATTGAGCTTTGGGGGAGAGGAAGGGTCTCTTTAGTCCTCAAAAAGGGATTTCCAATATTGTAAAATTATGCTAGTAATATGACTTGTAGTGACAGAAACATGTAGAAACAGTACTACAGTCTGTAATTTTTTTAAATACTTTGGAATAATCTACCCCAAATCAGGAGATGGATTCACATTGCTGCTATGGTCATCACTACTTAAGGAGTTCTTTGTAACGGTATTTGTGAAATTATAGACCTATAGCTCTTAAGGCTAGAAAGGACCACATAGAATATCTCATGTTCCCTTCTCTTTAGTACAACCATATAATTTCACCCAGCTGTGTCTCCATTGTTTGCTAAAGCATACCATCCACTCTCAGTTTGAAGACTTCAGGAAATGGTAAGCTCACTGTTCCTCTTAATAATTTGTTCCAGTGGCTGATAACTTCATTGTTAGCAACTGAGGAGTATAACACTAATCTAGGTGGCAACCAAAAAAAACTGGGAATAGCTCTACCTGTTTAAACGATGGTATTCGAGATAATTAATATCCTTCTCACCAGGTCTGTTCATCATAAAAGCAACAGGGCTTCAAGAATTATTTTTTTTTTAAGCAACCACTACTTTTGTGAACTTTTCGCATTTGTTTCTCATCATTTGGGTTTCTAGAAGCTTATAAAATTTGGAGGCAAATCCACGTTCTGGTTTCCATCTCCACAATGCTTTCAAACAATGACTGATACTTTCTTCTGTAGCTTTCCGTGATTTCCATGCAGCCTTTTTTCATGATAGAATGGAAGCCTTCTTCTCACAATGAAATTATTCCCATATGGACTCACTGCTGAAAATTCATGAGAACTCCTGCACATGCACAAAAAAGGAATAAGAAACGTGAATASTCTTTGGGATGCCACAAAACACATTTCCAGATAAAATAATAGTTTGCATTTTTGCAGACCTTTCCACCTTCAAAGCATTGGACATGCATTCATCATCAGAAAAGATTAGTGAAATTAAATGTCATAAACATTATTTTACTAAGGTTCTGCTTCACCATCACTGTCAGTCTTAGCTGCTGCCGTTCAAGGGGTGATAAAACTATTATGTATGACTGACAGACTTAGTCTCTGTAGTGCACCCAACTTTGACAAGTACATCGCCAGCAAAATTCTTGGAAATCTCACTCCCTGGAACAGGGTTAGGATATGGAAAGAGTGTGTCGCACAAAGGCTGACTGCTACCATATATTAAGACCAGGTGGTCTTAATGGGTGGGCTACAACCCTCTTATCTTCCCTCTCTCTGTAAATCTGTACTTACTTTGAGGCTTCACCCTTACAAGTTCTGAGTCCTTTATTAGAAGCTGAGGCTCAGCAGCACAGAGGATTAGCCTTTATTGTCTCACTCATGGCCAGGCCTGTTTGAAGGCCCTTTTTTCTGTAAGAGGTGCTTATTGATGGCAGAAGTCCTGTGGAGGATAATTCCCAGAATACATCCATACATGGCAACGGACCACAGAGCAGAGACTCCTGAGCAAACCTGACAGCTGAGATAGTCCCACAGCATACTGCAGCACCATGCAGAGAAGCTGTTAAGGTCCCAAAAGCAGGTCAGCCATGTTTTTATGGCCCTGCACCCAACCAAGTCAGCCCTAGCTCTAGTTCAGAGTCACCTTGATACAGCTCTACCAGTTCAGTGCCTGTCTCACCACGACTGCAGCATCTCCGTAACAGTGACACATGGCCGGGAACTGCCCACTGCGGTGGATTGTTATAGCAGTTGGCACTTCAGAAATGAACGCACAATAACACTGAAAAGAAAGCAAGAAAGTACTTTAAAGTTTTACATTTATCATCTGTTACACTGACAGAGAGGGAAGCCTAAGTTTGACTGATTTGATCAAACTAAGCAATTCAAGCATCTTCTACCTAATTTTAGGCCAAAGAAAATTGCAGCAATGCAGAAGCAGCTGATAAATCAAAAGCAGAAAAATAGGAATTAAAGCTCAGTTCAGGCCTTTCATCTTTATTACCCTTCTTTATGTGCATATGGTAGGTGTTCAACACTTTCCAAGTCCGTATGATATTCCCTTGTGCTTCAGGAGCTGTAGGGCTGTAGTTGTCTATAAAAAGGCAACCTAACAGTTTCCTGTGACCGAGAATTGAATGTGTTATTTGTTACCAGCTGGTTCATGGATAGATTGAGCCCAAGTCTTGGCTTTAAGTGATCAGACTTACTTTAAACCACTCGCTCACAGGGTGAATTCATGTATAGAGAGAATTCTGGCGCAATATTTTATTCCTGACTTATGGCATATGACTCTTTTTTTTTTTTTTCTCTAAACCAATATTAAAACCAGAACCTATAATACACCAAATGCAGACTGCATTTTTTGGAAAGCTGATACCAAACGTAACAGTAAATGAACCCTTCTGAAAGGTTAAAGTTGCTTTCATATAAAACATTTTCTACCAGGAAATGGAAGTGGAATGTTGAACTAAGCATTTAACTTGAAAGAACTGTGCACAGACTCCAATGGTTGCATTATCCTTTAAAATAAAAAAAGCAAAAGGTTTTTATGAGCATACATAGCTCTAGTTTCATAAAAAGAGTATTATGGTGACAAGGTAAAATGAATCCCAGTATTTTGGATGCTTCTTTTAACCTTCCAACAGCTCCATCCCTGTGCATTAACCATTCTAGGGTGAGGTTTTGCAGTATGGCTGAATTCACAGAATCACAGAATCATTTAGGTTGGAAAAGACCTTTAAGATCATCGAGTCCAACAGTAAATCTAACACTGCCAAGTCCACCACTAAATCATGTCCCTAAGTGCCACATCTACACGTCTTTTAAATACCTCCAGGGATGGTGACTCAACCACTTCCCCGGGCAGCCTGTTCCAATGTTTGATAACCCTTTCAGTGAAGAAATCTTTTCTAATATACAATCTAAACCTCCCCTGGTGCAACATGACGCCATTTCCTCTCATCCTAAATGTTCAGCTCCTATCCAGGACAGAGTTCAGCTCTCTGAAAAGGACGTAAAAGAAAGCTATTGAGGATAGGATCTGCAAAGAAGATTCCCTGGCAGAGCTGATTGCAGGAAACAACACAACACTGCCAAGAGACCATTGAGCACTAGCTAGGAGAGTGCACTGCTGGGGTCTCATCTTCCCCATAAACACAAATCTCAGCAGCTGTCTGACTTCATTGTCCTAGGGATACTCATTACAGAGGGCCAGCAAACAGTGTCCTTGATTAGGAGTTAAGGCCATTTCTGCTTTAGTCCCACCTCTACTGTACCACCACGAACAAGCTGCATCACACCCTCAGTTACCCCACCTATAAAATGAGGACAGTGACATTCACTTTACTGGGTAAAGTATTTGAAGGTATGTCCCATGACAGAAGCTTCTATTTATAGTACTTCTATTATACATTTTTTTCCTTCAACTGTTGTGGACAGTTGCTGTGCGCAGGAGCTGCTCATCTAACAGTCCTGCTCCCTCCACTTCTCCCTGCATCCTTCCTTCCCTGGCATGCAGGCCCATTCCTTCCCTTCCACTTTCTCTGATTTTCACGTGGCTCCTCGGTGAACCCAACTGGATTACTAAACCAAAAGAAAACTATTCATGGTTTTATTTTGCTGAGTTAGTTTTCTACCAGCTAGCAAGGTGAACCAGCTCTAGGGGCGATACAGAAATCAGAGCTGGTGCAGAAGAAGCAATGGCTGAGAACAGCACTCCTAGATTTTCTTGGGAGAAATCTAACCCTTAAAGCACCTATTCTAAATAATGCAACTGCCTCTCACAAATACACTTACCATTTGAGATTGTGGACCTGTTGCGCTAGCTTCTGCAAAAAACTAATGAAAGAAAGTAATCGTACCAAACAGATTTACAGAGATGTACAAAGACAACAAAGATAAATGGCAAACAGATGTACCATAGGGTGGTTGCCCATTCTCAGGAGTAGACACTCCTGCATGAGGGCAGAGACCCATGCATCTTTATATTAAGTGATCAAAGAGTGTCTCTTTACTGGATACAATCTTCTGCTTCAAGGAAAAAGAAGGAAGAAGAAGAAAAAAAAAAAAAAAACCACACAACTTTACACAGTTTCCTTGACTCTTGATTTTGATTCCTTCATCATTCCGGGTGGGGGGGAAGCCATTCAAATGAGCTTGGCACATTGAGCTACTGCTGATTTGCCAGATTCCAGTGTCCTCAAGTGTGACACAGCATTATTATACTGTGTCCTGTATTTAAAATCAGAAGTGATTTAATCTGGCTCTCTGCCATCCCACTTGCTGACATGTTGACACCATGTAAATAATGCATAGCTGTGTGACCACACTACTTTCATGCCACATGCTGAGAGAAACAGACAACACCTGCTACTATTATTAGCGACATCTTAGATACCTTGGAAATCTGCAAAATGAACATCAAAATTAATTCAAACATGTTGTGGTCTCCAGCTCCAAACTCCTTCATTGGGACTCAGAGGGAACCTGTGCATCCACCGTGATTAAAAACAGAGATTGCTGATTTACATCTCACATCCTTTAAAAGTCACCCTTCTAAGACCGTTGCTAAATAACTGAGCTTGTTAACCGACACAAGAGTTTCAACCAGCAAGATTTTTCTCTGTACAGTGTTGACTGAAAAGGCCACCATTTTAGAAGAAAGCTCAAATAGCAACAAAAACCCAGTTCTAGACTGCAAAATTCTAACTACTTAATTAATATCAGACACTGGTCCCTGCTTAGCCAGACATTAGCCAGTCTACTTCTACTCCTCTGATCATGTCAAAATGTAAACCTACCAATGTCATCAGGGCATGCTCATCAAACCAAAGTGAAATTGTAGTTTTCACTGGGGAACCTTGTAAAGCAAAGATAGCGCATCTGATATGTCACCTACTTCTTACATGACCGTCTTTTATGATCTAAATGTCATACCACCTCAGTCATATTGAAAGCAGACAGCAATATATACTGCTTTTCACAGGGCATTTAACAAGGTTGAAAGTTATTATCTATATCACTGGTCCCTAACTATCGCTACACACATCCTCCTTTCCAATCTTGTGACTGCCAAGCAGAGAAGGTGGCTGATTATATTTTTACCTTTTCATGGTGTACAACAGTAGAAAACTTGCTCGTCTTCATTTCACTAAGCCTACGCTGTCAGAGCAGGACCATGGTATGCATTCTTCCTATGAAATCACACAGGAGTAACTGTTAAGTCAGGAGAGACAACAAAATACAACAAATGATGAAAAGTAAAAATGAAGTCTTTATAGTTTAGAAGTTGGGATGGCTGTGTTGTTGTGGAGAACTCACGTCAGTCCTCGCTCTGTGGCCAGCACTAGGGAATTGCACCTATGTAGATATGCAGTTCCCTACTGACTTTAGATTCCCAAAGCCTGAAATAAAAGAATATCTGGCTCCAAACCACTGAACTGTGAAACTAGATCATAATTTCTCAGGGAAAATCAGATATACAGCTCGAAATGCCTTGCCCAAATAAATTCCTTTAGAAACTTTGGAAACTAGCAAACATAAAAAAGAAAGGGAGGGGTTCTTTTTTTTTTTTCGGCTCCTATGAGGCAGTCAGAGCACACAGAAATTTAGTTTATTTCTGCTCAAGGATGAATACATTGGACAATATTCTGTACTTGTCCACATTGTTCAAAAGGATCAGCATTTTGAGAGTCCCAGACCGAGAGCAATTCCTTCTGTTTTCTCCATTAAGAAGACCAGGAATCTTGTGGTCTCTTTTCAAAGGAATGTCTTTGTCCAGAATCTTGCCTCAGAGATTTATTTGCACTATGTTATTTAGAACAGAAAAGAACACTGGAATGACTTCCTAATTTCTTTAGTAAATCTGTTCTCAATCTACTTTATTCCAAGCATTTTTATAGACGGTTTCTTACATGATGTTCTACTCTGAAGCTCTGTAATTACACACACACACTGGTCAAACTTTCTCTTGACCGGAACAGACTTGTAGTACTCCAGTAAACTGAAAGGAAAAGT
Source organism: Phoebastria nigripes (assembly GCA_035582835.1). Classification (NCBI taxonomy): domain Eukaryota; kingdom Metazoa; phylum Chordata; class Aves; order Procellariiformes; family Diomedeidae; genus Phoebastria; species Phoebastria nigripes. The sequence continues at coordinate 1,893,325 of JAYKAV010000411.1, read as the reverse complement.
TTGGGGAAAAGAGTAGGTTGGTTGAGAAGATAACTTACTGCTCAAGATGTGATTTCTGTTCCGACAGTTGCTATGGGTAATGTAGATGCCCCTCACACAGAAGTGAGAAAGCCTGTCTTGTGGAGGTTTTGTACAGTTTTTGTTTTGCCTGGGGTTTGGATTTCACAAGGCTAACTAGATTGCCCTTGTCTAGGAAACCCCGGGGGTAAAGCCAGATGGTGTCTGTGTGCAAGCTGGAAAGAGTGAAAACTGGGAAAGGGTAGTGGCTGAAAACCAGGGAATAAAACCGACTGAGCTAGATGAGCGGGTAAAATATAAAAAGTTAACAAGAAGTTATGAATCACAAGGCGTGACAAGGGTAATGAAGTGTGCTCTCCACAGGCAAAAACGTGAGTGTTTTGAGGGGAATGTCAAATGTATTTGGACCTTGCTTCTAAAGTTCGTTCAAAGCTTCTTTCAGCAAGGTTTTTTCTCTCCCTCCTCAATGGAAGTCTTGTGAGAATTCTATTAGCTTCAGAAAATTCCTCTAAATTCTTGTTGCCAGATATATACCTGTATACGCAAGAATAAATTAAGTATTCCAAACAAGTCCAGTGCTAGACAAGTAGCAAGTAAAAATAGCACAACTTGCACATTCTTACTAAGAGCTAGCTTAGCAGTCAGCAGCACTGCCTGAATGGTCAACTATAAAAGCTCCTGTTATGTGGTAACCTGATTTGACTGTTTCCTGTACCAAAATGTCCTATTTAAGTGCCTTAAAATGTACAGGTAAGTCTCATATTTTGTGCAACTGAAAGTGCGTCAACACTGAAAGAGCAAAATCTGGCTAAATGTGAGCTACTGACAGCAGTAATGAGTCTCTTTAAGAGGAAATGGTGCACTCTTCCTGTCATTGTGGTTTCTCTCTCAATGGTGGAGGGGGAAGGAACGAAGAAAATAGAGACTCTGCCACATTCAGAGGCAAGATCTTCCGATGGTGAGGCTTTCTTGCATTTTATCTGATGTCCATATTTACAAACTCGAGCACATGTGGTTTCACAGAAATGTTCAGAAGGGAAGACAGAGGCGATGAGCAGCACACGCATGGCCTGTTTCCCGTGGTGGTTGAGAAGGGTGTGCTGGATGCCAGGCCAGGCTGGTGGGGCAGCAGCGAGAGCTGTGGCACGCAGTCAGTGACACCGTCGGAGTTGTGGCAAGAAGCTGGGTGTGAGAGCACAGGATGCACATACGTACATGAGCCCAGTCGGAGTCCAGTGGCAGTTAATTTCCTTGCTTATAAGTTATGTCATTTGCAGACCAGTTTCAAGTGACACACAAGACAGCATTTTTTAATACACATAACAATTACCGCCCCATCCATACAGCATTTTGAACATTTTCTGTGATAAACAGTGCTAGATTTTTTTTATTTTCTACTATTAACATTTTAGTTTTCACACCTAAAAAGCATGCACAGTTCCATATAGAGGTGTAATCTCGGCTTGATTGTTTACAATTCCAGTGTTATACCCTTTCTTATCTGTTCACTTTGGCTAATGTGGCTTGATGATTTCACTCTGTGTTTTCCCTTTTCAATTGTATACATCAGATAGCAGATATTCATACTTCCCTTCCATCATGTGACATGTTTTCATAATGCAGAGCGACAACGTGGCAGACTTACTTTTGCAAAGAATTAGCCTTGATCTACTCTACAGCATTTCTTAGAAACTAGCACTAATTTTTTACAGTATAAATTAGGCAATGCAAGGTATGGACAGTACTGTGCTTGCAAATACTAAATTCTACGTGTTACTTTTCTGCAGAAAATCAGAACTTACTCAATTAGTCTGAAGATTCATTTGTTATTTAAGGCTAATTCTATTTCTGAGACAGCCTCTTTAAAACTGTATTATCTGCTTCATCTCTGTGCTAGCCTGCTATCTCCGATATGACTGATGCTTTGGAAGACATTGCCGTGAAAGGAGACTACGCTTGCTGCAGTGTACTTGAAAGCTAACGAACTGTCATCCATCTTCTCTTTTACAGTATGTGCTGGTATAAACAATGGGGAAATCAGAGGCTTATTGAGGCTGCATTGAAAAGTGGTGAATCAGAGTTTCATTGAAAATTTGTTGAGGGTGCTAGGCTGTAATTTTAAAGGTGTTCAATGTTCCAGATAAATGTATACTTAGCTTTCTGTAAAGAGTTTAGGTACCTTAACTCCACTTACTTCAGCTCAAGGTGAATGCTTTCAAACTCCTCAAAATTGCAATAGGCAACTACTTGAATGTTAAAGGCCTAGATACCCTTAAAAATCTGAACCCCAGTTCTTGATGACCAGTAGTCTTACCCTGCCAGCTCAATTCAGTCGTGAACACGGTGCTGTATGAGTGTTACCTACCTACCCACTAGAACTAGGTCATTACCACCCATCCGAACAGTAACTCACAAGTAATGAATGAGAAATATCCCTCTTGGCCTGTATTTGAAGTTGTGACATAGAGGTAAAAAGCTAACCATACCATTATAACCATCCTAACCCTGCAGTCTTACCATCCCTCGTACCTCTAATTAAGCATGCAAAAAATAAGTATCTTCCTGATGGTCTTTCCTCAGGCTTGGTATGAGTGATCTGACAACGTCCAGAAAATTGCTATGAAAAGATGTTGTGAAACAATTTTTCATTCAAAGAACTATTTTTTTATTCTAAATAGACTTTTTTTTTTTTTAATTTCAAGAAAATGTAACAACATTCTAAGCTAGGATCAATGTGTCTGAAACTACAGGAAAGCCTACACACTCCAGTTACAATAAATAAAATTTTTAAAAAAAGTTACTAGCAATAAGTTTTTAAAAGACAGAAGAATTTGTGCTTTTAAGACTATATCAGTGAAAGATCTAGCAAGCCAAAGTGCTTTCCTTTTCTATTCCAACTAAATCATACACTAATTGGGGTAGAAATTTGGCAGGAACTCTGTTGGATTATCCCTACATTGTGGCTGGACCGATTTCTTTATCCTTTTTTGATAGATGGATGTCTAGGCGAGCCCTGAATATCTTCAGTGGTGCTGATTCCAAAGCTTCATTTGGCAGCTGGTTTCCTTAGCTATGAGTCCTTATGTTTATAAAATTTTCCCTGATATATAATCCTAATTTTCCCCTCACAATGCTTAGGGCCACTTTTTTTTTTCTGTCTTTCTTTTGTTCTTGTTAACTAATGAGAATAATCAAATATCATCTATTTTTTGTTTCCTTTCTATTGTGGACAATAAGAGGTCACTTTAAACTTCCTGGAATTAACGTGATTAATTCTCTCAATTTAACATCATACCGTGGGTCTTATTTTGCAAGCCTACCATCACTTTACTTACATAGCTCAAGATTTAGCCAACTTTTTTTTAAACAAAATATCTAAAACCAGTTACAGTACTTCAGCACATGACCATAAATGACCATCAACAAGACTAAAGTTTTCCCTTCTCATTACGTGTATTTCCATGGCTTATGTTGTATAAATGGTTACACTAGCTGATTACGTGGACCTTTCATCAGGCTAGAAAATGTAAGAGTTTGTAGAGCTGAAAAATATCAGTGCTGCAAAAAGAACGATGCTGATCGTTGAGACAACAGTTGGAGAGACTAATTCTAATCAGCAAAGAAATGAAATAGTAGATCAGTATCAGTGTTAATCCCACTGAATTGGGAGGCTGCTGTCTCTGTAACCACTACAAGACAGTTAAATAGGGTCAGGGAAGGAGAGATTTATTTTAGAGGGAGTAAAGACAATGTGAGAAAAGGAGCAGTGGGCTGCAAATTAGCACTTTGAAAAGCTGCTGAAAAGGAGACACTTCTCGGAGCTGAAGAAGGGCCTAGAACTGGCTAAAGAGTTTTGGGGAGCTGTTTGTACATTGGGAAACCTCAGAAGATTATGTTAGCCATGCAGCACCAAGCTGCATCACTCAACAACAGTTCATGGCTGAGGATCCTGGGAGGAAGGAGGCTGAACTGCATCCCGAATGCAGAGAAAGGTGAAATAAACTAAGTCCTATCTTTCTTCCAAACAATTCCTACCTGCTAGCAGTTTCTTCCTCGGTATGTGCAGAGTTTTGTGCATTCCCTCCCAGGGTGCCCAGGCATGGTCCTCCGCACAGTATAGTACATCTTTTCTGGATAAATTCCATCAGGTGCATTAAAACACAGAAGTTCTTTGGTGGACCTAGCCCTGGGTTGGATTTTCACAAAATTGTCATTAAATCAAAAGTAGTATGTATCTGATAGCTTCTGGCAATTCCACTAAACACCTATTTGCCCTAAGTGTCTTTGAACAACTGACTGCAAGTGCCCCGACTGGTCACTGCAGCTTCATGGATCAGACGACAGGATGTGTGAACACACATGGAAAGATGGATCACAATGGTATGACTCTGGGAGTMTTTTCTATTAACAGGATGAGCACTTGGTTCAGACTGTGTTTGCTCAAGCTTCCGGACACATCTCATTCTCATCAAACATGCTCATATGACTAACGGGAGCTGTACCAGAGTGTATCCCATGCAGTCATTAATCTAGTTTGCCAAAGCATTCTTGCACTACTAACCTGGCATGCATCTTTCTAGTTACCATGTAATCATTTACATTTTGTGAGTAGTTACACAGTACCAAATGTGCCAAGACCATTCAAATATTTTTGACCATTTTTCTAGTTCAGTTCCAACCATGAAAAGTAACTCAGCCAATTCCAATTATAAAAGAACTGCTTCATCTGGGCATTCATCACTTGTAGTGACAATTAAGTTGTTTTAGAGTAGGAGTGTTACCGCCACTCAGTGGAAAACTCACAATAGCCTCAGAGCTGACCTTGTTTGCCAGGTAGCTTTTAGCCACTATACCATTTCCTCTGAGCTGTGAACCCTTTAACCCCTGCATGTGCATCTGGATCAGTGTGTTCAAGAAACACTTATTTCTGCATCTCACTGACCCCCATCATCAAGCTGAGGATTACCAAGTTCTTCTTTTCACTATAGGACTGTCGCTTTTAGGACGTGGGAAATGTGGTTCCTTTTTTACATAAAGGAAGTCTGAGTAATTCTGTAAAGCCACGAAGACCAAACTCTGCATACACATTTATTCCAACACCTTACATCATTTCAGCTTTTGAAGTTCTGATGTCCAAAATAACCTTATTAAAATCACAGGGCTTTTAAGCAACCAAGTCCATCTAGGGGAAGTGTTTTCCTGACACTGAGGACAAAATTCCCCAAATCAGAATACTGCACTTGGAAGTCTTCCTGAGACTGTAAGAATTTGTTTTGCCTCCATCTGTCTGCTCAATAATTTGCTGCTAAGCATTACTACTGTGTACAAACCATTTGGCAGCATTGCTTCCAGGTTGAAGAGCCACTAGATTCAGTCTGACATTGAGAAAAGTTCTGCCTTGCTAGAATACCTGTTTTTGCATTTAGATTTGTACCTTCCACTGGCTTGCTGTAGGATGCCACATACTTAGTTCACTATCTGGAGCCTGCAACTGCAGTCTTCGACAGAAGTAGATAGACAGGCCTGCTCTCTAGTGGAACCATTCCTATTGATGTGCAGTCTAGAGGAATGCCACTTTGAAATCATTCCTGCATAAAATGTTTGCATGGCCATTAGGAGAGCTAGCAAGGCAGCAGGAGACCTCATGCTCTTGGGCTGCTGCTGGTGCCAGTTATCATTCAGGTCCTATCTGCTTCAGCCAGTACCAGAACATTGAAGCACGGGCCAGAGCAAGCTCACTGGAGTTCAACGAGAATAAGCACAGTGATCCTGAGGAAGCAGCTGGGGACTATCTGCATAGCTGTGGCCAACCCTCTGGCCATACGAGCTACCCACCTGAGCCTTCCAAAGCAACAAGGTACCTACTACACACCTTAGGAAGACAACAGATGTATGGGAGATCCAGGATCAATTAGCAGGAGGAGATAGTCATCTCACCACTGGTCCATAGACAGATATGTAGATGTTGAACCTGTCAGGTCCTGGAACAACCTGGCAGTATCAATTTCAGCAGCAGACATGGGTGCTAGTACACCATGCTGTTCCTCGCTTACTGACCAGGACACCTGGCTGGGAGGGTTACAGTGCTCTTGAGCTGGGATAGCCAATCCTCTGGTCCTACTGGGTCACTTATAGCCTATGGCCTGGTATCTGAACAGCACTTGCTCCTACTTCCATATCACATTTAAGGGCAGTGAGGGTTTTAAAGCCAGAATCCCTTATTAAACAAAGGGAATACTGTCAGTGCTTTTTGAGGTTCAGGGACACTGGACCTTGCCACCTCGAGACCAAACCAGTTAAATATGGTGACATTTCAGGCATGAGCTGCTTTTTTGATATGGCTTTGAAGATGATAGAAGGTATGTTTTTAGGTGGATGAAAGTAGAAGAATCATGCCAACTAAATTAATTGCCTGAATACTTCCTAGTACAGCTCAGGAGAATCAAGTTCTAATCTGAATGAAGTGTCAGGGACACTAGAAACCTTGTTAATATGAATACCTACATAAAGTCACTAATTTAAATGAAAGCAATTGCTGACAACAATAGTTTAAATTTACAAAGCTCTTTATAGCTGGGATTTTAACAGAACTTAGTCTAAACCTAACTCTGAGCATTTAAGTCTGTGGTAGAACTTCCACTGACAACTGCAGAAGCAGGCTGAGGCCTCACAGAAACTTTTTTTAAAGAATTTTTAAACTTTCACCTCACCACTTTAAAGCATTTTGCAAGCACATACACCTCAGAGGTTTTATATAGCTGGTGAGTAAGCTAAAACATATGAGGAAGAAATAATTTGTTCTAAGCCACAGAAGAAATCTGTGTCAGAGCTAGAAAATGGATTCAGAACTGTTGATATCCTGTTCTTCTCTGTGGTATGGGAAAGTCTTCTCACTGAGCTTTCAAGTCCACAGGGCAGAAAGGATACTATCAGTGAGTTAAGACTGTTTGAGTCATTTATGAAGAAAAGTGGCCATGATGATACTTGTAGCTCTACAGTTTTCATTTCCTTATTACAAAACAGAAGATAATTCTTAGTTTAAAGCATCCATTCCAGCTTAGTCAGGCTGAGTTTAAGTGCTTAATGCAGTTTAAGTAGAGACCATAGGAACTGTAAAAAACCTAACGTGTTTTATCAGATCCTTTCAGCTTTCAGTTAAATTTTTAAGGGGGGATAAAAAAAAAAAAATCAATAGACATGACAGAAGCATACAGAAAACATTTCAAGTTTCCTTCCTATTTTATCTTATAGAAATCAGGAAGACAAATAGATTCTTCTCCCTGAAATGCTTACATTCCCCCCGAAAAAAAAAAGAGCATGTGTAACTATGCAGCTGATTTTCAGCATGTGACCTCTGATAAATGTCAGTTCTTTGGGAAAATGAAGAAACGATGTTTAAAATAATAATTAAAAAGAAAAAAAAAAAACACAACAGAAGAAAAACAGAAATTAGACAGTAACAAAATGGCATTGAGGCAGATTTCAGGAAATATATTTTCTTTTCCAGTGTTACATTCCAAGATATTTTTAAATCACAGATATTGAAAACAGATTCCCATACAATTCTTAATCAGTTACAGTAGCCACCGGGGTTAGTGGTTCCTAACATGTGGCAAAAAATATAATATTTCTAACTCAAGCCATGTCATGCTGGTATTTTACCAGCATTCCTCATGCTATTGTTACAATTCCACTAGTTTCACAGCATTTGATTCTTTCCAAATGTAAGAACATAGTATCTCCCCTTCTGATATTAACAGCAAGCAGTATAATCATAATAACCATGGTTCTTTTCATCCCGCTATCTCAAGATACTTTGATCCTTACCCTTGATTTTGTAGATGAAGAAACGGCAACTCAGAATCACGAGGTGACACTCTGGAGTTAGCCAGCGGTAAGCTTGCTGTAGGGCCTAGAATGGAAAAATCAGCACTTCACAAACTTTATAGAGCCTATCTGGTCTCACACACAAAAGACTACGCTTCTAATTGCCTCCCCCTAATTTGCACCACAGCAATGCTGCTCTCATGCATCTCCGGGGCAGCATTGCTTCCTCACTCTGAAGTTGGGATCCCAGCCCACCAGACACAGCTAGTACACAGCTCTGTAATGCCCTTAGAGGTGACAGCTTCTGGGGGGGATCCCTGAACAGGGGCGACTGTCCCCCACAGAGGCCAGGGAGAGGGATGCTCCACTGGAAAGCTGATCCCATAGTCCTTCTGCTGCCGCTTGAGACTGTGCCCCTGGAGAGAAAGGGGCGCAGCGAGGCACAACCTGATGTGGGTGCTCCCGCACACAAGCCGTGACCCACCATGTCTGACATGTGGCACACGCCACTCCTTACCCCTGCGATTTGCATCAGATTCAGATGTTAGGAATCCACATGCACTGGGGTGGCACATTAAGTCTTTTATAAAAAAAACTATTAAAAGTATTGTTCATCTGTGAGACACTCATAATTATTTAGTGAAACTTACTGTTTATACAAAACAATTGAAATAAATCACATTAACAAAACCTACCTGATTTCATAAGCAACTTGTATCCAATATTTAATATTTTAAAACCCATTAAACACTTCATTTAACAATGGAGTAACTAGAAAATTTTGAGATAAAAGCTATAAAAAGAGACTTGAACTATTCATTGAATAGTGACAGAGATTCTGAAAGAGATCTTGAAAAGCCTGCTGCAAAGATATATCAACGTTTTTAAGAGAAACCATTCCTAGTTAGCTATTATAAAACAAAGCAGAGTTAGATATAAAAGTTCAAAACGAGAGTTGCTGTCATTAATGCAGAATATTTCAGAAGAAGCTGCAAAATCCTGACGAGGTGCCATTTACAACACTGGATGGGCTTTCTGTTCTCCATCAACAGTGCTGAGAGTACAAAGTGGCAAATCACACATTTCCCCAAAAATTCAGTTTGGAGATGACCAAGCATGATTATAAAACTGGACAGGAAAGATGGTGATGGGTGAAAGACATGAAATCTGGAAAAGCTGGATAATTATGTTTCAAAATCGACATACTATTTTTACACACACACAAAAATATTTGAGTTGAGTTTTTAATTTCATTTCAAGTTAACCTGAATCTGTTTGTTTGGTTTTTTTCAACAATATTACTTTTCCTTACATTCCCTGAGGTTAGAGGTAAGAAAAAACAAACTACCACCTGACCAACAGTAGGGAAAGGCTCATTCCAGGACACACAGGGATGGTTATCTGTCTCCTGCATAAAATACAATACAACAGTGGCTAGCAAAGTACTGCTGACTTATCTGATGCAAATACTGCAGGCAAGTTAAACATTTTGAAATAACCTTCTTACCTTACAACAGTTATTAATGCACTTCAAATGCAAATTTTACTTTTCTTAATCCAGAATAGGAGTTTCTGGAGAGCATGGTATGTACCCAGATTGAAAGTTGCCAGTTTTATTTATATTAAAAATACATTTTAAAATTGAAATGCTAGATTTAAAATTAAACATTTGATTAAGATGATCTGATATTTGCCAAACTTTACCACCACAGTCACAAATACAATTACAAGAATTTGGCCTCTCTTTTTCCTGTATCACCTAGGGAATTTACAGAAATGAAACTAACCCCAAACTAACAGTGCCCATTGCCCTTCCAAAAACACTGATGTCCAAGCTCAGTGCGTGTGTTTTCTTGCAAGGACGTCAGTGGTATATTTAGCACCAGGGTGGAAATAGGGGAGGTTAGACTAAAAGACTCATATTACATATTGCAGGTCTCACATTCCCACTTTTGTGCTGCTCCTGGATTTACGGCATGCTCATTTCATGGTTTCTTTTGAAGCATTTTGACGGACAATTGCTTCTCTGCCTAAAACTCAGTAACAGCTTTAGTATGATATACTATATGCGCAGAGGAAGCCTTTCCCAGAAAGCGATACTATTTTTCCAAAAGAAAGTGGTGGGGGGTTTTTTGTTTGTTTGTTTTGTTTTGAAGTCACAACAAGCAGATGAAGCAGCAAATGAAAGGGGTATTAACTGTATATACAATAAACACAATCATTTCTGCTGCATATATTCAACTTAATTGTAATACAGAGTTACTCTGTATGAGAGCAGGTGAGGCCTTAGACACATACAGAGTTAAATATAGAGACACTGTTGAGATACTAAAAGCTGAGATATTGCTGCTGACCACAGAGAGCAAATTACAATTAAGTACACATCTTTCTGGGAAGTTTGCCAAGGAAAAACCAGGGAGAGGCAGTCATCACTACTGCTTTGCCTATGCTAGGGAAAAATGGGGATCTAGTTGCTGTAACTCTTACCAACAGAGCAATTGCACTCAGAGTACAAAGCAAATCAGTGCTAACGCAACAAATCAGGAAACCAGCTCCGAGAAGGAGTTCAAAGCACAAAAGTAGAAATGCTTCAGCGCTGTCTGCATTACCAGCTTAGCACTGGGGCAACTGCACCATTGCTGGCTGTTGCTATAGCATGGTGTCATTTTTTGCACAAAACCAGCTTCACAGACTAAAGACAGAAAAGCAGGGAAAAAAACTTCAGACGTAGAGTTACAGCAGGAGAAATCAGGTAGATTGTAGAAGCAAAAAAAGGTTTGAGCAGCACTTTTGCCTTTGATAAGAGGGTACCAAGAAGAACTGGAACCATGGAGGCACAGTGATAACAGCAGAACACAATCAAGAATATTCATATAGAGCAGAATTTCTTCAGCAGGCAAAGGAGAGGGAAAGGTAACAACACTGGCCACAGTGTAGCCCATAACGAGAAAAAGATGAAAAGGATTCCCAGCCTACCACTCCCTGTATCGGACTCAAAATTGAGATTTATTCTACTAGGGGAGACAAATTGAGAGGAAGGACAATGGTAAAAGCTAATGGGAGCAGGAAGATGACACATCCTATGTCATTTCAGTACTCCTTTGCTTCCTTACAGAGAAACTGTCTGATCCAGCAAGAAACAGACTATTCTGACTTTTCAGTCAGGTCAAGATATCTTTAGAAGTTTTCTACCAGTCTTTGCTGGTAATACATGGTACTAGTACTTCTATACTTGAGATTCAGAGGAGAAGTGGCTGTCACCTGCAGCCTGAGCATGGTCAGCAGCATTGACGTATTTCTGCCATTCTAACTGTGGCAGCATCTAAACAGAGAGGGGCTCTTCAGCACCAATCTCTCGTGTACCCTGGCAAGCAACTTATCTCCGCAAATGCTTTCCTGGTTGGCTAGTTTTCTTCTGGGTCCAATGTTAGCTCCAATTCTCCTCTCTACCATCCTGGTTGTTACAAGATCTCTCTTCTGTGATTTCTCATCATCTTTTCAATGTGCAAAGTTATCATTTACTAAACACCATAAGTTAGACTCTCCTCTACACAATTCTTAAGTATATCTTTATGTCTACCACTGGATCAGAAAGCCTTTACTGTTTTTTTCTGTGTGAGAAAAATCCCTTTTGGTGTGAAAAGAAAATTCTGGGAGTTTCATCTTGCATGATTTCCTGAGATCCTCAGTAAGGAAAGAGCATTTATACTACTGTCTCTCACCATCTCCGAGCCTCTCGCAGGGCTGGGCATCCAGGCTGTACCCAACCATGGCTAATCCGAAAAAATTTCACAAGGAACAAAACAATACAGATGCAATAGCCCAATTTCAAGCATCACATTTCTATATAAGTCAGTAGTTCTCTCCTTTGTCATTTTTGGGGTGATGAATTGGACCTATGGGTCTGCTCTTGGGAGATTTCTTTTTCCTGTTCCACCCTCTACCAAAATGCTGGTGGCGGCACTTCACAGAGGCCTGTGGTGCAAACAAAGCAATGTCACAGGCATGCTACAGAAGCCAAACTCACTCATTCATTAGTCCAAGRTCTCCTTTTAACACAAATACTGTTTGATAATGAAAAAATGTTTGGGACCCAGAATTTACTTAACAACATAAGCCAATATTTCCATGTGGTTTCTATAAACTCTCAATCCAGGAACAACATTCAAGGGTTTAATTGCACAAAAGGCAACATCACCAACCTCTCACTCTTGATGACCTGTATTAACATGGAGTCTCAAATCACCTGCAAAAACAATACCACAGTGAAAAAGTAATCAGTCCTGACCTTAATGCACATTTGTCTGCATGGTATTATCACAGAGTTCAGAAATTTGAACCATCTCATAAATAAAGAGGGCATTAAAACCATTCGGAAGCACCCGAAGTACAGGAGGAAGCATGTGCTTCACCGCTCTCTGGCAGTAACCTTTTCCATGAGTCCTTTGCCAGGCTGACCATGCGCAAGGCTGCAGGACTGAAGCAGAAACTGATTAAAATATGCATGGACACGTGTGTGTGCGTGCGTTTATATGTATACGCACACATTTCTATGTGCTAAGGAAAGAAAGGATGCAGGGAGAACTTTAAAAAAGCTTTTATGTAGGGCAAGCTTAAGGAAGTCAGGGACAACCGCTCTCAGTAAACTAATCTGAGATTAAGAAAAAAAGGAAATGGTCCCCTTTGATGGAGTTTAGAATAGGTACAGCTGCATTGTGCAGGAACAGGAACTTGATAATAAAAACACTCTGATGTGGCATTTACCCCAAAACATCAGTGAGTAAAAATAAATACACATCCACAGAGCTTAGGCTATTCTGGTGCAGCTTAAATCACTTCAGAGCATCACAAGAAGATCTGGGACATGCTGGAAATTAGGCTTCTAGCAGTTATTTAGGGTTGCTGCAACCAGTTACTGGACATTTGTGTCTTTTAGTAGTTGTGTATAATGTGACTGGGAGGCAGCATCTGTGGGTGACAAAGTTCTGCATTAGGAACCAGTTATTTAAGGAAAATTAGTGCCCTGAGCCAGGACCTATATCACACACATTCTTTGTTGGGTTCATCTCTTTTGCTTATTAAGGCTGTTTGCATGGACTGCTACTGTCCTGAAGTTGCACAAACTGAAGTCCTCTTGGTCTTACTCATTTGGGCTACTTTTTTCCAGCCCAGTAGAGCTGTCAGTCAGGGTGCGATCTCTTTGAGAGCAACAAATGAGCCAGATGCCTAGTTCAATGGCCAGACACTTCAAGTCATAACAAGTTAGGGAAGCGAGCTAATTTTGCTTGCAAAAGAATTAGCCTTTATTAGCCACTAATACCACTTTTTGCCCTGCGTAGCCCTTTAACCAGCTGCAGCTCCATTGACATCACATTTTGGAAAGATTACTAGTGGCACGTCTGGTTATGGAAAGCTTAGAGGGCTTTCTAGAGCAGCTACCACTTACTAGCACAGCAGAGGAATGAACTTAAATTACCACACTGTAGGCATTCATATGGGATAAATCTTGTCATTCAGACCACAAATTCTGCAAGGCATTTTTGCCTGTGTCTAATTTTTATCATATGTTTATCACATGTATAGATATGTAGTATAAGGCATGCATATTAGTAACTTAATGAATTGAGGCCAGAGCTGATGGAGAACGTGTACAGAATTGCATATATACATATATATTTTTTATATATATGTGTATATAGTTATATATATATTAGTGTTTATGTCATCATGTTTAGTACTGGTTTTGGAGACAGCAATGGAATCATCAGTACTTTGTATTTTTCTATCTTCTCCGTTTCTGTAGAATTGAGGAGAGTCAATAGCCTAGCTGCACTCATAGACTCTAACTTCAGATATATTTTATATGAATCACTATGATTTACAAACCCTGACTAAACCCAGTGTTGTTACATTTTTTTCCTATGGAAGTGTCAGACTGCAGTGATACCGTACAACTTTGTGATACTGCTGTAGATCAAAAATCACAAATTAACCAGCTGATCTAGAGGATTAGACAAAAGATCAAATCCATTTTAATCAGCTATGGCACTTCCTACACAGAAAAACAGTAGAAGCTCTTACAATCCTAACCAGCTGAGTACAGGCAAACTCACTTGATTTCATTTCAAAGGGTTCAAAGTCCAAGTAAGGAGCAAAATTATTTTTTACTCTGAATAATGTTTAAAGAAACAAAGTACAAGGAAGCTGCACAGGTTGCAATGCTGAGAGGGAGAAGAGAAAAAGTCTCAAAAAAATAATAGTGTATTAAACAAACCGCTTGCAAGTTTTCATTAGTCTAGCTTTGAAGAAGAGGGAGAACGGCAAGTATCACAGGTTCTCAGTCAAGCTATTTAGGTGGGGAACCCAAACCAGTTGCATTTTTTAGTAACTATAATCATAAAAAAGACCCATGAAGGCAACTGATGTCTAAAAGTAGTAAAAAGGCCAGTAAAGGAAAGGCAGGGAGATAACCTTACTTTCAGAGTTGCCTACCTCAAAAAAATCAGAGTGTGGGCCCCTGCGCACTGGGAACATGCCTCAGTCACTGAAAGTAATAGTCCTGCTGTTTCAAGAAGCACGGCATCATCATGCCTCTCCTATAGCAGCAACAAGTCTCCCAACAGATGGGCTACAGTTTCAGCCTCATGTGACGTCTTTTATATTTTTTTTTTCCTAATCTAATAAATAAGGAGTAGGTCCCGAAAGGATGTGTTTCTCCTAGAATACAACAGTAATAATGTACAGCAGCAATTAACATGTTCTGGTATAGCTAGGATGTTTAACACACTTTAAACCCAAACCGAGTAAAAAGAACAAAGGAGGTTGAATTATTTCCTTTAACGTTAAGTGATATTTTCTGTGGATTGGATGCATGGCTAGCAGCATTTCTAACATCAACTTTTCATCATTTAGAAAGCTGTAAGGAAGGCCTCCCTGGGACCAAACTGGAAATTCTGACGTACATATTTCAGTATGGAGCAGCTGAAACATGGAATCAAACCATGATTTAGCATTCTTGAGTAGGAGGTACGAAAGAAAGGGAGCCCTTTCTCACCAAAAGCATACCTGAGCAGAGGGAGCCAATCCAACCAGACTTCAGGCTACGCCAATAGAAATAATAAATATATACCCCTTAGGACAGAATGAGGAGTGGTGTTCTCCCTCCTTCTGTCACATGCCAGCATAGCTTTAATAAGAAAACCGTGGGTATGCATCTTATCAGTGGTTGCAAGAAAGAGCATTTGTCTTTGCCTTTCCTTCTGATCACGTTCTACAAAGTCTACCATAACGGATTCTCAACCTGGAAGTTATTAATGAATGCAGTTGCAATCACCCTCTTTTTATGACTAGATTGGACAAGTTCTTACACAGTATCTAAAAGGGTAACCCCTTAAATGTTCCTCTTGCACAGTATAGGAAAAATAAAGAATCCAGCAGACAAAATCCCAAACATCTCTTGGAAATGCAATTCTTCTCCCATCTTCGCAACACCAATTCTCCTCAGCAATGCCACAAGCAACATCTACCTTCGCATTTTTACTTCACTTATAACCACAGAAATGAATGCAGGGCTGGTCTTCTAACTAGCTAATTGCTTATACCACCCAAAGCAAATCTGAACAACGTGGCAGCTTGTCTGGCAGCTCTGCTGCTCCCGTTACTGGTGCTACCCAGAGGGCAGTAAGGATGGAGAAAAAATGTTGTGCATGAAAAGCTGCAAGGAAATACCTACCTTGTCAATTCCCCTTGCAAACAGTAGCTATTAAAGGGTATACCTGCTTTGTACAGTATACAGAAAGAAACCAAAATATTTTAGAAAGGACATCTGCTGCAGAGTAGCAGGAGCAGAGATTCCCATCAACTCCAGTGAAGCTGGCTAAGTCACTAGTGAAAAAGGAAAACATCCTTTTAGGAAAAGCAAAACAACAAACAAACCCAATAACATGGTTAGAACTAAGGTGAAGACAAATAACGCTTCCTATTGGTGCAACACACCTACAACAGGGGAGCAGTAGAGAAGCAGGGAAGCCACACTGATACCATGCCCACAGGAAAGACTGGTCCTGAGAATACATTTGCCATGTACCACAGTCAAAATAAGTGTCATCTGCACCGTGTGATGCTGCCAGGGATACTGACAGTCTCAGCAAGTTTCTGGATTTGATGCATCAGGCATTGAGTTGCCATTGACCCACATGGAAAGGACAAACCTGAAAGGAGGGATTATGATTGGCACAGGCAACTTGGATTAAATCTGTACGATGGTAAAAATCAGGCTCAGATTTTTGCTTATATTTCCTCTCTCCCCCCGCCTCCCCGAGCTCTCGTGATTAAAGAGTGGAGAACAATGTCAGATCTCACAGAGTCAGCACGGCATGAGACAGGGAGTCTGCACTACAGCGATTTTATGGATATATGCTTTCAAATGAAATCAAAACTTCCCTAACACTGCAGCCCTTCCGCTCCCAAGGCTTTCCCAACTTCTGGGGGTTATTGGCAGTCACCTAGGGACTTATTTTAAGGAATAACTGGAAAATTGCAGTAGTCTGGATCTGTCATAAACAACCAGTCACAGCCTAATGTGGGACATTGCACTGCTGGACACCCAGGTGGTCTGTGAGCACAGAGGCCCTGCAGCTGGGGCTGGAGTGACAAGGGGGACTTTGCAGTCCCGTTATCTCCCATGCAGTCAGCTCCTGGCCACAGAAAACATGCAGTTGTGCTTAAATTGGGGATTCAATTTGTGGGGATTCCAGTTACATGAAATCTCTGTAGAGAGGGATCTTCCCTGCCACCTCCCCCAGGAAAGGAGTGTTTAGAGTTATTTGTCCCAGGTCATACTAGCAGAGCAGCTTGGCTATCAGTTGCAAGGATGTTTGAGGGACTTACCAGATTATAAAATACTGAAGTGTGATAATTATTCAGCAAGTACCCTCTCCAGTCACCACAACCATCATCTGTGGCTTACCAGCCAGAAACTTTGAGTCATGAAAATAGAGGCTGTTGACCAGTAAGCCACATGTGCTCAGCTCCAGCCTGCCAAACTATCTACCACAGCAGAGCTGGAGTGCAGCACTGGTGCACCTTAACTTTCAGTGAGGCATATCAGTCAGAGGCTGTTATATCGTGTTCATCGTGTATTATCTTGATGCCTATGTGATGCAGGCTCTTTCATAAATTGTTCAGTAAGGAGTTTTGGCAATGGCTTCATGTTACAAGGCTTCTTTTTATATCCCCCGCTGCCTCTTTCAGGCCCTATCCACCCGTTCCTTGCAACTATTAATAAAGTGTCCCTTCCTCCAGCTGTGAGAGCAGGCTTTGCAGCCTGTTTTTAAGCTATTGTTGCACTTTTAACAATTAAGACTTCACAGCTTACACTTCATTATTTTCTTTCCTTGAATCCAAAGTGCATTTTTAAAGGAGCTATGTCAGCTGACATCTAGTCCTAAAAATAGGCATTCAAAAAGCTAAAACCTATAGAAAGGCTTCCAGGCCTTTTTTTTTTTTTTTTTAACTCAACGCCAGTATTTCTTTTAAATGAACTTTCTTCTGCAACCCAAACGGTACTGCTCTGTATTAGCAAGAAAGGAGTTGAGGGAAAAGTTAACCCTAAGCCAACTATCCTGACAGCACCTATGCTCATGCTGTCCTTTGAAAAAGCCTGTCCTCTTGCTGCCCCTGCATTGGCTAGATTCACCCACACAATGGACGGAAAGATGGAATACATAGGTTATACATGCATTATAATATATATTCTGTAGCTATTACATCTATTTCCCATATGGTACAGTCAGCACTGCTCTCACCACCATCTTAGCAGAAGACCACATCTAAATCTTAGCTAAAGCCCTAGAGCAATTAGGAGGTTTCGGAAGAGAAGTGCAGAGTCAGGGTGCTGTCACACTGCTCAGCTTTGCTTCCTTTAACCGGGACCACAGCAGGGCACGCGTTCCAGGTTCCAGCAGAGCAGTACCCAAACCTGCTCACCTCAATTCAGCAAACCAAAGATCAGACACTGAAATGATGAAGAGTGAACAAGGATTTTGATTGCATCCTTTTTTATCTTCTTTCATTTTTCCATGCCATATTGACACACCCCAAACACAACTACGTTTTAGAAGATGCATGTTCTGCACTCCTTTAAAGCCACCCTTCTCTAAAATTTCTCTGTTTTGGACCCTTAAAAAATGGAGGCGCTCAAAAAAAAAAATCACTTTGAAAATCTTGGCCTATATCCCAGTAGGGAGTGAATCTAGTCACGTACACAACAACCTTCAAACTACACAAAAATTAAGCATTAGAACAGTAAAACCACAACAAGCAATATGGAAACAAAAAACTCAGTATGATGCAGCAGCTAAGATCATGTAGCTCTCACTTATCTATTTAAATCATAATTGATCACTACGTGGTTTGTTAGTCCTCACCATGAACCAGAACCCCATTGACTTTCTGTTCCTTGAAAAGCAACCCAAAACACAGTTCCTATGCCATCAAGTTTAAAATACGTGCAGTCAGAGCCAATACTCTGTGTTATGTTTTACCTGTGCTGTTTCCTCTTCTTTACTGAATGCCTGACGTGAAGAAGTCCCAGATTTCTCTTATTGACTGCTGCCATTTCTGTCTTTTTTCGGTTGACTCCATCTTTCAGAGGAGTTGCTACCTTTGCAGTTCTGGTGTCATTTTTGATTTAACGAGAATGTAAAGCTGTACAAAAGGTATCTACTTGATTAGTATTCTTCTTCTTTTGTCTAAGCATACTCGTTCACAAAATCAAAACGCATGGCCAGAAGTAACAGGAAGCGTCAGTTCTTGAACAATAAAACCACTGAAAGAAAAAGTTTTACAAGCCAGCTCTGGTCCACAGACCACAATGTAAAAGCTGTTAGATTAAATTATTTTCATTGTCTAGGGTGGAAAAAGGAAGGAGAGAAAGAAARAAAAAAAAAAAAATATCCTTGTACATCTTTATCATAATTAGAGCTGAAAAAAAGATGGGAATTTAATCCTATAAAATACTTTGGTGTCCAACATTTTTTTCCTAAACTGGGATGAATAAGTAAATATCAATTTTTTTTATTTAAAAAAAAAAAAAAAAAAGAATTTCCAATAAGAAATAAAACTTTGGGTTTATTTTGGGAAGAAATTCCGATTTTTAGTATTCATTAACTGAAAAATTTTGTTTCAATTTGCTGGACTCTTTTCCTATTGCATTTCTCACGAGAGCTACAGGAGTGACCGTCTGCGTCCTTCATCCTCTTGTACAGGATAATGACTTCCATAACGTACCAAGCTGCTCAAAGAGAACTAGGATTCTGCTGCTTAGTGGCAAATACCAGTTGGCAAGCAAGCTCAGACCAGCAAAGAGACTGGGAGCAGTAGGCATGCAAACTATAAATTGACTAAAGAGTCTCAAAGTGGAAGGCTCCATTATCTTTTCTGAAAGAAAAATAAAACAGCTCAAAGTCAAAAAAAATTTTTTTTTTTTTTTCTCATAACATGTTAATTTTTCAGAAGTTGCATTATAATGTCATCATGATGGCAGATTCCAGCTCTGTCTGGATTTGTCCCTTTGAATCCCCGGTAATTCATATTCCCTAAAAGATAATTCTGTTATCAAAATCACCTTTGAACATGAGGCAAAAAGCAGGTTAGGGCACAAGTGGTAGAGAAGCTACAGTAATATTTTCTTCAGATCTATTCAGGAAACCCTCTGTGTTAGGGGAGAATACGAAGCTTAGGCTTCTGAACATCTAGGTATCAGAATGCTATTGTAATACAGGGAAGCAGGTCAGTTTGCTAGTTAAAATATACAGAACTGGCCAACACACCTCCTAACTTCTTTTCCAAGCTCTGCCACTGACCTGCTGTAGCCTTGCAGAAGTCATTTTGACTGTATTTGAAAGGTCTAATAGATATCTATTTTCTTCCACAAGATGCATAAGACATAACTCATGTCTATGCAATACTGTAGAGATCCACAGTCAGAAATGGACTAGGGAAATGGAAAGTGGAAACAAATATAACAAATGCATATCTGATGCTGTTCTCTAACCCTCTGTTTGATTAAATAACATGCCCTTCCTCCTGTAGCTGTATTGAGTGGTTCTTGCTGCACACTGTAGGAGTTCTGTCACCTTGGAATTGCTTTTCTCCAGCATGATTTAACATTATTTTATTTTTAAAGCAATTTTTTTAAATAGATAAAACAAACTCATGAGAGAAGCTTTCAAAATAAATATTCCTCTTGGGTTTTCTCAGGTAATTTCCTCATACAGACCAGATTGCTGCACTCCCCCACTTAACACAGGAACTGAAGAGAAGGACAAGAGAGGAGACAGCTTACTCTCTTGAAACGCCCACAGTTGTCTCGGACAACCTGGAAGTCTGTCTAGGCTCAGGGCCGCTTTATTTTATACTTGGGTGAAAATGCTGCTTGAAGCTGGGCAGGAAACAAGTTTCACGAGCCCAAACCACAGATGGCAGGCTTGCCTTCATCATACGATTCACCAGGGGTTGAAATCTGGGAGACACCATTTGGAAGAGCCCAAGATACCACTTCCGAAGCACAAGCTGTGTTGTCCACGGGCAAAAGGCAGGCAGGGTCTCTGGGTGCCAGCGTGCAAAAGGAGCCTGTATGCATGAGAGCTCTTATCACTGGCAGACTCTAGGACTTGCAAAGTCAGAGCAATGAAGCTCAAAGTACATATATATGCAGGACGAGCCACAAACTTTCCACCCTGATGAAAGCACAATAGGCAAATCTTTCCAACAGATTCACAGCTGGTTTCAATCTACAGCCTAAGCATATCTAATAGGCCGCCTTTATCAGAGAAGCTCTCATAGGGTTCTGGCTGCTACTGAGGGCAGTTTGCCACTGTGCAGACCCCTCAACAAAAGTCAGAGAGGACACTGTGTACTCCCTACACGAACTGAGGCATGGGGTAATAGAGACCATCTGCTACAAATGCTGGCCCTACTTGCACCTTTATTAATCCATTCCAGCTCTTAAGATCTTACTGCTGTTAATGCAGCTGCCCTATTAAATTATCAGAAAAATGCAAGACATACCTCTCAAGAATCTTATTTCTTCTTATATCACTCTCAGAGGTAAATAAAGGATTCTACTCATCTGAACACAGAAAGTAACACCTGGTCTCAAACGCTCCTGGGTGAAACTCTGGCTTCTCTAGAGACGGGAGAAGTTTTTCTGTTAGGAGAGGTTAAGAGAAGCTACCACGTTCAGTAAAAGCAGGACCTTTACCTTCTTTTACAGCACATGCTACTTACTAAAAGAGAACAAGTTGAAAACCCCACATCCATTTATGAATATTTGCACGCTAGGGACTTGTTGAGAAGTTATTGTGTGCATGTCATGTAGTAAGTAAAAAGTACTTCAAATATACATGACTTTATTTTTCCCCCCAGTGGTTTACAGATTTGTCCTGGGACAATAGAAGTTTATAGGGAAGGGGGAGATGTCTGTGATTAAGGCGGCTTTCAGCTCTTCTTCCTACAGATACCCCGTGGATATTGCTGTATTCTCCAGAATCTAAGCTTCCACTTAAAAAACAATGAAGTTTCTAGCCCATCTGGGTTTGCGGAAGCAGAATGTAAACAGATGTACTGTTGTCTTATTTTAGAAGCTATAGCAAGACAGACTGAAACAATAGCACTAAGAAATGTCAACTGCTCCCATTCATCTCAGTGGGGTGGGGTGTTAACTTTGAAGCCTAATTGTGACCACTTTAAAGCCAACCTTTTAACCATTTCACTACTATTGCCACACCAGAAACTCCAAAGTAATGAACTTACCCAGCCTCTGTATTTGTATGCATTACTCTGAGATCTTTCATTCACTTGAAAAGGACACTGCATTACAATCGAGCTAGTCTGAGTATTCTTTCACTTAAGAAGTTAGCTGAATTGTTTGCTACTGTCTTTCAAAATTAGGGTTAAAAGAAATTCAAGGGTGAAAGGTTAGCTTCATTGTTGATGCTCTCAAAAGTGCAACACGTGGGATTTCATGCTCTTTGCTTTGATCAGGGTGCAGGGATGGCAGTTCATTTCAATAAACTGACAAACAGCTACGTACAAAACTGAAAATAATTACTATTCAAATAACACAGCACCATCAATTAGGAGTAAAAAAAAAAAAAAAATCCTAATGACATGGTAACACGTACTTGCAACAATAAGAAAGGGGAAAGAGAGGGGAAAAGGGTCTTCGTTTTCAAGAACCTGTGACTCTCGTTACCTTAAATCTAAGGTGCATTGGGCCTGGTTCTGAGCATACAGAAAAACCACCTTTCTGAAGATGTTTTACATCTAGTTTCCAAGAAGTTGAAGCATTCTTCATCAGTAGTCACTCTTGAGTCAACACGTGAATTTTCCTCTGGGACCAACTGTTGAATACTAGCAGCTCTACGCACACATTTTTGTAAACGTGACTTCAGATGCTGTGGGAACTCATAGTTGAAAATTGTTAGGGCGAGTTACTCTAGCTCATGTTTCTGAGCATCCAGAAGCCCACTGGCATGGAGCTGGACTCTGGGTCCCAGAAGCAGTGGTGCCGCAGGGCACAGTGGAGATGCATTGGTCTGGTTCGGTGATGCTGTTGGCAGCCCGCCTGCTGGCTCTCTGCTCAGCCAGCCCTCCTGCCCATCTCCACTGCAGGACCTTTCTGCAGTGTCTGCCGTCATGTCTGCCACAGGTCATGGGTGGCACGGGACTGCTGCAGAACAATACATGCATTATGTTAGTAACCCTTCCCAGCTCCCATTTCTACGGTTACATCTGCACTGAAGATCCAGCCACAAGCCTTTTTACTTGTCATTTTCTTCCTAACATCACACATATTAGGCTGAGAAGTCAATGTCAACACCACCACAGCACTACTCTGGCCATCATTAGTACACCCAGGTGAGGTACCTCAACTAGATAAGGCTGACATGTCTCAAGATGCCCTCAATGCAGCTACAGCCACCAGCTCAGTGGGAGTGAAACAGGAAGGGGAGTATCGTCCAAGTCAGCTACATGACAGAGCTAAGGGAATGGTATCACCCAGCGAAAGATCTTGAACAAGCAGCTGGGACAGGAGTAACCTCTCTAGCTCACGGAGCAGCCACTGGAAGAAAGCAAGGTGGAAGGATCTGCATAACCCACACTACACTTACAGCAAGATAACTTCTTGAGCGCACATTCTCATTCCTGAATAAAACTGTCTTCACTTGGGAAGGTCTTGAACTGGTAGAAGAGTGCCTACGTGTGGTAAGGAATAGGGTTATTTTGGTAGAAGGGGGAAGCTTTCCTGTCTACACAATGCCTAGGT
Organism: Phoebastria nigripes; assembly: GCA_035582835.1. Lineage (NCBI taxonomy): Eukaryota > Metazoa > Chordata > Aves > Procellariiformes > Diomedeidae > Phoebastria > Phoebastria nigripes. The sequence goes on along the minus strand of JAYKAV010000411.1, from coordinate 1,870,149 downwards.
GTTTGTGGAAACAAAGCCCTAATTCATGCAGTTCAGGTTCTTTTGCCTGCTGCAACAGACAATACTCTGACATTGTTATTAGCACGTTATGAATGCACAATCCTTCCACATGTAACTTCCACTGTAAGCTGGGCATTAGGGTGTTTGGGGTTTGCCCTAATAAAAACACCAAATCCAAAAACCTCTATTATCGAGTATCTGTGTTTCCTAAATCTCGATCTTTAAACCACAACAGAATATTTGCAAAATGCTCATGATGGAAAACTGAAAATAAAACTCTGTTTTCGCTTAAAAGCCTGCAAACACTGACTTCATATGCGAAAGGCCTGGTATGGAAAGACAGACAGACACCTTCATTTTCTATTGACTTTAATCAGCTGCAGCAGGGTGATCAGTTCTCTGCAAAAGGTGCTGAATAAGATCACATATTATTTCACAGAAGTGTTTGAGTGCTGTTGAACACGTTTTCTGCAGATGCTTAGAGGTACAGAACAAAGGCAGCTGAAAACAGACTTGGTAAGTTTACAGTTTTACTTTATCACTGTATTAAATTCCCATTCAACATCAATAAGGCACCACACACTTGCTATAGAAAGAATAAACAGCCTCATAAAAACTAGACTCGCCACTCTTTGCTTTGCCTCACATCCCTCTTCTTTTCAACTACTAACAAGTAAAACAACCCCCTGACAGCTGGATGTGCAGAAGCCTGTGCCGGCAGTGTCCCGGTCCGGAGCGACGCTGCAGGCTGGAATGCTGACGCTGGCAGGGCTGCCACCGCATTTACTTAACACTCATTTCTCTCAGTCTGCTTCAGACCAGAAATGCAGGCAATGAAAACCTATTCAACCCTTGAGAACCTCGGCCGTAGGGGTTAGCAGAGCGGGGTCTTTGCAGGTACATGAAAGAGGCATTCAGAAGACGGTCCCATTCAAGGGAGGTAGAAAGAGAGCCCCCAGCTGTCTCTGGTTACCTTTTATTGGCATGAAAAGGGGGAGGCAGGAGGGGCAAGGTTTCAGGACAAATGAAAAACAAGCTTTCTAAGATTCACTGTTAAACCTCAAAACAAAAGCTCGGCGAATTTAAGCTAAAGGAGCTTAGTTCCATTTCTTTCAGTTTAGTAATTTATTATAGTGAAGAGAATGAAAAAGCTGTTTCGAGTAGTGGATTAAACATTACCCTGAAACAGAAGTAGAGTGGAAAAAATACGCATTATGAATTCAGCAAGTTTCTCAGGCAAATAAATAGCAATTAGCAAACACATAAGAAAGTGTACCATATTAGTAGGTATCCAAGGATCTTTGGGGGAAAACGTTTACCTCACGATGATAGCTGGACAAAACAGCTGCCACAGAAGCATTATCGAGTAGAAGGTATAATCTGTAAACACTCGCCACCAAAATTAAACCAAGGTCTGTTGAGGTGGAGGAGAAACGCCTTGTTTCAGGAGGCAGGCCCGACGGCTGTGGACAGCCCGGTGCTGCCTTCCCGAGGAAGCCAGCCCAGGGCAAGGTGAGGGCACGAGGGTGGCACCGGCAGGAGTGTCGCTCCCTGGAAAGCCACCGCAGCTAGGGGAGGAGGCACACCGGCCAGCAGACACCCCTGCCCCTCTCAGCCCATGGGGGCAGGCAGCCCACAAAGCCCTGCGCTGTCCCAACCTTGCTACAGGCCTGAATGAAACCCGATTTTGTAAGCCTTACATGACATGGCAGACTCTCCCCCAGGCGTGGTGGATGCCCAGATTAATTCTGGGTTCACTCCACACAGCGCCTCAGGAGAGAAGACGGATGGGCCAAAGCTTCCCCACAAGTATTAGAAAACCCAGTGCCCCCCATGAGACCGTGAGCAGTTCATCTGCCACCCAGCCATGCTGCATGGTGGGGCACAGCACAGGGACCCCCGTCCTGAAGCCCATAGCACAGCATGGCACCGCACAGCAAGCACAGCATGGTGCCGCACCAGGGTCAGCACGCACGCTCGCTCATGTGGGGTGAAGAGTTAAGTCTCAGCATAGCATCGAGTCTCAGTTCTTCCTATTAAATGAGGACAGTACTGTGTTCCTGCTTCACGGGATCTTTTAAAGAAATGTGAGGTCCTCAGACACTGTGGAAGAAGGGACCCCACAAGTATAGATCAGGAATGCCTGCTAAATACGTTCAACAGTGAATTTAACAGATTACATCAGTCAGGAAAACATAATTAAAAACTATGATACCTAATATTTACATACCTCTCTATACAAACCTGTTATTTTTCTGTAGAGGTGTACAAATATTACCTAATCAGTCACCTGAGGACACATGGACAAAGCCTTGGCTTCTTGATGAACTGCAGAAGTCTTTTAAATTGTGACCACATGCTCCAAGGTTTGTTGCATTGAATCTAGGCAACACAAGTTTAGCTGCACTTGTGTAAATACCTTGAGATAACTCAGAGCCCTTTATAAATTTAGGTGGCCTTCATGCCACCTAAATTTAGGTGGGTTTGTGAGACCTGAAAAAATGATACAGACTAAGTTATTAGCAAGTTTAATAATTTTTCAAAGACCAGTATTTTGCATCTAGATTATAAGTTTTTGCTACAGTTTTAATTTCATGTCAGCATGTCTCTTAGAGGTAGGCTAGCCAGAGAGCAAACTATCTGGTTGAAGCAATGATCTGGATCATAGCATAGCTATCATCTTGATACACAATGAGATACAGAAAAACAGGAATTATTTATTTGGAAATTCATTTTTCAGTACTGTAGGATTTGCTGTAAGGGAAAATATCCAGGAGTTTATGTAATTCCTTAAATCTTTGAAGAGGTGAAATGGATAATTTAGAAAAAGTTCTTAGAAACACTTAAGAAGAAAAATATTTTACTCATTACAGTAACTTCTTTTTTCTAGATCATTCCTTTAGTCTCTTAACGTATCTTCAAGCAAACATGGCCTGCCAAATATTTTAATCAGACGACTTCTGATCTGTAATCTCTCTGATATGGATCATATCTTAATAAATCATTTCACAGTCTTGAAGAACCATTAGGAGCAAACTACAGCACTTGCAGACAGGGCATACAGTAGTCACTTGGCATTACTGTAGGTGATACGAGAGGATAGAAACAATGGTCAAAATTCAGTGTTGATACCTGAATATTTAAAAACTGGTGGATAAGGCCTTGATTCCTGTCATTTGTCAAGCAATGCTACTGAAGCTGACCTTAAAAGCTAACATTAAATGTTATGAGAAAATATGACGAGGTGCATTCCTATAGAAACCTTACTCAAGTCAACAGAAGTCATCCCACTGACATGAACAGGATTTGGTCAAATCCTGGTGTTCAGTGGCGTAACATGCATGCTGAGGAGTGAGAAAAGGTCAGAAGCAACAGGATTTTAATCTCTCAGGCTCAAAGGCTGGATTTATTCTTTTGTCTCAGATCTTCTTGCAAGACACACAATACATTTTGGACGCTACATTAAATAGAGGTAAATAAATCAGTATTAGTCTTACCTTCCTAAAAAGAGCACTTACTGGCACCATCCTTTCATCTCTTCTCAAATTTTACATTGGTGGCAAATCGTGCAGGTGGTAGGATAAACACTCTAGCAGACATCTGCTAAACACAATGCAGTTGTATTCTGTCAATGCGGTTGTATTCTGTTATTAAAACTGCACTCTTTCTTGCGTTTTTTGCAGCATTCACTGTTCTATGTAACATTCTGCTTTACTGGTGTCCCAATACATATGTCCCAATCAATAACCAGCCCATTTTTCATCCAGGTCGTCCTTGCCGACCTGACTCCTCGCTTGTAGAGTTCTTTTAGCACTTATTTGGGCAAGCTACACTTCCCTTTCTATTTTAACTATTATAGGCAAATGTATGCTAGCCCCTCATAGAAAATGGACACTGCGCCTGCACCTGAGCTCCCACCTCTGTAAACAACATTGGCAGAGTGTTTAGGAAGAGTCTTCTGGTTCACATTTCTGTTACTGGGCCAAGTTCAGATCTGCCACGTGCTACTTGACTCCTCCTGTTTTCTCCTTGACCCCATACCCTTTCCTTCTCCTCCTCATCCCCCACCCCACCCCAAGCAGAAAAAGGAGCTGGTCCCACTGGGAACAGCGAGAGCCTGTCCAGAGGTTGCTATGAATCTGGTCCCTCACTACCACAACAGCCCTACCATTACCTTGGAAGTCCTAACCATTTCTGGGGAAAGTCTACTGCTCATGTAACACATTGGCTAAGCAGAAAAGTAGCACCTTTAAGGTGATTTAGCTTTATTCAAAATGAAACTTTTTTTGCCCATTTAAACATATGAACAGCTGCACCCCTGTTTTAGCATACCCACTAGCCAGGGCAGGAGAACAAACAGAAAGCTTTCTAGGAGTGGCCTTCAATGAAGAAAACTTAAGAGGCTCAAAGCCACACAGAAAGACTCTTCCTGTCCAAGAACTGGAATAATGAAAAAGAACAGTCCTTGCAGCAATATTTTTTGCTAGTGAACAGATCCAAGCTCTGTGTGATTCCTGACACGTAGTAGTAAATGCAAGAAATGGCAGTGTCTTGCAGTAAAAACCAACTGAAAAATTTAGTACTAAATATGATTAGAAAACACCAAAGAATTTGAGGGCTTTGCTCCATTGCTCCAATGCACCATTCATTACCAACTGCACAGGGAACTCGCATGAGGACCTTGCTAGGAAGGTTTTATAATCTGATTCCCAAGGAATTGCAATAAAAGGCCAGAAGAAGGTTTGAAATAATGAAATAAAGCAAGTTATCATCAGTAACGTTGCATGGACGTTGAGCAATAGTATTTACACACCATGAGATAGTGGGTATTTAGGGGTGTTTTGGTAAATATTTTACTGACTCGCTTCTTAAGGGCATTTCTGTTAGAAGGAGCTCTTGAAAAGGAGACAGTAGACATGTTTTAGAAGAGCATGCAAAGGTAGTTGCAACAGAGGCACAAAACCAGAGATTAATGAACAAGATTAATGAAACTTTAGATATCATCAGTTGTTTATCCAAATGTCTGCAGTTTCCTTTGGTTTAGAAATTAGGCTTACAAGAACACGTAGTATCTGTCAAGCCAGACATAACCACCGAACTCTCTCACTATATCTTGACTCCTCCTCCTCTTTTCCCGTATTTGAATGCTCGGCTGTACATGAATAGAAAACTATTACTACATTTTTACAAATCTTGGGAAAAAGTGTCTCCAGTTTGGGGAAATCCTTTTCTTATCTGGACACATTCACACAGCATCACTAAAATCCAGTACAAATACACTACTGATACTTTATGTTGCTGCCGCTGTCTCACAGAACAGACTGAAACTAACCTTGCACACTACCTTAACTCCTATGAAGTAACCATGGGTTATACAAAAAATTCCCTTCCCACCGCTGAGACAGAACGCCCTACCAATTGCACAGTGCATAAAACCAGAACAAAACACTCTGGAAGAGGAAGCGACGGTTACAGCATAACTATTTGCTGCTGCAGGGGGAAGAAGGCATAATTTAACTTGTTCACAGCACCTGGGTGGAACACCTTACTCTTATCACTTATTCCATGTAACAGAACTCAGCGAATTGATCTTCATTTGGATAAGTAACTTTGATGACCTCTGGGTCATTAAAGCGTTTCCTCCTTCTATCTACCATTATGGAGACTGAGGACTGCAAAGTTTTATGAAGTTCTTGGAAAGGGGTTTTCCTCACAAGTTTTAAAAACAGCCAAAGCATTTAGTTTTCAAAGAAGGTGCAGTGAACTTTCATGCGAGACTTCATCTGCTTTCAAATGCTGTGGCTTTTTTTTCTGCAAGGTCACACTAGTAGGATCAGTTTCTGGAAAAACACCTGAAAATGCTGTGAATACATAATATAAAGTAGGTAACACGGAGGAACTCAGGAGATTCAGCTGCACACAGGATTCTGCACTACTTTACAGACTTTGCTAGGTTACAACTAGCAACTAGAGATGGAGGTCTGCATGGTTTCTATTTATGGTTGTCCAAAACCACACTGGAAGATAAAAAGACACAGCTGTGAGGTACAGTGTAATGGGGTTTCAGAAAAATAACTCCACTTTCATATCTCAGTTGGGTCATGCTTACACAACAGGAACGAACAGTTTGTAATTGAATCAGCTGAACTGGACTTGTATAAACAAGACATGCTGAAGTTTAAGTTTTGTCCTACAATTTCCAATATTCATCTGCAGCTTTTTCTAAGAATTTCCTATTCCTGGCAATTATGAATCTTTCATGAGGCCTCTGATGAACTGTGAGGACATAATGGGAGATTAGGTGATTGAAATTGATTCCTATGTCCAGTTTAGCACTTAACGATCTTAGCTTCAAACATTGAATTGGCTATTAAATGTGCTGAAGGCAAGCTACTCTAAACACTGATTAAACTATTTGTAAATTTTTCTAGGATGTTTTAATGTGTTTATATGCCTTGTTCACAAATATTTCCAGGATTTTAAGTAGTTGAATTTAATATCCCCAGTAAAGACTAAGCCTAAAGGTAATACATGTTGATGTGATCAAAGTCTCTCCCTTCCTGAATGAATATACAACTCAGTGCAATATAACTAACTCAATGAAGTAAGTTCTGTAAAGTGATATAGGCCAACAAATCACAAACCCAGGAGAAGGTCTACAGGTAAAAGACCAAGCCATTCCTCTCAATATCATCCCACACTTCTGACTAGAATTTCCAAAACTAAAAAATCCCCTATCCCCCTTTTGCCCAAAACAAAAAAAATATATCAGTCAAAAATCATTATAAGGGGATGACATGAATGCAGTCATCCATCTATCATTAACACACCTACCAGACTGTCTATGCAGAATCTCACTTCATATGAAGTCTCTTCTTTTTTCTTGTCCACAGTAGCATTATTAACATAAGTATTATGGATTGATTTTCTAAAGGAAAAAAAACACATACAGAAAGTAAATGTCAAAGAAAAGTATTTCAATATTTAAACTAAGCAGTCTTACTACCTATATTAATAAAATCTAGGCTATAATCTCTAAGGTTTCCCTAGGAAAAAAATGCATATTTAAACTCCTGGGGGCAAGGAAGCGGTGGGGGGTGGACAACTGTTGGAAACAGAAACACAGACTTTGCCCTAAAGGTAAGAAGAGAAAGAGTGAGGATGTATGTATCCCACAGGCTCTTCCATTTCCTGTCGCCACTATAGGAAAGGACAAAAATTAAGACGGTTCCTGTCTGCTGCTGGCTTACTTTGTATATTCACTGGTGTTTCACTGCTTCAGCCTAGGGCTCAGTGAGAGCTTTCTCACCCAGGAGTCTGTATCAGTTATTACCAGCAACACCACAAAGAGATAAATCATCAGCAGCAATGCAGTTCTTTCAGCAGCACAGGAAAGAAGCTATGGAAAAGACTGAGGTGCCAGAAAATCTCAAGCCACCTGTCCATCCACAGTGAAAAAATCGGGGTGGGGAGGGGGGGAGAAGTGGCCATTTTTTCCCCTAACAGACTAAGCAGGACATTTTCTAAATTGAAACATTTTTGACAGCATCATAGTTGATACTGCTGTCTTGAAAGCATGAGACCATGAAATCTGTCTGTGGACATTTCTGAGAACTGTGGTCAACTCTCCTGCAAATGGCCCATGTCTATGTTAGGAACCTCTCTTAGCCTGTGGAAGTGGGTGGCTGCGTGCAACCTGCCTATTGGGATGGTCTCCGGGATGCCCCATCTCCAGGGAACGCTCTAATGGGCACAGGCAGAGATGACGAGGTCCCAGTGCACGGGAACATTCCCAGGCACAGCTTAACTAATTACTGGTACTTTGCAACACTAATGTCTTTTTAAACTATCATACAATACCCTCCTCTTTCACCAGGCAGTCACAAGCGACCAGCAATCCTTTGTTATTAACAAGTGGTGTTTGCAAGGAAAACGATAGGTGTCCTCTCTGTTGAGCCCAGGGACAAGTTGCAGTTTTTTGGGGGGTACCTGAGAAGCAGCTACACCTCCACATCATCAAAACGGACAGACACCCTAGAATGGACTCCCTACATAGCGTCTTATAATTTTGTGTTATAGGGCTTTGTAGTAACAATCCTTAAAAATTTTCAAGCTCTAACACACGCGCGTGCGTTACAGTCTCTCACCAGCTAGATTTGCATTCATTGTTACTCCTTAACCTGAAACCTCAGGTTTAAATAACTGCCAGCTGATATTATCAATGTTTGGCTTATGAGTCATCCAGCCAGCATGATACGCCAAGGAAGAAAACAGAACCTTTACAAACATGTCCTAATTTTTCTGCTGCCATGGGGAGCAGGAGAAGCGGGGAGAGGGCACAGGAAGGATTTGCAGCCTGAACCAAAATATACATCCCAGGCTAGGGTTATACCTGTTAGGCACATGTAAATTCATAAATCAGGTCATGAAGAGAACGGCAGGGAAACAGCTCTGGTACATTAGGCTTAATGTTTCAGTATAGTTTCAAGTTTCAGCAAGAAACTTTCTGCTAACTTGCTTCCTATTTAAATTTGCTCCTCACCCCAGATTTCTTTAAGTATTTATTTTTTCCTCAGTGAGGCTCCAGAAATTTGAAAAGAGGGAAGGGAGAGAGAAATCATTGCTCTAGATTGGCTTTGCACAAAGCAAGGTCATTTAAAGAGGAACTGTCCGCCCTCCCACACACACGTGCTAAGGACAGTTTTGCTAAAATCAGCAGAGCAATCCACTGATGGAAAAGCACAGAATCAAGTTGTTCTCATGAGTCTTTTTGTTCTCAGCAGAATTCTGCACAGTCCTGGAGCCCAGTGGACTCAGCCTTGCTGGGTGCTGAGCACCTCGGCTGACCGCTGGCTCCAACAAAAGCAGCAGAGACCTAGCAGCGGAGAGCAAGACGCAGTTGCCAGCCTCACTCAGATTGCACAGATATGCAATACGCCCAGACTGGAATCATCTGGGATGCATTAGGCTGGGAAATCTCTCGCCTCTGCTAGAATACCTGCTTTTTATTCAGGGCGAGTGTCATTGCAACAAGAGTTATACGTTAGACTGCACTGATAAAATTGTCTGTCAGAATCTGGGTTAGTCACTCTTATCTCAATACTAAAACTAAATATTTCTATGAAAATTAGCCTTGACTTTTGTTACACAAAGTAAATCAAAAACCATTTGTTTTGTTTAAACTGGTGGATTGCAGATACCAGAATAAAATATAAGGAAGGGAGTGGAAAATTTTGCATTATGGCACTAGGTGATTCATCATGTTTTATCTGTGCTACAAAATCATTTTCAAGGGTATCATATTCCCTGTAAATTATTATAGCTTCTAAACCTGATCACAACTTCAACAGTAACAGACTAAAACCAGCATGCAAATACTGACTTCATGTCTTGTGTTCAGATCCTGCTAGCAATTGTTCAAGTACAAGCATATTTAAATTACAATTGTTTTTCTTATCCGCATCCTTTATTCAAAGGTGTGGACCCTTACTTACACTTTTGTGATGCCTGGTTAATGTTCAGGGGTTCAGCCTGAGAACAGCAAGGTAACAGCTGCTTTCATGTATTTTCCAGTACTTCCTTGCTTCAGCCAAATCAAAAACATAGGCAGCACTGCATTACTCAGACTTTTGCCATGGACAAAAAACAGCCCCAGAAAGTTGCCTGGCCTCCCTGTGTGGTCAGCTGGAGTAGGCAGGCCCTTCCCAGGGGCACTTATTTCCACCATCACCACCCCCATCTCCCCAAATTAACACAGGTGGGATGAATTGCCCTCTGGACATGCTTATTTAGCCTCACTGACTATAAACAGGGCTTAGGTGACTAGATGCATTGCTCAAAATAGGCAAGATGAATCTGTTACTGGAACCTAAGCCTCGGGGGGGGGGGAATCATGTTCAGTAAGAATGTGGGTGCCTTTTCCTTTAAAAGCAGTAGCCCTACCCTGCTGATGTCTCAGACTGGGATCATGCAGCCACTGGGAACTCTGCAACTGCCCTGGCTTCCAGCTATTTCTGGTGCAGGTCTTGGTGTTGATTTTTGACCTTTTGGAGGCCTCTTTGTGTAAAGTAACACTGCTCGCTCACTCTCTCCCCAAAATGCACGAGATTGAGCAAAGCAGGAAAGTGAAAGCAATAGCAGCATTCCATCAGGCAGGGAAAGAGTTAAAGATATGAGGCTCAGGAAAGCTGACTTTCTTTAGGAACTCCTACAGTTTCAGTCACTTATTAAAAAAGGATTTATATTTCTGAAGTAAGGATCTGTACTTCCTCCCTCTTCTGAAGCTATACATTTCTCTGCCAGACTGTGATGAAAAGGGCCCTCCCTTGCCCATCGCAAGCCAATGCTGAAGTCATCCTGTTATTCTTTTTCACCTTGCACACATGTTGAGGCTTCTCTGTGGAAGTCTTGCTGAGACACACATCTCTTATTGTCTCTTGTTCCTCTTTGCTCATGAGGCCTTTTTTTAATCCCAGATTTCTTTTGCACATAGTTCAAGCAAGAATGTTTCCGGGATTTCAATGAAGGGGGATCCCTACATGTAGACAGTGCTGTTTTCTAACTGCACATGATCATCTGTTAAAACCAGAAGTCGTTTCTATGAAGAGGGTATTGTAAAGAGCTCTAACTAGAAGGTCTTGCTCACCTCTTCTTTGAAAGCTCACCTGCTGTGCCTAACTACAACTGATCAAAGCAGTAAGGTAAGGAAGATGGGCCCCTTTCGCACCACAGCAGGGTTTGGTAGGTTGCTGCTTTTGGCAGGTGGATGTGGAACCAGCCACAGGGTGATTTGGCTGCAAGAGACTCCTCTCCTGCCTGCATCGCTAGAGAAATGCTGCAAAGGCTCAACGTCGCTCACAGTACTTCTCCCTGTTGGAAATGAGAGAAGCAGAGGCTACCTCTGCTCTCTATTTTTGGTAATGTTCATCCTTGAGGCTGAACTTAAGGACATAGTTAGGGACTGTCTAGATTTTTTACCTGCTGGTATGCATTCTGGGCTGATCTGTGCCTGTCAAGGCACCGAAGGGCATACATGGCTGCAGAGGGACTCTAGCAGCCACCTCCCCTTGCCTGACCAGGTCACTTCCATGCATCCAGTCTGTCCTCCCAGTAAAGAAAGGGTCTTTCATAAATGGGCATCACCATCATTTGCCAGAGGAGGTAGAACTCATAGGCAACCTGAACTCCGTGCAGCAAAGACACGATGAGCACTGCAGGCTTCAGACCACTCCCAAGATCAGTTCAGATACGACGCAGGTGTAGCCACAGGCTTTCCTTGTGGGAAGGAGAAAAAATTGGATAGCTGTATGTTACATATCTTTGGGGCTGCTGGAATGATGAGAATAAAGTGAAGCAAGATTAAGAGGTGTATTAGGCTGTCTCTGACAGATCTTTTCCACTTGTCAGGAAGTTTCCCACTGAGCTCCTGGGAGGTGCTGAGCCCCTGAGGACTCCATGCAGAGGCTGGAATTTGCAACCACAAATGGCACTGTTTTTCTGTGCAAGGCTGAGCTATCAGGGAAGGTATCAGTGCAGCCTGTTGCTACTGATACTGTAAGCAGAAGACAGAAACAGTGGATCTTTTGTTTATCAGCTCTCTGCAGTGTACAGCCCCTTTGTGGATAATAAGCCACCTTTCTGCAGCTCTTGTATAGTGCAATGCAACATTTTCAGGTCAGCTCAGCTAAACTGAATCTGAAATCACCTGATATCAGTGAGTTAAAATAGATAAGAAAAATGCCAGTACAAGAAAATGCTGAGGGCCACAGTGAAAGAATAAGTTAAACCAGAGAGGACGTGTTCTTTCCAATAAATGCAAGTTACTTTTGGCTGGTCTTTGCATCTCAGATTTACTACTTGTACTATGGGAATTGTTGTATTGCCTCATCACAGGGCCCATGTGAAGCTGTGCTTACTCATGCTTGCAAAGCACTTCAAGATCAGAGAGAGCAGGGTCTGTAAAACCATAAAGGATACTTCGTTACCATTATTATTTGACCACAGCAATGGGGAAATATGCTTTAAAAATGCTTCAGTTCATTAGTTCATGACTATCTTTTAGTAGCTATAAGTTTAGCTGAGAACCTAAAAGCAAAAACCAGCAAGCTGCAAGGTAGCAGGTTCAGACTTCATACATCTCAATACAGGCTGGCGTTTTTGCCTCACCGTAGCCGGTGCTTACTTTCAATACTGTCTTTAATCCAAAGGTAACAAGTAGATGCAGAGGTAAAATAAATGCAAATGAATCTGGGACTCACCCTAAAACATCTGTCTCCCAAAATGTTACCCTCTGGCCCATATCCCGAGTTGCTATCCTTCTCCCTGCATAAGCTTTTGGGGTCTCATTAACGCACTGGGCAAGTCTACACAGCAAAAGGCTGTTAGAGATCCTGAGGTAGCTTTGAGGAAACTGGCTTGTCTACATGGTACATTGCAATGCCACGCACGGATGCTAGCTGAGATCCCAGAGGCAATATAGCTGTGTCTGTATAGCAAAGCACCCACGCTAATTAGCCCTGCCCCTGAGGATGCTGCAGGAATGGAGCTAATTAGGTATGCTGAGAGGCACCCCTGTTAATTAGCCCAGGGAGAACACAACAACACTAACAGAGCTTCCGATCATGGCATTAGCTCAGGGGTCTCTACAGTGTACTTGGCTGTGTAGCATAGCTGAGCCCATGGGCTCTTTTGAGCATCATCCTAAGAACCTAAATATCTTCTTTCAATCCAGTCTCACCATCTGACCCTGCTTTTGCAAGTATTCATAGGGGTTTTTTTCTCAATGGTAGGAAAATTAAGTAAATAAAGAGATTCAAAGGAATGAAGAAAAAAACCAGTATAAACCGCACTACAATAATCTAGTAATATACGTGTTATTAAATTCAGCTACAGGTAGTGACATGCCTGTAGGGAAGCACTGGATATTCCTAACCCATCTTGATAAAAGGCATGCTTTGGCTAGTGGTGCATGTTTTGCAAGCAGTGTATCTCCAAAGGTACTGTTAACTCAAGCCAACTCAGCCATAAATACAGACTATGGTATATTAAGTTGTAATCATGCAAGATTTTCCATTACAAGTTCAGGGCTGAATGAAATCATTTAGGCACAGGCCCACACGTAGGAAAGATGGAGCTCTCGGGAGAGCAGTTTTGTCCCCTTCCTTCTCCCCTGGTTGCACCACGCGGGAGAACAGGGCTGTTCTGACTGGTCCTTCTGCCTCCTCTCTCCATCAGACCCCCAGCTCAACAAGCGTCACTGTCCATGGCTTTGCATGGCATACGTAAGACTCTCCTCACCGCTGCCACTATCTGGCTTGGCTGCCAATGCTAAGCAACGTATGCAGTTATGCCTCTAACTTCCACGGGTTGCTATACAACGACACTGGGGTAAATAACAGTCTGTCTCCACTACAGCCAGCACAGATACGAGGACGGTGAGGAGACTAGTGTTAAGGAGCGCTTCCAAATGCCATTCCAACCACCATATCGTCAGTACACATAAAAACACTAAGTTAATGCCTTTCAAAAAGAAAATGTGCATGCTTCTTGTCATTCCAGGAGAGGTTTTTTTATGGTTCTTGTTTTTGAAAAACAGATCACAGTGATTTCCAATTATCTTCCAGGTGCGTGCATAAGAGCACCCAGTTCTTTCCCATATGTTTCAGAAAAATGTTTTTGCATATGAGTACCTTCTGAATAGGACCTAAGCCCTTAAGTCCTGGCTTGAGTTCTCTATCACACTGCAAAAATGCACAGCGAAATTTTAAATCAGCCTCAAGAGCTTAGAAAGTAGAGCTGCTGGAACATTTGAGACAACCAAAATTTTTAAGAAAGTGGATATTATGAAATGATAAATACCAGAGAAGACAGAGGTTTCTTCTGGAATTAATGTGGTTCCAGTAGACGTAATACTTAGGCTTCTGTTAAAAATGGCTACATTTTAGGTGTATAAAAGCAAAAAATTTCAGGCTCTTACCTTTTAGGTTCCCAAGAATTTACTATTTAGGATGGGGTGGGGGGTAATATATCTGAAAATCAAAGTTTGGTATTTAATCTTTACTTCATATCCTTTAGGAAAAAAATAATCTTAAAAGTATGGTTTCTGTTTACGTAGCTTTATGATACTTGTCAAAATAATATAGTGTGCTATAGCATTTACTAATGCAAACTGGGATATCTCACGCAACCTTGACTTTACAACAGGGGTTCTGGATGTATACCAGACGCACAGAATAGTCATTAACTTGATATGATATGAGAAAGGTGTTGAAGTGAATAACTTATATAGTAGTAATAGTGGTTCTGTCTATGGACATTTTATCTTGCTCTTGAATGGCAAAAAAAATACTTTAACGTGCCTTGTCTCCAGGCAAGTTTAGAGTGACCTAGAGACTTCTCAGTTTCAGAGTTCAAAATCTGCCCCTCCATTTATACTTGGCCAGTGCTCAGACCAAAGCTGCAATACATCACATCATCTTACAGAGACCTAAAAAATAGAAGAGACTGAAATTCTAGGCAGGAGCATCTCCTGACTCTATAAAAGCCGATACTGTGTGCCAAAATAATGAAAATACCCCAACTCTGTTTCCAACTGTATAAATAGCTCAGATTTTCAGCTTTACTGACAGAGGTTGGCTAATACCCTTCAGTTTGTCCATCCAGTTTTACATCTACCAATAACTATTTTCTCCTCTTCTATCTATTCAAAACAAAACCCGAAGCACAAAGGTTATCAACTTCCAAAACCTCTTGTGCGTAGACAGACCCATAAGGTCTCTGTCAACGAACAACAGCTCATCATTCATTCCCATTACACTGGCACATAAATCTTCTGAGTGACCAGGGAAACGGGAAGCTTGCTACCCTCATAACATTCCTCGCGTGCCTGCTGAAGGAGTTGTGTCTATACGTTGCCCACGATTCCCAGAAACACAGAGTTAAGAATAATTCAAGATACGTAACAAGGAATAGGAGGGAAGGATGACCTGCATGTAAATTTTGTCAAAAAGTCCTCAAAACTAATTGCTTGAGGTGGTTAGGAAAATAAGAAAAAAACTGTGATGGTTATCAGTCTTGTTTCTCAAAGGTTGACTGGCCTTAGTATAGTTTTGCACGCCATCTGAAAAAAGAAAAAAAAAAAGATAAAGTTGTGGTTAACACTAGACCTGAGGCTCACAGTTTTATTCAATTTGGAAGCCCTTAAAAATTTTCTAATGGAGGTGCTACATGGACAACAGCTTCACATTTCTTGAGTTACCCTGCGCTGACCTCTTCCAACAGTCCACAGAAACAAGAGGTCCAGCAGACAACGGGCTGACTGCCACAGAGCTACAAAGTCATCTGTGAGACAGAAAGGCTAATCGGGTGAGCGGCAGTGCGTCCGAGGTGCAAACGTAGCATTTCCCGAGAACAGCACGCTCCAGATCTGCCTGATGTGTCCATGCAGACATAGCCCATTTCTTTTGTACAAAGGAAGAGTTGCCATTTCATATAAAAAAATAAACATCTGTCTGCCCTCCAAACTCCTAGAATTATAAATAGTTTGAGTGACAAATACTTCTGTCACAGTGTTCAGGATACCTTCAAAAGATATCCCTAGCACTGTATGTGATTAACCATCGCCTGGCAGAGTTCACCCTTATAAATATATTCTGGATAAGCTTGTTGGTTTGAACAAGAATTTGTGTGTCTGTGTCTAAAGGAAGAAGAGAAGAAGCAGAAAGGTAGGTGGTGTCAGTCACTCGTACACTTTTCAAGCTGACTGGTGTAGCTTGATATCTGTGCTTTGACAGTAATAAGAGCATTAAATTCCTAAACGTTGTGTACTACATTGCTCAACAGGTTTTATCACAGAAAAACTGAGTAGTCTTGATGAATGAAGTTTCATATAGGACAATGTTAAAAAAAAATTTAGACATTATTTGCATAGATTGCAGTAAGTTGCTTGTTTCCCACCCCTCCCAAGCATCTCAGTACCTTAGAATAAATTATAGTCAGAGGATTATTAAAATAAAATTTAAAAAAAAAAAAAACCACACACACACACAAAAAAAACCAAACCTGAAGTCAATCTCAAACCACAAGACAAAGCAAACAGTGTTGTAGTCTATTTTTCAGACCTCCTCAAAGTTATTCATATTCTAGTTGTCAAACAACCATGCATCTCCCAGCTGTCTTTTTTCCTGAAATTCTGCTATGGTGTCTTCCACAGACACATTAAATTATTTCCTCTTCAATATGTTAAGAAAAAAAAAAAACCAAAAAGCAAACCACCCTAAAGTCACATGTGTTTCTCTTTAAGAAAAAGGATCTCCCCAGTTCAACTTAATAAGGAGAATAGTCCTCTGTTAATGAAGTCATGCTGCGATTTCAAAAATACCTAAATTAGAAAGCAGTAGTATTGGTAGCAATGTCACTGTCACACAAGGTAGAAATATTCCTTCTAACCCTTTTTTAATTCCAGCCTTCCTGGGACAGCGTTTCAACCTGCACAAACCAGATTCTTTGCTAAATTTATAACTCTGTTGAGAAACACATCACTTCAGAGAAGCACAAGGAAAGCTGTGCTAAATACTAAGGTTTAAATGCTCTTTCAAAAATATTTGTTGTCATTCTGACCCAACTGGGAGAAAAAGGGAAATGAAAGGTTTGCAACAGCAGCTTGCCTCAGTTGGTAGAGCCTGAATATGGGATTTTGCCTGGTTTATTTTAAGTCTGAGCAGCTAGCAGCTGGAGTATGTCCCACATGCTAACACTTGGAATTCCCCCAGGAGAAGGTTTGTTTCAAATGTAACATCGGCCCTCCAAAGCTGGTTGTCTTTCTGCTTTATTAAGTTTATGTACTCCATCGTTGCCTCAAGTCTTGATGATAACGCATGTATTCCGAGCGATCGAACCTCCTCACCTACTTCATATTAACTGTTTTTTGATTTAAATGCAATCTATTAACAATATCTACTTGCACACACATACACACCCCAGCCAGATACTGAACAGATGCAGTCTTGCAGACTTACACAGCAGCTGTGACAACAACTGATGTCACCTCCTTTGCAGAAATTTCCACAAGCGTCTTCCAAAGGCCAAGTTAAACGAGATAGAGCTTATCAGTTTCTTTAAAGTGCTCTGGATGAGACCGGTCCATGTGACCCCCTTCCCGGCCGCGGGGGTGTGGTATGTCACAGCTCCCCTATCAGCTGGCACATGGCGGTGGGAGATATGAGACAGCAGAAAAGTAGTAGTAACAACATCACCCGGACCGCCAAAGACAGAACGAATACGCTGAGTAACTTCAGTGTGCGCGCACTTACTTTGCGAAAACAGGTGGAGGGTTTTCAGCCCTGACTTCTGCTTGCACATCCCACTCAGCACAGATGGGTGGTAATGTTGCCAGCTATGCGGTGGAAAGGCTATGGTTCGTTAGCATCGTATTAACGCCTTTAGCAGTAGGTTGCAATTCTATTTTTTTTTTTCTTCCGAAATTTTCCCCTCTTTTGGATATTCCATGAATAAAAAAAGAAATTACTATAGCAAGGATATTTTTCCAAAAGCAATTCCTTAAAATAAATTCCCTGCCTCTGTTCTTGCATCAGAAATATTAGAGAATTTCAGAAGATACCCTCCTCAGTTTTACTGCTGAAACTACCTAATGTTTCAGTTTTCCTTCACTGCCTTTAATTATGATTAAATGATCAGTTGCAAAGAGTTAATTTTTAAAGCTTTCACAATGATTAATTTTATTCAAAATATTAACTAGCCATAACATATTAATAAAAGCATATATTTAAACATTTGCAAAACATCTAATTTAATGCTTCATCCTTGCTAGGACAAAAAGGCACCTTACTTGCAGTAATTTAAAAACATAGCCATAGCACTGAACATTGCGTTCAGACAGCTTGCAATTTTCACCCCAGGGCTCTCCCAGTTTCCCTACATGGGCCTGTTAGCACAGAGGACAGCCTTAAACTCTTACCTCCAGCTAGTTATCATATTTTAGTTAACAGATGTTGGTAATGCACCTTTTTTCCTCATGAATGTACACCTTCAATTCCTGAATTTATATGCACTTACCCCTCCTCTCACCATTCCACTGGGCTTCATTAATAGTTTCCCCACAGTAAACACTTCTGATTTTAAAAAGCTGGAAATATGCAGGGGGAAAAAAAAAAGAAAAGAAAAGAAAAAAAATCCGCTGAGCAAAGACAGACACCTTTCACTTTTTTTTTTTTTTTTTTTTACATTTCAGACGTTAGGGGATTGCCTTCCTCTTTGCAGCACAGCCATTTGCTTTTTGCAGTGCTGTACCACTGGACATACTGCATCAATATATTCTCCTTTGTTCTTTTTTCCCTTTCGGGTTGTCATGCCAATCTGCTTCTACAAATTCATACTCTGCATGACTAAGAATTCACCTTATATGGGGACTTCTTGCACCAGCATAGTTACAGTCACTCGAGTTCACTTGGGCACGCCCCTTGTGAATTGTGCTCTTGGTGCAAGATTAACAGATTCTGGCGTATAGCAGCGCAACATATAAATTCTGGATCTAGCACAGCAGTGAAAGGTTTTGTATATAGGTACACGAGAATTTGGTGGCAAAGATAGTAAGAGAAGCTGAAATTCAGTCTTACCCTTCATACCTGAGGTCCTTCTCCTAGCCCCGCTACTGAGTGTGGATTGACACAACTTTTGGTTTTGGGGGTTTTTTAAATTTGCCAGATTGCTCCAATCTTACTGCAGTCTCACACCTGTAAGAATCTCACTGACTTGTCTAGCCAGCTCATATTGGATTAAAAAAAACTAGATCCCCTTTACCCATTTCCTCTTTCAAAGTTAAGTGCCTGCAGATAGAAAATCAGCTTTCTAGGGCACGGACAGCCTCTCGTATTTCAACTGTTTTGTGCCCAGCACAAAATCGTGGCTAGAACCTAGATGTTAATGCCATCTTAAATAATAATATTTTTTCAGGTGCTGGCCAGAGTTTTAAGAGATAGTTCCGGCAATAAGCGTATTGGAGTAGCCAAGACACAGCTGCTCAAAACAGCAACATGCAGCAGTTATATGTGCAATGAAAAAAGACCTCCTTCAAGAAGGCTATTGAGGACAGCTGCAGATCAGTCCTCCTCAGGGTTCATTAGTTTTTTTCATCTTCTGTAAGCCAACCCTGGGCATGACTTTAGAAGATGATTAAACCGAAGATTTGTGTGTCATTACACCCTCTCCAACTCCAGCTGCAACTTTTTATCCATGAAAGCCCCAGGATTCATGATGCAGGATAGAAGCCTTCCTACCTCTGACATTCCTTGGCGTGCTGGTTACAATCACTTCTCCCACCATCACCTATTTCTGAACTGTCTTTGGTTAAAGATCCTTAATCCTTGCTGGAACTGTATAAACAGCAGCATGGATCGCCAGCCACCTAAAATCACTTGCGAGCCCTGGGCTATGGCAGACAAAAGGCCTTTCAATATTCTACCTAGCAAGTCTTCCACAGAGGTATAAATGACTTCTGTACCCAAGTTCACTTTACTTTTATGCTGTAGGGATGCTCTAAATGGTCCTGTTATGTACAGGACATATATATTTATATGTAATCCTGCCCATACAGATGGTGAGATGCCAGCTATGAATCAACAGAATTTATAAAGCTCTGCCAAAGGTACTCATAGCTGTGAGTTGCACACATGGGTGCTTTAGGCACTAAAAAAGGCCCTGCTTTCTTCACACCTGAAATATGGGCCCATAGCCCCTACGCCTGCAGAATTGACAAGCCAGTGCACGATAGCCCGTGCACAGTGAATTTTAAATGCAGACACATGACCTCAGATTCCACTCATAAAGGGTGATCTGTACTGCAACGTTTGAGACTTACAAGCGCAAACATAGCAGAGGCACTATAGGGCTTATATGAAAAAATAATTATTCCATGTAGAAAGGAAGTTGGCTTGCTTTGAGCAGAGGTGTTAATAGACTAACCTTTTTCCCCAACACCAGCCTGCTTACCTGAAAATATGAAAACATCTACTGACGCAGTGTTGTATTTATTTGAGATGGGTATCATATCCCACACATGTTAAATGTCTTGCCACATTTCAGACTAAGATGGTAGTTAATCTGAATGCCAGTTATAAGAGTCATTTACTAAAAAATAAGCCTTGGACAACTGTGCTGCAATTTTAGTAATTTGGGGGCAGAGAGGCATGCAGATCATAGTATACAAATAGGGCTGAATTTAAAAGAGCAGCTTCAGAACAGATACCTTCCCCCCTTCCACCGGGTTCAGGATAGTTAATAAAAGCTGGATCTTGAATGACAGTAACAAGACAGGGACTTGGCACAGAGAAGACTTGCTTCATCTCAGAGATCCACCAGAGTAAGCATAAAACCAGCAGCAACTGGAGCAGGGGAAAAGGTGGAAGGATTACAAAGATCTATGGTGGAAAAGGTATTTGGGTCCCTCTCAAAGGCAGCATAACTTTGTTTCCTAAACAAAGTTTCTTCTCCTCCTCCTGTCTCCAATATGTTTCAGTTGCAATCAATGGTAATTCCCTAGCGGTGCCAAAAGTGAGAACACTTGGGTAGACCTGGCATTAGCAAATTAAGTACTGGGCCATCAGCTGTTCTGGCTGCACCTGAGTAATGTCCCCCTAGCCTCCTGTCTTCCTCCATCAGCAGCAAACTAGTTTCCTCTGCCAGCGTAAGCATGCACGTAGTAAGTCCCTAACCGTATCAAAATTAGTCAGGCCTGAAAATGGGGAAGGCAAAAACCTATAGAAAGTGTTTAAACTAAGCCAGACCCTTCTGAAAGAACCAAGCAGCTGCACAGCTATGCCTGCAGGCTGGGTGGGATCCCAGTGACACTGAGGGTGTGGGACAACCTCCTCACCTGCTTTCCTTCCAGCCGAAACTGCAATAGGCATAAGCCAGAAAACATCTCACCAACAGCAATAGAAATGTTAATGTCTAGGAGCGAAGGTCTGTTGATGCAAAGTAGGCAGCAGTGAGCAAGGGCACTTGTTCTCCTAGCAAATCCCTCATACCTCAGGGAGATACAGGACTGGCATGGATGGGCAAGACACAAAAGTCTGCATCTCCTACCTTGCAGTTTAAGTATGTAGCTACTCCTGCTTGGTTCTGAAGTTCTTTTGGATAAACTTTGGGTAAGGACAGTAAAGGATAAATGTTGTTGTCTCAGGTTGGATACACCCTCCCTTACATTTTATTTCCAGCCTAAAGGGGTTTAGAAAAGGGGTGGTGTCTAAGGTCATACATGTGTCTCCTAAAGCAGGAAAGCAGACGTAAAGCTGCTAGGACACTCAGTGGAAGATGCTGCTGGTCAGCTGCTAATCTGTGAGACAGGGGCTCCCTGGACATCCACACCTCAGTGGAAGTCCTCCCGTAACTGCTTCCCTCAGGACTCTATTGTCCCTTGTTTTACCATCTCTGCAATAACCCAGTAACACATGATCTAGAAGAGAAAAGGACTTGCATCACGTACTCCTATCTATGTAACTCTTACATCTACTTCCACAAATTGATCCATCTACTTTGCTCCTCCCAGAACTGAAACTGACTGCATTTGAGGGAGGACTTTGCTTTTGCTCTGTTTGTGGAAATGGGTGTGTGTATGGGTGCGTTTGGTTTTTTAGTGTTGGTTTTATATGCTCTAAAATAAGCAAGTTGCAAGGTTGCTTGCTTTATGGAGCTACACAACATAAAGAAATAATTTCTCACCAACAGCCCAAGGCAGATCATGCAAGGTCATTTGCTAAGATGTTGGAGTGCTAATATATGGTATGCATGGGCACCTTTTACGTGTATCGCACRCACCTACTTGCCTGGAAGCAAATCAGTAACTCCCTACACCAAAGCTTGCATTTGTCTGTTCTTATTAGAGGTGGGATGGTGCCCTAGGGAGGGCCACAGGCATTCCATTACTTAGGATCAGCGCCTGAGCAAAATGGAAAGGCTGCTAAAAATAAGCAACATTTGCTCATTGGTATAAATAACAAAAGCAAGAGAGAAAGAAAAACAGAAAGAGAACAAGACGAAAATGAAAACTGGCCCCAGACCAGGCCTTGCAGAATGACTAGTCACCTCCTCATTGCCAATTCTGTCACTATCTCCAGAATGGGCAAGATACTTTCCACTGCCAAGTGCCCTCAGCTTCTTTCCTGAGAAGACCATTACTTGCAGATTCACAGTGGGCCTGGGCATAGGAGGTAGCTCCCACAGCACACGTGTCTTTCCCTAGGAGTTTCAGGGCTTGGGCATATTGAAACAAGGACACAGCACTTCACAAGCCAGCACAGAATGTCAATGTGATCCCTGCAGTAGCTTGTGAAGCAAGTATTTGGTTTATCTCTGTTTTGTCTATAAAGGGAATTATGGAGCAGGGGGGAAGAGAAAGGGTTGCGCTTCCATAAAGCTATCATCATTAAAAACTTTATCGTCTCTTTATTAAAATAGAAATAACTTTTGGATTCCCATTTTTCTCACAGACTTCCCTAGCAAATAGTTCCCAGAGCACTCTTGGCTGCCTATTCTCAAGTACTAAAGTTGAGAAAGCTAAGAAGTGCCTGTCTATATTTGGAGGAAAAATAAGAAGACTAAGCTAATTAAAAATCCACCCTTGCCCTGTATTCCTAAAAGCACTGTACACCCCCATGGCACCAGACATTTCAGGGTGGGCTGCCTTTTTATACAACTGGAAAGTTTAAAGCCAAGTATGCTGCTGGTTACTTTTGATTTTAGTCTCTCGTTAATAAAAAGGAATAATAATTGGGAACCAGCTCCCAAGTAGCACAGTCAATTTTACCTCTGCTTCTATTTCATGTATTCTATTGTAATAAAGCACACAAAAAAATCTATTAGCCCTACAATTAAACAAATAATGGTATTAACAACTCCCACTCACCGCCTTAAGCAGGTTTAGCTGGGAGAGCTGAAGCAGCTGTCTCTGTCCTGTGTCTCTGCCAGAGGTCACCATCCTGCAGCAGGATCAGCTGATCCTCCTGGATAAACTCCTGAGCAAGTGCAGTCTACAGGCTGCAGCATTAACATAAACCACCTCCAATTTCAGTTTACTCTGGCAGTAACCTCCTAGAAAAATAAAAGGGAGGAAACCTAAGGCTAGTAACTGTTTCATCTCTTAGTATCAGATAAATCCACTTTTGATTACATTTCAAAGCCCTAAAAAACGGAACAGTCAAGATGTTTATAATAATGTTCTGGCTTGCCATGAATTAACATGAATTCTCATAATGAAAAAGGTCACTAGCATAACCACTGAAACACATTGCTAAAATAAGAGCTAAGAAAGGTCTTCTAAAGTTTATCCAGGTATGTGCAGACTTTAAACATTTACAAAAATAGATATAGCTGCTAACTCTATGACAGGAAGCTATTTCCAAACCTAGGACTAGGACAAATTTGGGTATCTCCATAAGGCTCCGACAATATTGCAATATCCAAACTATCAAAGCTACAATATGAATTCTCAAACAGTAGAAAGACGAGAAAAGGACAAGGTTCCTACTACAGTGAGGTTATTTTTCATGTCAGACCAACAGATGATTGGCTCAAAAGCTATCAATGTCTCTTTGGCATCCAAAGTGGAGATACAAATACTTATAGTGGATTTGCTTACTGGTAACTATAGAGAAAACAGCAGGTGGTTACAGTTAAGTTTCTGGTATACACATTTCATACTGTCAAATTCACACGAAACAAAGATATCAGTTTTTGAGTAATGGTGTGAATGAGGAGAGTGCTAAACAGTAGGTATACCTTGAAAGCAGGAAAATAATACAAAGGGAGTGCCATGGTCTCCATAACATGGGGACTGTGTGCAACAAGAGAAGATTAAAAAATGAGGGCAAGATTTATTATGCTTAGTCTAGAATGTGATGCTAAGGAGTTTGAGGCTGAGAGGTGGGGGAAGACTGAAACAATGAAGAACTTTCAAAAGGAGAATGATTTGTGATATCTGGGAGGGTTTTGTTTTACAACGCTTGAACCACGCTTACGTAGCTGCAATACCACAAAGTCCTGGTATAGGTGCATTGCACCGAGATGAGAGGATCTTCTGTTGTGGCTTTCACTGCACTTGTCCTAGCCTCCTACGTACGGTTTGCACTGATAGGGCTCCAGCTAGCCCCAAGACATCAAACCCTGACACAACCACCTCGTGCGCCCCTCTCATGCCGCCCTTCCAAACAACACAGGCAAGCCCTTTTCCTCTCGGTCACGTTTGTAACTCTGAGCGCTTCCCTGCAGCTAAGGTAAATTCAGAGCAGGTATACCTGTACAGAGATGAGCAGAATCTGGCGTCTAACACGTAAACCCTGCCCAAAGTCAGCCTCCAAAACTGCCATGCTACGTTTTCAGGACTATCTTATTTAAATGATCCAGAAACACTGTGAGTACGAGAGAGGAGGAAGGGAGTGTGACACCACTGGCTTGAGGCACACGTGGCAAGGGCAGGCGCGGAGCCAGCCAGCTCCCTAAAGGCAGGGGAGACAGCCCCGCTCGAGCCCAAAGCAGCTCTCCCTGCTATTCCTGTCACGGGCTGCTCCGCAGAGCCTCTGCCAGCCCGCGGAGGAGGGCACAGGCACATGATAAGGATAAGCGGGAACTGGAACGAGATGGCACCAATTAATTTCCCTTTGCGTGACCTATGCACTAGATTTTCTGGCATCTCAAAAAGCACAAAGAGAAACCCACTGGAGTAAGCAGGGCCCTGTGTCAGCAAAACACTTCATTTCTCACCTGAAACGCCCAGGCTGGCAGAGCTGCAAAGGTAAGCTGTAAAGGATTACTCGCTGTTTCCAAGCACGGTACCACATGTTTAAGAGATGACTACGGAGGGGCAGGGAGGGTATTCATCTTGTTTTCCTTTCTTCCTTCTTTAAAATAACTTAGAATGCACAATGAAGATATGAAAGCTGCCTTTTTCTGCTCTCAAAAAATCAACACAGAGAGAGGGAGTCCACTAGTTTATTACCAGGCAATGCATCTACTATGAAACACTCTGTGGATGACCAAAGAGCAAATACGATGACATCATCACAAACATCACAAAAGTAAAAACTGAACAAGAAAAGGATTTATCTTCAACTTGCCTAACGTAAGTAGTTCAATTAAGCAAAGGAAAAAAAAAACTTGACAATTGT
Organism: Phoebastria nigripes; assembly: GCA_035582835.1. Taxonomy (NCBI): domain Eukaryota; kingdom Metazoa; phylum Chordata; class Aves; order Procellariiformes; family Diomedeidae; genus Phoebastria; species Phoebastria nigripes. Next base: position 1,844,974 of record JAYKAV010000411.1, on the reverse strand, counting down.
ATTCAGTTAAGAATTGAGGAAGGTCTGAAAATACATTTAAAAATTAAGGTCACCAAATCTGACCTTCTGTATTGTTCAGCCAATGAAATTTCCTCCACTTACACTTTTGTCCATAGCTTTTGCTTGCTGTAACTTTTTTATTCACTATTTCAGCCAACAAACGGAAATAGCAAAACCAGAAAAGAGACAAGACGTTCTTTTTCAAGGAAACTGGAAACTAATTTAGCAAAGTGGGTCAAAGGAAATGCTGAAAAATACAAATCCATCCTACAGTTTAACTTAAGCCAGAAAGTACTAGTCCGCACACAATTTTTGTAATACTTAGCTCAAATTTGGTTTAGAAATCAAGAGAGAGAAAGCAGAAGAGTCACCCAATGTGGATAAATAGGCCAGCATTTAGGACTTGGGAAAAGGCTATGCTAATAAAACGACATAGTGGCAAACACATGTATTTGCCAAAGATCATACAGGTCCCTTTCCAGCAAGAAAGACCTGCATTGAGAAATGCCGGAGCCCATTATCTGTTCATCCACTAAAGGTGCAGGTTAAAGAGAGGTACCTGATGGGAGAGGGCTGGAGGTCAGGAGAAGCTCCAATGACAAACCATCTCCCTCCTTTAGATGAGGCTGATGGTGGCTTTAGTTGCATTACAAGGGAGTAAAGCAACGGAAGAAGCCCTCCCTCACAGTGGGATTAAGAGAGATTGTAAACAAGATGGAATTGTGCATCTGTGTAGTCCTCAGAGGAGGAAGTAGTAAAACCAGGAGAAAAGAAGCATAGAAGAGAGGTACCAGAAGGAAGTAGGGGAAGAGTCAAGGGTGTGGAAGAGGGATTGTCTAGTCCAGGAACATACTGCTGGAAAAGGTTCCCACTGGCTACAGGCATCACCACCTACTTGCAAGATAGCTGTTTTGAGCCAGGCTCTTCTGGGGAGCACTGTGAGCGGCAGTAAGCGCACTAGAGAGGTGGGGAGGCTTCATCACAGGCCGTTTTGTCAAACTCTGTGACGCTCCATGGCCACGTCTTATGCCAGGTTTCTCCCTCACAAAAAGTGAGAAAAAGTTTATAGCGAGTAAAATCTTTGAAGGAAAACGACAAGTATTGAGGAGGATTGTTCGAAGCCATCAGGCTTGTGCCCTATTTTATGTCTACAAATACAAAGTAAATGAGAGGTGATTTAGCAATGGTGTGAAGCGGCTGTCCCTCTGAAACTCCAACCTTTCCCTCAGTTCCAGGCCATGCCATGCCTCCTATTTTACTTTCAAACAGCTAACTGGCAGAGAAATCCATGATGTAAGCTAGTAACTACACAAAATTAGCTCTAGCCAACTGTGAATTCATTTGTTCTTTCTATTTGCAGTCTCTCCTTTGCTGAAACATAAAACTTGGTACGAGTCAGCATATTTCGCCACATTTAAAATTATAACAACAAGGGCAAAAGCACGAAGAAAAATATCACTAATGCAAAAGATGAACAAAAATCCAGCCTAGGGACAATCATGGCAGCAGAGCAATTTAGTATGCCTGAACTACTTTACTGCCACCTTTCATTTTCTAGTTCTAGTCTAGCCTTTTTACCCTCAAAAAAAATATTTTAAAAATGGTAATCTCTTCCTGTGGATGATATTAAAAAAAAAAAAAAGAAAAAAACACCAAACAAACAACCCACCAAACTAACCACTTCATGCTGATTTGGGGAATAAGGCTTTTTCTGCAAGCTTTAAGTACCTCTGTATGATTAACAGCAAGATAAACACCGCTTGCGAAATCAATCTGCACTAATCTAATCTAAAAGCATCTAACCACTCTCTGTGTTTCCCTATTGTTATACCCCTATGGAATGATTTTGCTAGCCCTCCCCTAAACCCATTGCTTCCTGTACCTCCTGCATCTCAAAGGCATGCAAATGAATCCTCAACAGCTTTTCCCCCTTCTTTGACACATACACTTTTTTCTTTTTTTTTTTTTTTTTTTTTTTTTTTTTTCAGGCTAGAAACAAACACACATGTATTTATTTACATTGTGATAGTCTCCAAAGGCTCCATCCAGCCCTGTGGTTAAAGCAAACAACCAATCAGCAAAGCAAGTCCAGAGTTCAAGTAGCAGCAATCAATGCGCTGAGCTCCTACGCTGGCAAACTTCGGCATGTGGGTACCCGCAAAACAGAGAAGTGCTCACCGGACTCCACCAGCACTGCAAGGTATAAATGCTTCCTCCGCTAAACTGTTTGGTATTTGAAGTATGGGAATGTATTTCCTCTTCAGTAGTGTTTCTACCCTTTACATTGTCATAAAAACTGGTTTCCATCACCTCTGTCAATGTATATGAGCTATTGCAGTAATTAGGCACAACCCTTATTCCCAGTCAGTTAAATCTACGTGGGTAGGTCAGGCATTATTAGAACAAAGCCAAAAAACACACAGCCAAATGTAAGTATGGTTTCTTGACTTGGATAAGATTAAAAAAAAAAAAAAAGTCAAGGGCAGCATTTTCAAACATAAGGGCAAACAATAGGCCCCTAAATCTGTACTGGGACACACTAATTAAAGCCCCATCCCTCTTTAGGAATCTATTTCAGTTAAATAGGATCATATTAGTTTAATAAGATCTATTTTGGTTAAATCCCAGGCAACATACCTACGAAGCAGTCTGCAAACTTTTAACAGCAGAGCACAGCACGTAGTTCCACCAGGACTGCCCACCACAGGAAACTACGGGGCTGTCGCTGTTGACTAGGATATGCTTGTGTCCCCTTGCGACGCAATTACTCCAAGCAAGTACAGGAAAGGTTTCATTATTTGTCAGTCTTGCCAGCGCTGCCTCTGGCAAAACTTCCTGCAATGATCAGCCTACACCACTTACCTTGCTGCGTAAAGTGCGTCCCTATGTCTGTCTCAATAACCACGGAGTCACTTTTTCTTCCTAGTTGTGTGATACAGCTTCTGAAAATGCATCACTTCAGGACAGAATAAAAAACAAACAACAAGGCTGGCTCTAGCACAAACAAGAGGACTGCCCCTCCTAGTCTCCACATCATCACACTTGGCTGTAAAAGGTGATGGTCAAAACAGCAAGAGCTGTCAAGGGTTAGTTTTTCCATGGGGTTTACTTAGCGGGAATCTTTAAGAAAATAAATTCAGGCTTCAGGTGAGGATGCCAAACTGTGTCAGTGATGTTAAGCAGGGGTCACCGAGGTGCCCTTTCCACACTTAAAAGAATTTAAGTTTGCATTTGTATTGGAGGATGGAGAAAGTAGGAAACTTACAGCTGAAAATAGAGATTATTCCCGAGTTTTGGGGCCAGGAGATGTCTACCAGCTGAATACAAAAGACCTCTCCCCTCCCCTAACCAATCAAAACAGACATTTCAGGAAAAGTGGGCACCTCCAGATGTTCTCCTGAACCACGTGCAAATACCCAAGCATATTTAGGCTGAGCTTTAACCAGATGACTGGCAGAGAGAATCATCCCGCTCTTGCAAGCAATTCACTGCGTGGCCTTAAATAAATCACTTGCATATGATCAGCACTAGAGAAGAAGAAAGTTTTCTGCTCCTTTTCTTTTCATGTATAGAGGCATTATATGAAAACAGGCAGAAGTACTGGCTGTTAGCCGGGGGGGGGAGGGGGGGGAGAAGAAGAAGAAAAAAAAAAGTTTATAATTCTTTATTTATAGGGAATCTTCACTTTTTTAGCTTTGAAAGAGATTTTTAAATGAGATCACTGTACCACAAAAGACCACTACAAGTAAGTGAGAAAGGGGAATTTTCAGTTGGACCTGGTGACGGGTATTAGGGTATTATTCCAAAATAACACAAATATCTGAGAAAATACTTGAAGAAAAGCTTTCATTAGAGAAAATGAGGGATTGTCATAGCTCCAAAAGAAAAGAAACAGACATCTAAGAGCTTGACAGAAAATGTAACGTTCCTCTCCCTTGCCTTTGAAGGCCACCTTTATTCTTGGTGAGATTCTTCCTCTGCAGAAGGGGTGAGCAAACAAAAATGCATCACATACATCTGCTAATCTTCTGTACAGAACTAAGTTTCCCATGAGGTTCCTTGGTTTTTCCTCCCACTTACCAGCTATTGATACTTCTCTGCATGTCCAGAAACCAGTTAATTTATATCAGTAGAATGGGTACGTGCCTATAACCCCATCTAACGAGTAAAAGATGACTCTGCCTGTAGATCTGTTTTTAGGAACTGCCGTTTGAACTAGGCAGCACCACGGATGGATTAAAAAACCCTGGGTGAAGTGCAAGGTACAGCTGGATCATAAAATGAAATTGGATTTTCTGAGGCCCCTTTCCCCGAACCCCCAGCGCTGTGCTCCCCAGGTGCTGTGCTCATGCCCTGTAGATACGCACGAGCTGCAGCACAAAGCACAGTTGGCAGCTAATTTGGATTTAGCCATTTCACACTTGCAAGCCAGGGATTCAAAGACAAATACCCGGGCCCCCTCCTACTTTCCAACACAGAAACAATTTAAAACAGATCTAACACCTATGTAGTACTGATTTGGTTATCTTCAAAATCCCCATTGTTCTGTTTAAAGAGCATATCCTCCTAGAATAGCCTCCTTTTGATAAACAACTCCTTCTGCATGTCAGCCAAACAACAGTTTTGGTCTTTATCACAAGTGGACCAGCAGCAGAAACAGCGTGTGGCGAAGCGGGGGAGGAGGGGGTTTTAGCTGAAAATAGAGTTCATTGTCAGCTGGACTTTAGACTCAGGTTTTTAAATAGGTTTTGGAATGTGGATATGAAGCAGTTAAAAGAACCCTACGTCCAGCCCTTAAAGGAAGAAACGTCTATTCACACGCTTAAAAGCATAGCAGGACCTCAGGTAATGGGGTCGTTTGTGTGTTGTACACAAAAGTTTCTTGTGTAAGAAGGTCAAAATATCCAGTAAATGAAATATTAATTCCTCAGGAAACAAACAAATGAGAAAACCTTTCTTAATTAGAAATACACAACTCCAAAGAACCCGGTTTATAAAAAAAAGTTTCAAAAAAGGGATAATGCCATTTAAATGCATATTAAAAAAAAAACCCAAAAACAGATATATAATTTTTAAAAGCTGTGTAGACCAGAGATTTCTGTGGCTTTTACACGATTTGTAGGAAATGAATGGAGGTGCTACAAATTATTGACATTTTTTTACTCTCCAGATACGCGTTTGGTGGAATGTGACCATTTCTGAAGTGTTTACTTTATGAAAAATATTAACTCTTCTCAGTAAAATATGGTTGGCATGAATTTATAATGACACTACATAGTTTGATTGTATATTTTACTTCCAATATCCCCTCAGCATGGCTGAAAATTCTTCTTCAATTTGTAGGATTAGTGGGTATGAGAATGCGATATATACACTCTAAAACCTGTCACAAGAAAATGTTATTTTGTGTGTTCCTTAAGAGCAAGCTATCCTAAGAAAGCTGATCCTTGAAAAAGAGCTGATATGACTGATTTTAGTAATCATCAGCACGTGTGTGAAATAGTAAAACGGAAAAAATGTACACCCAAACACGAAAATAATGACCAAAGTACAGGCTAAATACCATTTATAGTCTCTCTTCTGGAAACCATGCAACTCTTGCAATATCCATGTGTTTTGCTAGCAACTGCATAAAATATTCCTGTAGTTAGAGAAGAGGCAGTATTCCCACCGTAGTCTTGCGTTAAAAAATGCTCTTAGGTCAACAAGCCGCCAGGGAAACCCCATCACTTTGTTCTAAAATGTTTGCTGAAAAGCCATAAGTGGCCTAAACAACACAAACTTCAACATCTTCAGCAGTGCTATCTCCTGTCAGGGCTAACTGACAGCACACCCGGGCCATGGGGTGACCGCGGCTTGCACAAACGGGCTAGACCTCGGATAAGATGGTTGAATTCAGAAAACACTGGCGGTCGGTGCCGCCTGGTTTCTAGGTTTCCCACAGATAGAGCATCTGGGCAGCATTAACTGTGGCATCCTGTAAACACCGGCTGGATGATAATAGAGTATAAGGCAGGCAACAAAGTGACTGTGTAAGACTGTTTTCCTCTGTTTCGGTGGTAATCAGATGGCATAGCCAAATGTGCCTGTGGAAATGAGCTCTGGAAGTAGTTAAAGAAGTGTTTACAGCACAGTCTGCAACAGATAAGGAGACAAGATGCTCTTCAGAAGTCAGGAAAATCTATCCGAGCATAAGTCTTTTTTTCTCCTGTTCAACACCAAGAGCCACAGATACCTCAAACGCAACTTCTGCCAGGAAATGGGGCTGGCTTTTCGGCAGATTCCCAATGTTAGGGGCTAGCAACACTGGGCAAAGTCCTGGTCCACTAACATCATATGGAAAAGCTCCCCACTGGTCAAAGAGGTGACAGAAGTTCTAAAAAAATCTTACATATAAGGCAATGAACTTTTCAGGCCTTGCCATTACTATTTAAATAGGCCAACCAGCCTATATGCAAATCATCAAATGAGATGTGAAAAACTTGAATATAATTGTTGTGCAATTGATAAGAAGGAACTAATGTTGATTTTCTTTTTACTAATGAGTTTTTCTGCATCTTGGTGGCAAATGTAAAATACTGCCTCAATTGTATTTTCTAAAGAAATACAAGTTAATTCCATTCATTCAAGGCTCCATACTGAGAAATGAGTAGCAGCAAGGATTCACAATTGCTGAAATTATCTTCCTCCCATTTATGATCATCTAACTTCCTTGTAACAACTACAGTAATTGCTGCTGCAGAACAACTGTTTTAAATCCATTTTGGCTAGCTGTTGCTGCAGTTCGGTGGTTGAATGGAGAAGGATGAATTCTTCATGTGACCAGTCTCCAGAAGTTCTACCTGGATTGCTGACGAGCACTCACTCGCAATATGAGAGCCTAGTCTGTGCAGCTCGTTGAAAGTTTCCTAAGTTATAAAAAGATGCATCAAAGGAAAATAAGTAACTCTTATAACAATTGTTTATGCTTGTAAAAACCTAGAAATCTGCTATTATAATGAGGACACTTGGCATTTTAAGTTCATCTCAGATTCAACTGCAAGAAGAGAGATACAAACTATCTGCAGAGACTTTGTTTTCACAAGTTTGGGTTTTGGGCTGGCTTTTTTGTTGTTGTTTTTGGGTTTTGGGGGGTTTGGGGTTTTGTTTTTTAAAAACTGAAATAACCTACATTCAAATAAAGCATATGGTTGTTCTCCATGTAAAGAAAGATAAATGCTTTCCATCTTATAAAGTCAGCTACAACTGAAAGGAGTTTAGAGACCAAAAAAGGAGACAAGCAATAGATTTCTTTTTAAGGAAAAATAATGGATTTACCTAGTAAAGGAAAAATTTAAATTTAAGGACTTTGAGCAACATTGCTGGAAAAAACCAGTCCATGCATTCATTCATGCTGCCATGCTGCAGACAGAAAAACATGCATGTAGCAATTATGTGCAGATATGTCACTGAGAAAAACTAATACTGTGTTATGGATGATGAAAACTAGCTGCAAACTAAAGGTGGGGAGGAACAGAGTCCAATTTTGGACATAGGGCTCTGATGGCATGCTTTAATTATTCAGAATACAAGCTCAGGATCATCAAGATTGCTGTGAAGGGAATCTAGGTTCATTTCAATGACACAGAACAACTCCTTTAAGGAAATCAAATCATACCATCAGATAGCAGAGGGGGTTACAGCAAAAATAGAGTCCCCTGGTCTCAATGCTCCTTGGTGCAGCTTCTACAAAATAAACATTTTTCTCCCGCTTTCCCTTACTTTTCTTTTTAACAAATTTGCAAATGCTTATGAAAACAGAGACGAGATTGCATCTGGTTTGTCTATGGCGCCATTTGTTGCTATAGGGAGACTACTCGGAAAAGGTGATGAGTGGTAAGTTGGTGAATGATATTAATAGAGAAACAATAGACAAATTGCTCTCAATGCTGTGGTTAACCCTTTAGTGTTCAGATTTTGGTTTCTCCCTCTTCTTCAGGAGGCCCAAGCAGAGGATAATGATTACATCTCCCTGCACAAGCTGCTAACTGTTTTCCCCTCCAAAATGTTAGCATTTTTCTCCTTTTCACTTCCATGAGCACTGTGTATGTAAGAACATTTTTGAAGTGGTGGGGGGGAAGAAACCCACTGAAATGTTTTTTTTTTTCCCTGATTCAGGTCCTTAAGCAGAACTGAACAACATTTCAGACTTTAATAAGAAGGATAATTTGCACCTTCAGCACAAGTCAAACACCATCTAATGTTGTATTTTTTCCTAAAGGTGTAGGTGGAGAATGCATAGGTTTAAAGGAAAAACTCCACCACTGATACCCACCGAGCAAACAGAGAGCTGAAACATGTAAACCACTAAGTACTTATTGTAAAGATATAACTTTGCTGAATGCAAAAAGCATCCCTTCAAGAGCCTCTAATAGAGAAAAAAAGGCCACATAGAAATGATTTGCAGTTTCCCAATGAGCACATCAATTTACTTAATTAAATATTGCTTTCAAAGTTTTAGTCACAATAGCTCTTGTCCCTTGCCAGTTGCAGTAAGAAAGATACATTGAACAAGGATGTCAGCTGAACACTAGCATTGATGTTAATGCCAGCTGTCCAAAGCCTTGCCAAGTCGCTGACGTTTAGAGCGAGGACTCCCTCGTTTTCAGCTCTTTTTAAGGCTTTGTCAAAGTACTGAAATTCTAGGAGCCCATTTTTGTGCATTTTGTAGAGACATACAAGACCTTATATTTTCAAACAGGACAAGATCCGTCTACCATGCTGAGGTTTTTTAATGGAAAGCGTTTGTGTCACAAATTATTTCTATTTTCATTGCTGACTACCAGATTTTGGTCCCACATTTTGTTTCATTAGATTTAAGCTCACTTTGCAAGTGCGCTCATATTTTAATTCAGATTAAAAAAAAAAAAAAAAAATCTTCCCTCCCCAAAAATGCCAGTCATTCTCTGAAATGAACCTCCCACATTCAGATTACTATAGCGTGACACCTATATTTTTTTCTTGGTTTCTCATTTCTGCACAGGACATGGAAACTCAGATGCATTCCGTTAAGTAGTTTTCTGTAGTTTTGCCTGCATCCTCAATTAACTCCAGCCTACTAATTTTTAGTTGAAGAAATAATTGTTTTCTCCTTCATCTAAAAGCTATGTTTCTAAGTAAGGGAAGAATCCAAGAACAAAACCAGTTTTGAGCAATAGTGTCGTTCTGCAGCTCCCTGAGCATCAGGATTGAAAGGTAAGATCATACAAAGAGCAGTGAGAACAGTGAAGACAAACCTTCCCCCTCCACCCCCCCACCCTGCTTGCTTCTTTTTCACTTTCAGTGATAGAGGCATAAAAAGCAGCAATAAGATCTGTCCAGTGACACTGGAGGCAACACGTGATATACACACCTATGGAACCTGTTCCGTTACCAGCAGGCTTAATACCCACTTCGGTTCCTCTGAAACAGAAATTGCATTGATGACATTTCTTGTAAGTGGGTGCTTCAGCCCAGACTCTTGGTGGGGCTGTCTTGGTCCTTGCGGACTTTTAAGGTGAGATGAATAAATAATTGGTCACTGATACTGCCTAATCACTCTCTTTATTGTCAACTTCATTCCAGAAGCAACTTCATTTTAACTTTGACATACTGAAGACATGCAGCTAAGACTCACATCTTCTCAAAATTAAGTGAATGGAATTTTGACATTTTCCCCTTGACATTCTCCAAATCCGCTCTTGCACTGTCATTCCGTCCAAAGCCAAATGTATAGGGAATATACACAAAGTACAAAACCTTGCCCTTCTGAAGTTATATTCAAAGCCTCCTCCTCTCTTTTTTTTGAGACACCTTTAGTTAACCCTACTTTAATGCCTAATATCAGACAAGTGAGCTTATTATTTGCTTGGGCATAAACCAAATTATTTTATATCGTAAGGTCTAAACCATATTTGGAAATTTGTATTTTAGGACACATCACTTGTAACTCATTGAATAAAGGTTTTCTTTAAAGAGTAGTGATCTCCTAAAAAGCACGATGTGTCAAGACTCATTTATAGTCAGTTATATTTTAGTGTAACACAAACACAGACCACGCCCAACAATAACCCACTGTTTTTAAAAAGGAGTTAAAAAAAGCCCCAAATCTAGTCCTGAATTCCTATGACACACACACACGTAGGTCTTTAAAACAATATTTCCACTCATCTGAAGCAGCAGCTTATCCTCATAGCCTTATTATCTGCCTTGGAGTTAGTCTTTTAAGCAGAGTTAGAGACTTGGATTCCAAATGTTTAATCTAAATGCCATTTCAGGATTGGAACAAATGTCACTGTGGTATACAGCCATGGGAAGGGAGGGAAAAAAAAATAAATCTGAACTGTCACTCTTCAGACCTACTGTTGTCAGAAGGAGCAGAGGGCGCTGAACACCTCGTAAGCCTGAGTTCTGCATTTTAATTTAATTACAACTGTAATTTTACTCAGAAAACAAAACAATAACTGAATGTCTTCTTCATGATTCCCTAGTGCGTAAGTTGCACGTTGCATGTTCTCTCCATTGCTTTGTCCAGGCCTCCAAAGCCTTAGAGAGGCTGTTGCACCATTTCTTGAGGCATTTGTCCCAAAGTTTCAATGGCAAACCAAATAAGAGGCAGAGAATAAAAGGGACTATAACAGCGGAGGGTGATTCTCTCTGTTGTGTAACATCACAGCTTGAAATTATAATGAAATTAGTCATACAGAAAAAAGCAAACTTATAAATCATATTACATGTAAAAAAGTTTCATATTCTTAAAGAACTCCTCGTATCCCAGTGAATTCATGAGCCAGTTTTAAGTGACTCCCACCACAAAGTTTTGCCCACAGAACCAAAGAGGCTGGATGAACAAATGTGGGAATGAAGGACCAAGTATTAAGTCTTTGAACTTACAGGTGTGAGCTTGGTGCCTTCAGCATTACAAGCATCACCTGGTAGGTATATTGGGGTCTCTTTACTGCTGCATTTTTGCCACTTTCCTGCAATGCTGGCTAACATCTGACTGATACATTATTTTACAAGAAGAAACAGAAATCATTCTCATCCTGATGGCCCAGTGTGCTGGTTCTGGCTGGGATAGAGTTAATTTTCTTCATAGTAGCTAGTATGGGGCTATGTTTTGGATTTGTGCTGGAAACAGTGTTGATAACACAGGGATGTTTTGTTTATTGCTGAGCAGTGCTTACACAGAGTCAAGGCCTTTTCTGCTTCTCACCCCACCCCACCAGCGAGCAGGCTGGGGGTGCACAAGAAGCTGGGAGGGGACACAGCTGGGACAGCTGACCCCAGCTGACCAAAGGGATATTCCATACCATATGACATCATGCTCAGCATATAAAGCTGGGGGAAGAAGAAGGAGGGGGGGGGACGTTGGGAGTGATGGCGTTTGTCTTCCCAAGTAACCGTTACGCRTGATGGAGCCCTGCTTTCCTGGAGATGGCTGAACACCTGCCTGCCGATGGGAAGTGGTGAATGAATTCCTTGTTTTGTTTTGCTTTGCTTGTGTGCGCGGCTTTTGCTTTACCTATTAAACTGTCTTTATCTCAACCCATGTGTTTTCTCGCTTTTACTCTTCTGATTCTCTCCCCCATCCCACCCGGGGGGAGCAAGTGAGCGGCTGTGTGGGGCTTAGTTGCCGGCTGGGGTTAAACCACGACACCCAGCTAACATACCCAGTGCTCAAATCATTCTTTTGCATCTAGAGTTCCTTCTATTTTTTCTGCCAACAACTATGTGACTATAAAACCATCTCTATGTTTTTCTTCAAATCTGCTTTTTTCCCCCCCGAGATCTACATACAACCCAACAGATCCTTACATCTAGCATTGCACCATTTAATCAGTCCTGGAAAACTGCCCTTTACTGCACACTGAAATAGAGAAAGACTAACAGTGTTTATTCAATATACTGCAATTGGTCACTATTACTTACTTAAAGAGTCTTTCATCTGCTCCAAACACTGTTCACATGCAATGCAACTGCACTGTGTAACGCGCTGGAAGGCAGCAGCTAACTGCACAGTTGTGGAGAAAGAAGAATGTAATGACTCAGGACAAAAACCCAGCTCACCCAAAAAATGCTGTGTGTCTTTAATGTTTACACAGAGCAGACAGACCTTTTCTACTTTGTTGTTTTCAAGGATACGTCAGATGCCTCATGCCACCACAGAAGCCAGAATTTTGTTTCTCTTCTTCCAAAGGATAAAGGGCTGAGTCAACCATTGCTACAGGTCCTGCAATCCCAAGGAGTCTGTAGTTTTTCAAACCTAAAACTGAGAGGCTTTCAAGTTAGCAGCAGTGTCTTCACACACACTTAAAAAAAAAAAAAAAAAAAGGGGGCAGCTCAATATAAACTGCTCTTGAGAGCTCTACATTGTGCTACGCTTTTTCATTCACCCTTCTTGTTTTTATCAAGCAAGGATGACTAATGTGCTATTGTGATGCACTTTTCTCAGAAATGTGGCCAACTGAGGCTTCCACCGTAGTTCCATGGGTGTTTAACATTAAAAAAGAGCCCTCAGCCAGGCAATGGGTAAGTCATTACACTCCTCTTTAAAACAACAGGCCCCATACATAAACCATGCTCTCATGCAAATCTGACCTACATAATGTTAAAATCTTCCAATGTCAGGAAGATTTCACAAGTAATCCCATGTGTCCCATAGCTGTAAAACTGGTGTTACTTTAGCACCACAGGAAGCACCACATTTGCCTCAAACAGCTTATCATGACATGCTTCAACCCTCTCGCTGCCCTTCCAGTTTTTTACAGTTTGGCCAGGAAGTTTAGATGGGACAAACATCTTGGAACCATTCATCCTATGCCAAGAAATGCTCTTCCAGCTCAGCGTACACACAGTTTAACCACCTGGGAAGGACTGTAACAACTCTTTATGGCTCAAAAAAAAAAAAAAAAAAGGAATACTCTAGACTGTATATATGAGATCAACATGAAACCACTGACTTCAGCTGGGCCAGGGTTTTCCTCCTTATCCCTACAGAACTGCTGAATATTCATTTTAGGCCCTAAGATACAAAGACCAAATGGCACCCCAGAGCACAAGCGATAAGGAAGATAGTATTGTTTTGCTATGAGAATACTTCAAATCATTCCTTGAAAACCAGACTCTCGAGCATAATTATACCACGTTGCTGACCTCATACATAATGGCCAGATTTAGATAGACTCTGCTCCAACAACTTTTACTGAATTTAAATGCTTCAGTTTGAACGAGGCCTTGATTTCTCCAGACTGAAACCTGTCAACTCTGCTTTGACAGAAAATTATAACAGGTTTCAACTTTTTAAACCATTTTTCAGCCCAGAATAATGACTTTTCTGGAACACAAGGACATGAAAACATACATTTTTAAGATAGGCATCTATCCCAAAATCCATCTAGTCTTTTCAACTGACCATGTAGGTCAGTAAAGTTTGTTGTAGCACAAGCCATTAGCTTTCATTCCACATTTCAAGACCTACAATTTTTCACTCTTTCTGCCAAATGAACCCTTGTCTTTCCATTGCTTTCGCAGAAGACTTGCATTTCAAACTCAGCTCTAAAACTGAGCACTTCTACACAGAAAAGGACTCCTTACTTTTGACATTCACATGGGCCTACTGTTATCATAAAGGTTATTAAAAGAGCATTTTTGAACAGCAGTACTAGATATTCTTAAATACATTGCTCAGCCACAGTAAATACAATCACTTTATTCATGTCTTCATGGAAAGCTTACACTTATTCATGCCTCATTAACCTAAAAATCCTTCCAGCATGCTTATCATCATTCGCTATCTTTGTGAATTAAAAAAAGAAAATTTTCTTACCCTAATGAAAAGGATGATATGCTCCTCTGAATCATGTTATGAAACGATACATGCCTCCACCTTACAAGGATGCCTTATAAGTCTCCTTCCTTATAAGAAGCAGGAACAAAAGGAATAAAAATGTTTCATTAGATTAAGTTGATTAATCTCTTGGGCCCAAATCAGCCATATCTGATACTTGGAAATATACTACTATGTCACAAGATAAATGTTTTAAAAGCTGACAGTCTTCAAAACACTTGGCAATTAGATGTGTTGCTCAGAAAATTAATATTGCTTTTGAAGTATCTTTTAAACAACAAAAACAAAAGCTTGAACCTAATTCTAAACACAGAATTACATTCTTTCCTCTATACTAGGAATGTCTGTATGATATTTCACACTTGCCCTAAAACAACACTTTTTCTGACCTCAATGAAAATTCCTTGCATTGGAAAGAAGATTGTGAATAACAAAATCCCCAGGACATATCAGTGGAGAAAACTGTAGCAGCAGGAAGAGCTTCATTCTAATTATCCAAGCTTGAAAAGAACAAATTTCTAGTAAGATCCTCCTTAATAGTATGCAACCGTGTAATGCATTTCTCTGACACATATCTTATACTAATTCTTTGCTGCAAATAAATATATCCAGAAACACTAAGTTTTGGGGGTTTTTTTCTTTTGCTCTGACTTTCACCTAACTATCTCGATCTGAAGCAAGAAGGCGCTAAGAAATATAGAAACTAGTTACTTATATGGCTCTAAGTTTAACTGTATTTCACTAACTTCTCTTGTGGCAACACGGAGAAGGTTAAGGACAAATTATTTAATAATGATCTTAGCGAAAGAGACTATAAAAGTTTGAAAAAGTCCTTACCGTGCTTGCTGAACAAACATACAACTGCTCCCTTCATGGGCTAACACTGGTCTGAAAGACAATGTCATTACTGAGAAAAAAAACAGAACCTAAACCTGTTTGCTTTATTTCCCCATATTATTTCATTAAAGGGAATGAAATCATCTCTCTCATTAAGATTATTTGACAAAGGATCCTACGTACAGCAGGTGAAAAGGTAGGCATTGCATTCAGCCATGAAAAAATGTTAATTGTCCTGCTTTTTCTTTTCCATGACTGACTTGGTACACAGCAATTTTCTAATGCTCTTGCTAACAATAGCAGACAGGAAGAGTGCAGTTCAACCTAGTTTATGTTTAGGAAGAGGAGCACTGACTTCCCACAATTACTCCTTGAATACAGCATCGAGCCAAAGGAGCAGCAGGGGAAACAATGGAAGGCTTCCATGTGCGTAAGAATATTGTTTCTCTCCTTTGAAGAGCTTGTCATTAGACAATCCCGCAAGATAAAGGAGACTTTAGGAGAAAAGAAAAACACTGATCTGTATCTAGTGAATAAAAGCAAAATTACAGAACAGTTGTGCCACATTCATCACCATGGAATAATTTCTCTCAAAGAGTTCCTGGTTGTTTCCAGAGGCAGTGAATCAGAAAAGTGGAAAGGTCTGCACAAGGGAAATTCCCTAGGCTTTTCTTGAACTGCTCTTGGCATTTGTAGACCCCCCTGACCTTAACAGTTTGGTTCAGTAACCCACCAAACACTACCCAGGACCCATCTTCTGCCACACCAGCGCACTGAATGAGTGTAGCAAGCTGTCCTACGTGCACCAGAGCTAGCAGCAGGGAAAGGGAGGGGTGGGCCCCTTTTCTCAAAGCTGAGCAAGTAGATCTGCTCAGCTGCACTCCTGAGCCACAGCACCCAGCAGCTTCTGCCCTCTCTGCCACAATACAGACTGTTGGCAGAAAAAAAAAAAAAAAAAAAAAAAAACAAAAAAAAACAAACCAAAAAAACCAACAAAAAAAAAAAAAAAAAAAACCACACAACCAAGAAAGAGTTTACATTTCCCCACCAGATATTCCATATATTATCTTTATGCCATGCATTGTTATTGAGACTATCACCATAAAGTGTGTACCTGAAATGAGGAAGAGCAAGAGAGAGGAAATGAACAGAGGAAAGATGCTCTTTGATTAACATACTGATTGAAATTTGGGAGATCTGGGCTAATTTCTGTATTTCTTACATACTTCCTACATGACTGCAGGTCACGTGTGATCTAGTAACTTTTCCTGTTCTGCATAATTAGCAAGAATATCAGCATTCTTATACATTAATATAAGCTTTTCAGGGCAGCGTTTGCCTATCACTAGATTTATATGGCGAGTGAGCTTATCTTTAGTGCATGAAAGTAATAACAGTAGGGTTGAGAGAAAACATCAGAATGGGAAGAATAAGGAAATATGTTTTAACTCCATTGCTTTAGGTAGAAAAGCGCTTCTAAAATTTTATTCCATGTATTACACGTGCAATCAAATGTTATTTTAGCTAACACAAAAAAGGCGTGCTGTCTAGTATACACAAGCTCTGTTAAGTAATACCTATACACACAAACAAGAACATTGTCCTTCTAAAGCAACATACCTGTTCTTTTGCTGTATTTCCCATCCAAAGAGATAATTCACTTTATGGAACCAGAGCGCTAACGAAAACCAATATATTGACTTGTAAGACGCAAGCCCAAACAAATTGCACAACACACAGAGTGGAGTTAAGCAGTGATGACTGTACAACACAAAAAGGGAAGCGTCATAACACACAAATATACATGTACGCAGGGGCTGGAAATTAACTGTCAAACATTTAGATATTTGTTCTTTCTTTACATTTTTGGACTTTGGACCTAAGCGCTTTGATGTTTATTAGTTTATTGTTTTTATCAGTTATAAAATTAACCAAACAGTCTGCAACAGCTAGGATCTGTTATTTTAAGCAACCTTCATGAGAAGTGCAAACAGAAAATCCAAACTCTGTGGCTGAAGTGTAATGGCATTGCATATAAATAAGCACAGAGACTCATCTGTGTGACAAAACACTATGTTTGTACCAAAGTATGTCAGGAAGCCAAGTTGTCCTTACTTACAGCACGTAACAGCTGGGGCCTATTGGGATTCCTCCTGACTTTGTATTTCTCTAGCAGTGGGGCTGAGTGAACACATTGGAAGGAGAAGAGATCCTGACAGAGACATAGGCATGTGTAAGTTGATTAATGCTGAATGACCAATATATGGTTGATACACTCCAGACTCTCTGGCCTTTTGATGTTGATTGTAAGAATGAAGGCATCTATTTGTGTGTTTAAAATTGCAATAAAAGCCCTAAATTAGAGTCGCTTCTTTCAACACTTTTAAGAGCAGAAGGCTGAAAGGTTCAAAGTAACCAGCTTCTCTTCCAGAGATCCAAGGTTAAGCAAATAAAGTTCCTCAAGTCTCAATAAGCTATTATCAGCAATAAAAAAACAACAGCCGTATAACAATAAATACGGCAGCATAAAAGCAACCAGGCTGAAGAAACTTGAAAAGCTTATCAACCTGAAGGGAGGAAAGCAATACCTGGTCAATATCAGCTCTGATCCGCGACAGAAACCTTCATCCGTTGCTTTTCTTTCCTTGTCCTTCAGCCTACAAAAGGCACAAATACCTGGTACGTTACTGATATACAGAGCACCCTGGATTCCAGTGATGATGATATAACTGATTCCAAGCTGAGGTGCAGAAAACTTAGACTTGTGTTTAAATGATGGAAGATTCAGACATGATTATAGTATCACCCTACCACCGCCAATAGCACTTTACTTTCTAAGAGCACTCTCCTGCAAGTATCTCAAAAACTGTTATAGACACCATTGCATGAACCAGTGAGGCAGGCAAATATTACCACTCCTCTTTATAGTTTACTTCAGTGAAAAGGAAAAAACAAACAAACAAACACCAAAAAAACCAAACAACAAAAAACCCCCAACAACACAACCCCGCCCCCCCCCAAAAGAAAACAACACCAAAACAAAACAAAACAAACAAAAAAAACCCCACCAAAACACAACACTCAGATGTCCTGAACCCCAAAGCCTCAGCTGTCCTTCCCCAGTAATGCAGAGATCTGAATCTAAGAGCAAAAGGAAAAGTTTGAGACCTACCCAAAATAGGCTGTGCTGAGAGAAGCAGCTGAAGCAGAATGGGAAAGCTGCCCAGGAGATACCAATATAAACATAGCTAGCAAGGGCTTATCTGAGGGAGAGGAAGAGCGGCATAATGCTTTAGACCCTCGAGACTTCCAGCACATCCACTCTGGTGAGGCAGCTCAGCAGACGTGAGCCACTTCTGCGGACACACAAACTCAGCTGAAAACGCTGACGTCGCGAGAGATACACCACTGCTGCGCCGCTCATCTGTGTGAGCGTGGGCAGTAACTGCATCAGACGACCCCATCGCGGCCAGGAAAGAAGAAGAAAACACAAAGCTCAACTCATCTTTCTTGTGAAGACAGGACTTTGCAAGCAGTGCACGGCCTCAAAGTGAAGTCCAAATTTAGGCCTAGTTTCATCAGATTTTGGAGACCACTTACACAGGTGGTTTTATCCTTTTATGTCATTACTTATTTTGGAGGGGAGAAAAAAAAAGGTTTCTAGGTCTCTTTAAAATTGTATCTGTAATTTGTTCAGTCTTGCAGACATTTCCTGTGCAGACTTGCATACTGACCTCTATCCACTGAGGATTTTAAAATTGTCTAATTGTCAAGGGGCATGGGAACAATGACGAAGAGTCTATAACCCTTAATATTGACTGAAACACAAAAAGCCAACTGCATTATCCGGTTACAAAATGTGTCATTCCGCAAACTTCTAGAAGTTTCCTTCCTTCAGGAGCCAGCAGAATTCACTATATTGGGATGATGGCATGCACTTGGTTCCCCATTGCTCCAATCATTAGACAATTACCAGTAATACTCAAAATACCGAGAACAGAGAGAGCATTTTCTGTCAAAGGTCTGGGAAAAAGACATAACACAAAGTCCAAGCCCCATCAGCACAGGGAGATGAAAAATGCTAGTCCGTTCCCACTGAGATGGCCTCCAAACATACAAAGCAGTTTCCAGTTTGCTTGAGAATGCATTTTAAGTTTTGTCTTAATAGGTGCTAAGTACATGCAAACAGAAATACCATAAATAAGATGATCAATCTGCAAGGAGGAAAACACATAAAAAGAACGTGCATACTTAAAAGGGTTAAGTAATCATAATAGTAATTATTAATTGCATTACAATTATTAATTATAATGTAATAGATCTCTGGCTGTTCTTTTGCAAGGAGTTTAAAATAATTTCCAGGTACTACATGAAGTTATGCAACAGAAAGGCACTCCTAAAACAGCTTTTGAGCCACAAATCCCACTTCAGCAAAACCATTTCTTTCCACAGAATATCAAAACTCCAACAAAGCATTTGACTGTCTCAATAAGATGCATTATGACTGAACCTTAACAAATCTGGAGAAGAGGAAATATTCTGTAATGAAGATTTTCGTTACTGGGGTTTTCATTATGATTAAATTGGAGACTAAATTTATATATTTACATATACGTATAAAGTTATGTTCTATATTAAATAATTATATATATAAACAACACGCATATGTACCTGTAGATAACATTTTAATCTCTACAGTTTTTCTGGGACAGAAGTCTTTTTTTCCCCACCAGTTCTATTCTCAAATACTCCCCAAGGCAGCCACTGCGCTTGCTAGTTATAGATGGGCAACTAAGAACCAGATTTAAGAACTTGTCCAAAAGTCATCCAGAGCCAGTGGCAGAATGGAGAGCAAAGCCTGCCTCTGGCTCTGCAGCTTGCTTTGCTTTCAAGGGGCAGGAACTCACAACGAAGTCTGCTGCAACGTGTCAGAGGTGGTGCATTTATGTCACACTGACCTGGCGTTGTGCAGAGTCGCCTGCGAGCAAAGAGCAGTTGGGCAAACACCCCAGGGCTGGAGGGTGCGGGTTTGGGTGGGGGCAGTAGCAGAGGGAGGCTGGCTCTCACAGACAGCACCCTAAAAGGGATTTTATATGAAGAATGCAAGTATCAGGCATGCTGCCTGCCTCTTACATAGATTTTAAATCTCTTTTGAACGCTTTTACACAGTGGGATTTCCTTACAAATGTGGCCTAGGTAGCTGTGTCACTTTTGTGATAGGCTTCTGCATACTGCAGCCTTTAAGCTCCTGGGACTTAGTGCTGCTTTTCAGAGGCCCACTCTTCTGTAACGCCTCTGGGCAAATTGTAACTGATGGGATGCATGCAATGTTATGTTTCCTAAAAACTTGTGTTTCTACCCTATGCTGCTTATTTGTCTAAATTAAAAACTATCACACCAGAAAGTTGTGCATCTCTTCTTTTTAAATTACTAAACAAAACAGATAATTTTGGAAGGTATGAAAAAGAAAAATAACTTCACTAGTAGCATGGGGCTCATGTTCCACATTTAAACATTGCCAAGCAATGAAGCCATTCTATATATTTTATTTCATTGAATTTGATCATGTTTGAATCCACTGGGAAACTTGCCTCAGTAGCTTAAAGACACGGTCTGCTTAGACCCTGGAGCAGTCCTCAGAATATACAAGCTACACCCCGGAGGAGCTGCATCAGAAGTATTTTCTCCACTTCATGTATTAAAGAAAGAACCAGGAAAATAACATTTTAATATACTCATCTGCAACTCCAGCCTTTTCTCTCATGCAGTCATAAAACCACACAACATGCTTACATCACTGCCAAAATTCAAAAACTATAAATAGGTCTATAACCTTTTGGTTCAAATTGGAATATGGGATTCTTTTGAAAAGACAGAAGGGAAAATGGAAAATTTATTACTCAAAAATAAACAATGTCCCTTCTATACAAGCATTGTAGCACATATGTTCAACAGTAACCAAATGTGATGTCAAAAAAAAAAAAAAAAAAAAAAAAAAAGAAAATAACCCAGAGAATTATGATTTTTGGGTGAGGATATAAACAGCAGGAACAGATGAGCATTTAAAAATAAAAGCCTATTATATTCAAATTTAACAAAGAATGAGGAGAGAAAATAATAGGCTATAAAAATATATCTGTCAGCGAAGCTGTTTTGGGACTGAACGTTTCCCCCGTGAGATTCTCAGGAAGCACCAGGCACCCTCCAGGTTTAAAGCTTTCATCCCTGGGCTCTGAGCTATATTGGTTTCCTGTATAAAAGGAATTGAGATGAGAAGAAAACATTTGACCGACTGCCCCAGCAATCATACAATGTTTTATACTTTGTGGAGCGCTGCCTAACACAACAAAACCGAGTATTGTTACAGAGGACTCAAAGAGTCCAGCCAATTATGTCCCTTCATGGGTACAGCTATACTAGCCTTTGATCACCAGTTCTAACTACCAGCAGTAAAGCAAACACAAATCTGCAGACAGCATCAATAAACCTTGCAGTGGGAGGGAACAGAGATACTCAGTGCCCAGTTGGCTTTTTTTTTCTTCCCTCCCCCCCCCCCGCCCCTTCCCTAAATCCCCATCAAAATTATCTACTCGTTGTCTTCTCTAACTCACAGGCAAATTCAAAGCAAGTGAAGGGTAGCCTTGCTCCCTTTTTAAAGACAGTTGCATAGCATCAAGCAGAAAATTTAATTTTAAAAAAAGCACACTTCTTCAGCAGAATTCTCTAAACAAGGCAAAATTCAGTCTGCTAATTACCTGGACTTCATCTGTGCTTTTATTAAACTCTGGGTTTACACACACAGATACGCAATAGGTGTATTTGTGATCAAAAGAGTTTGTAGAAACACTCTTCTCTTTACTTCACCGTTTGTTTACTGCGCGGACCCTTTCCTGAAGATTTTCCTGCTAAACACACCCTAAACATTCCAAATTTTCTGGCGATTTCTGCTATTATTTCACTATGATCTCACAGTGCAGGATTTAATCAGTGAAGAGTCTGGGGTGAGCGTGTGCTGAGTATTGCTCACCCAGCACTGTAACTTGGGCTTTTTGTTCCCACAGCGCAGAAGTTCAACAAAACAGACCTCCCATACCCAAGAAGCACATAGTCTTTTCAAGGCAGAGGCACAGCTTCAGCGTAAAAACCACAGTGGTTTTCATCACGCAGAACAGACAGGTTTAAGGCAGAGATCGGAACAAAAGATTAGGAAAGGCAGTCTGGTCCGGCGGTTAAGCCACTAGCCTGGGACCTAGAAATCCCGGCTCTGCCAGCGCTGCTTGCGACACAGCCTGTGCTGCCTGGTGTCAATGCACAAAATCACATCGGCCTCGAGCCTCAGAAATATGCAGGGCCTGAATGCCCTTGAAATGGTTTAGAGTCAGGCATCAAAGTACCTTTGAGGGTCTGGGCCTTGTTTACTTCGTGCTGCAATAACTGTCCATAAAATGAAAGATAGTAACATTTCCCTATCTCACCAAGCATGCCGAATACCCACTGTAACAAGGACACCTAGCATACCTGCTAAAGCTTTCATGCTTCAAAGAGGCATGAAAACAAAAATGAGGTTTCACATCAGCCTCATACTGCTCTTCTAGCCTGAAAGAGGCATGATCTAAGTAAAAGCATGGGGCTGCAACCTCACAGACCTGTGAAGAATTAAATAAAATCCAATTCTGTCACCCTCATGTCTGTGGTCAGATATTTCTTAATAACTGGTGGATGCTAACTGGGCTTTATGCCTGCTGTCTGCTTTGCCTGGCACATGATTCAGCTCCTGCCACTGCATAAAGCGCTCAATTTATTTAGCCGTGTCTCCCTAACTGGCAGAGCCAGTCCTCCCTTCCCTTCCAGCTCTGCTGTTTAAACATCTCGCAGTGCATTTCACTTGGGAGAAGCACTGCTCCCATGGCTGGCTGGCAGGAACCCTGTCTCACATGTGTAAATAAAGGCAAGACAATGCTTTTTTAACCACGTTGCCCAGAAAATAAGGATCTATTTAAAATTTTCCATGTTCTCTTCAGGTAAAAATTTACATACTGTTATTTAAAGTACTTTGTAACAACCAGGCCAATCCAAAATTTAGGGTGGGAGAATCTGGAGGAAAGGGAGATAATTCTTGTAACGCACTAAAACAGGAACAACACGACTTGGATTCGGTTTCCAACTTACTATAAACTTTGCGTATGTTCTCACCGCATCTTCCCAATACCCCCGTTCCTTTTGCACGTGATCCAGATGATATGGCATCTTTTCTCCCATCATTTGACTATCTCACCTATTCAAAATATAATCTGGAGAATAGAAAGTTTCTTTTGCTGGGAGGATCTACAGCCCCGAGCACAAGAAGAACTTAGTGAAAAACATTACTATAACACAGCTGCAGCTTTTTCACTTTAATAGCACTATTTACATCTGGATGAAAAAGTAGTGCATGCCAAATAGGTAGTAAAAGCCAAAACACATGGGTGATAGCCAAAAAGACAACTCAAGCTTTATAATTTACAATCTGCTAAACTCATGCCTTTATGTTTTTAAAAAAATAGTCTGCATAACTTCTAAGCAAACCCCCACGAGAAAAGAAGCAGCAAAGCACTGAGGAGAGAAAAGTCAAAGAAAAATCAAGCATAAAATGAAGACTGAACAGAAATTAAAGCCAAGCCCTTATGTAGAAATGGACTAGGTAATACAGTATCTATAGCAAGCAAAGCTGTATTTAAATAATTACAGCCCTATAATAAATTGGGAACACAGTAGATGTGCGAGCGAGACACAAGGTGAAATTACATCTAATATGGTGATTCATACTTACTCAGAAAATCTGGTTGTTACTCTACTAGTTGATGCCAGGCTGCATTTTATTCAAACCAATAAAATCTTTTGTGTGGTCTCTTGACCTTGCTAATTATCTAATTTACATTTAAGACAATAATGTTGCTTAGTAATTTAAACAGGAAGTGTTCCCACCCCGGAGTGTTATCCCTGCATCTCCTCTGAAGGAACTTTAAACTGGAGAATGCTGCAAGTGAATGGGAGTTCGCTGCAACTCAGTTCGTAATTATCTCTCTTAATTGGTTGAGCTCCGGAGTGTTTAAGGTTTTACATATCAATTCTATCCAGCGTGCTCAGAGGCGGCAAAATCTGGAGTTATCCAGATTTACCTGATTCTGAGGAGGTTAGAGGAAAAGTAAAAGTCTCTCCTAAGCAGGCTCCAGGGTACCAGGATGCAATCCAACAATGCACAGACACTTAACATCTTTTCATGGCCTTGCTTTTAAAAGACCAACCCAATCTTGATATTCTGGTCCTCAAATGTCAGTACAGAACTCAAACAAACAGAGGCTGGGACCACTGTGCAGCATCTTCAGACAAACCTTACTGTACTAGAGGCAGGAACCGCATACGCTGGGAGAAAAAGCATTACGCCTTGAAAATCATTCCATCTTTCCTATACTAGTAAGCAAAGGGGGTGAAAAATGCTAAGTGATCTTCAGAAGAAGCTGCCTCTATCTATCTACTTCTCCCGTGGCACGAATGGAGAACTTGGGCAACTAAACACACAGAGATAGAGCTGAAGTCAGTAGCCTAGTTTTTCAACTTCATATTTTCCTTCCAGTCACTGTAAAGAGTTGTGTTGAGTTTGGTTTTTGTAATACAGTTGGTCCTATTCAAACCGTCTGTGAGAGACCACAGGTGCTTTCTTGCTAAATATAAAACAGGTATAAAACCATCTCAGAATGATGTAGATCCCCTAAATGTCATGTTCGGTGAGTATTACCATACTGACAGGTAGTCCACCAGCTGAGGCCACTTCCATCTGCATATGAACTGAAAGCAGAAGCTGGCTTAGGCCACAGGGTGCATCAGCAATTACCAGTGTCACTGGCTTACACACTTCTGTTCAAGTCTCCTGTTTTGCCACCCATTTTCCCTGAGTGCAAAGCCACCCACCTCTACTCCATGCCACAGTCCACTGCCGTTTCGCTTACATCAGTGTGACTTTGTGGAGGGATGTGTATAAATAAAACAGATTGGATCTGCAGATCTGAGTTGATAAGAAGAAAAAAGGGTTTGCTGCTGGATATTTTTGTGTGTGGAGATGTTTAACCTGGATCATTTCAGCACAGCCCCACAAATGGCTGCATCAGCACAACCAGAGCAGCGACAAACTGCAGCGCAGGAACAGCCACGAGCAGCAGGGGTGGGAAGTGGGAATTTCTTAGAGTTTGCCTTGTGTCAAATCCAATTTATTTAACATCTAATTACATCCTTAGAGTTACCAAAGAATGGGGGAAGGAAACGATCGTTAGTTTTTAGGAAAAGATCTGACGTAAATTACTTTATATTGCTTGTACTTACACAGGAAACAAGACTTGGACATACTGCATTCACTTTCTAGTTCTGTTCTGAGTTGAACCAAGGGAATTGTTCCTTCAGTGATTCCTGGGAGCCAACTGATCGTAACTGATGAAATCCTCTCAAACTTGCCAATTCCTGAAATGTTTCCAGTTTTTTCCCAAATGACACTGCATTCGTCCAGCAGTAAGGACACCAAGGTACCTGCAGCAGCTGATGCAGCGTGCCCCTGAACAGATGACACGCTCTGAGATGCAACCATGATCCTCACGAAAAGAAGGCAGCAGTACACTCCTTTAAAGCTTGTAGTTCATTCATTTTGCTTTTAAATTGTTCAACAATAAAGGATTGACAGTACTGGTTAAAAAGGATAGCAGCCCCTGCTGGTCTTGCCCCCTGCCCAGGGTTGCTGCCTGGTCATGAGGTCTATATGTATCTGCTCCTCAACTGCAGTTCACAGCCCATGGTAATAACATAAAATAAGTGGTGGCTAGGTTAAAATGCCAGGCACTAGGCAGTGGTGGCTGAAAAGCTGATACACACGCTCGTTACAGAAACTTCTACTACAGAGCAATGTTTCAGCAAGAGAGAAGTCCCAATTACACCTAAATCCAACAAAAAAAAATCTGCAATATCTCTCTATCAAGCCACAGAGCTAAACCCACAGCAGTGTCTAGAGGAATACTTCCTTCAGTTTGCAGCATATAACTGCAAACATACCTCGACTGTCAGAAGTACTAAGAGCAGATCATACCATCGGAGTGGTGAGGACTCAGCCCTTTTATAAAGGAGACCACGCAGTCCCCACCCCTATAACTGCAGTTTTTCCCCAACTAACAGCTCAGGGCATGAAAGGTTGGGTCACCTCTCACTTGAAAAGTTTAATGTAGCTCAACTTACACTGGTTGACAAAGTTATGAATGCCATGGAAAAGATAAATGAGAAACAACTGTTCACCTTATCTCTGATACAAGAAATAAGGAACATCTAGTGAATTTTTAGGAGAGCACAATTAAAACAACGTTGAATAAGACAGAAACTCACTGCAATGACTTGTTGCGGAGGCATTCAAGACAAGACTTTGTCAGTTCAAACTCCTGTAGGGTAAGTCCCTTGGTAACTACTATGATCTGGAGACAACCTACAGTGCAGCAGTCTAGTTTCCCTGCAGCTGTGAGAGTATACAGCGTAGAGCAGCACTATACATGCCATATTTCCTGCACCCTCTCCAAAGCTACTGCACCTGTTGGACAGAATACAGGGCAAGAGGGGCGAGAAGGACTTTCATCAGGAACAGCCCAGCTCTTCTGAACAAAGCACATTTGCATTGTCATTGGTTGTGTTTGGCTGTCACATCTATGGAGACTGCAAACACTGTGCAGTTTCCCTCTGGTGTGTACACAGAGCTAGGCACAGTGGTTCTACTATCATGATTTCAGCCTTCTGATGTTACTTACTGCAGGGCAAACACGATAACATTAACAATTAGTCAGCGACTCAGATAAGGCTCTCAGTTATAAATTCCCCATCCAAATCACTGAGGTTGTATGCAGTATAAACTCTTCCGACACACAGCTAGAGCTCTTCCCTCTGGGATACGTGTTCCCACTCTCTCCCGTGGGCCAGCACTAACACTTATGTGACCTCCTGGAGAGCAGGTTCACACAGCTCATCACTTCTTTTTCAGGTTACTTTTTGGCTGGATCAGCTTCCTGAAACTGTGCAGCAGAGTTGCATGAGCATTGGTGCTGCTGCAAAAGAAGGGGTAATCACGTATTACTGCAGACGGGAGGTAAGGAAAGGATAAGACTGATGCGTAACCTGACTTGGAGCATATCCTGAATCTTGACTAAAAGAGAAGGCTGTGGCCGTCATGAAACTAAGGGGTTTTCTAAGCCACAGAATTGCATGGTCCCAGCCTCAGTGACTGCCGTCCTGAACTTCTCTGCAAAAATTCAGAAAAGGCTCCATAAGGCTGTGGAGAGATGGGCAGATCAGAGTGCCCCACTGGGCACATACTTGGCAGGCTGTGGCAACCCCAGGCATTTACAAAGACAACAGCAACTGCCAGAAATTAGCTGCTACTCACAGGAGTCCTCCTTCTAAACATCAAACAGCGGAGACTACGTTTAGCCCCTAAAAATTAGATGTAGTCGAGCATTCTCTGACAACCCTGTCATCTCACGTGCTGCTCCTTTGCATGAGAAACTGTGCCCGTGGGCAGGAGCCAGCTGGAAGCACTTGCTGTACTGGTCAGACGTTCACATTACATACCAAACTGATCGAGACACCGAGGGAAACCGATTTCTCTCAGACATCTTTGACAATTCACATTATTGCCAAGCGTACTCCAGGCTCCAAATACAACTCTCTTGTCTGCATAGCCTTCCCATGGCCTTAGCACACCAGTCGCCCAAAAAGAAAATTGGATATAATTTTACTGATAGGCTTCTCTGCTCAGAGACGCTTTTCATTTTTCAGATATACATAAATTTGTTTGGTTCTCAAAATGCACCTCTTAGCAGAAATAGCTGTCAAGAGTAGACAGCAATGAAATGCTGTAAGTGATACCAGGCTACAATTTATATTCACCAAAACACTTGGAGCTGTTTAAGGAAAGGCTCCAGCACAAGGAATTCTTCCTTCAAACAAAGCCGGGCCCAAGTAACACTTCAAGAGGTTAGAAAATCTGCCCAAAGTGTTGCCAAAGCAGCCCCATGATCAGAACAAGAGGGAGTGAATAAGTCTCTCGGGACAAAAGGCTCATCTCCTTGCTCTAGGTAATCTGTCCAAGCAGTTTCCATTAGCACACAGCAGAAAGCACGAGGTTCAGCAGGCATGCTCTGGAGATAGGGAACTAACCAAGGTCAACGGCAAAGGGCTGCGATGGCTTTCTCAAGGGCACCTCTCAAACTATACACCTTAACCTAGCTTTCTATTTAAACTGATTTACATTTGTTTTACTTGCTAATGAACTTACCCAAAGGGTTTGCAAAGCCTGGGAGGATTCCCCAGCTGTCTTGGGCTCAGGCCCTTTTCTGAGCGCAGGGACCCGAGGCCCAGGGTTTGGCTGTCACTCATATTTCAACAGCTATCGATCACATCATTTTCATATCACAGAAACTGTTCCAAATAGTTAAAATATTCCCCCTCAAACCACTCAAGTTTAATTTCTCTCATGGGGGTGGGGAGACAAAAAAAAAAAAAAAAAAACAAAAACAAAAAAAAACCCACCACACACCAAAGAAACACTGGCGTGTTTCTTCAAATCAAAACATTGTCACATCAGCCACTGGCACAAGTTCAGACCTAGTGTTTGTAGGGCTGGATCAAAGCAGAGGCCCAGACCTAAAACCCAAGGAATGAACAGGTCTGGATCTCTGTGCTGTGTTTTTTTGGAAACCAACGTCTTTCCTACCATGTACCTTTTTTAAAAGGTAGTGGGTTAGGCATTTCCTATCGTAACAGGAGGGTGCAGAAGAGCAGCACTCCCAGGAATCGCACCCAAGTAGAGCAGAGACCACCAAGACGTGGGACAACCAGGAAGGCACAGAAGGAATACACATAAAAAAAACGGTGAAGGATGAGAGCTGGAAGGAAAACTGTTTGTACAAGTATTGCAATGCCTCAAAGTGGGTTCTGGGAGCCTCAAGCAAGCGCCTGTTGTGTTGGTCAGTAAGAAACACCCTCTTTTACTACTTAAAATGATGATTTGAAGAGAGCTCCCGCTCCTATAGCCCTGAGGACTACCTGCTCAATAGTTGCTCTGAAAGTCACCCTCCTCCCCCTGCCACCTCGTGTACATAACATTAGTACAGTGCTACAAAACGTGGCACAGGGACAGCACTTGTGGAGGCCTGCCCAGGTATTTTTAATTGCAGTGTTGTCTGAAGCTGCTCAGAGCAGATTATACATGCAGATGTGAAAATGCCCGGGGTAAAATCCTGGCCCTGTCACCTTAACAGCACCCATGTTCAAAGGCTCACTGGAGCTTTGCACAAAAAGAGGACCGTGCACGCAGTTTTGGCTATATACAGAGAAATCGGGAAATTATTTCAGCCTATGGTCTTCAGATTCCTAGTCTCTGGCCTAAACCATGGGTAAATAATATCCAGCAAAATGTCAGGGGGCTGAGACACTCAAGTCTACAAGCTGGCCTGCGCCTCCACCAGAACGGTTGTAGGACTCTGCAGAAGGTTGACAACAACTGAGACTCTGTTGATGCTCAGTTGTCAGCTTCCCACTATCTGTTTTAACATCATTTGAACCCTGTCCCGCTGCTGAAAATGTGTGTAAATGTCAGAGATTGAGGGCTTCGCAGCAAAGTCAAAACCACGTACTGGCGATGTTGAGCACTGGGAGTTACAGCCCGTCAGGATGGAGCAACCTGCCACCCTCTCACAGGCTCAGGGACTCTCACCCCAGCGGGACCCGTGGGAGTCCCCAGTGCTCAGGATCACCTTCTCTGGAGGCAACAGGATCAAAGATGATATTGAACTGTCACTCCACCATGGTCCTGCTCACTTCAAGAATTTATTTCTTGTATCAGGAAAAGCGGAGAAAGTTCTCTTAATCTGTGTGGACAGTGGTGGCGGGGGGAAATCTGGTTTTCTCCTTTTTCTTGTACTTCAGTCAGCCGTGATTTGCTTTCCTCCTGTAGAAATCCAAGGGTGACAGCCTAGACAGTGTCACAGAAAGCACGCAGGCCCAGGGGAAGGTGACTCTAAAGACCTAAAGTGCTCTCTATTTAGTTTGCCTGAGCTCAGACAAAACAGAAAATGGAAAGAAACTTGTAGAGCAGAAAAGGAGAACAGATCATTTCGGCATCTGCAAAGAGGTGTAAGGAAACACTGAAGGGTCCCCATCCTTTAGACTGTCACTCTAAAGTCCTCTCTAACAATGCTGAAGAAAAACTTCAGGATATTTGGAGAACAGAATATCAGCATATATCATGCATTTCATAGCAATTCTTGGTTAAACTAATCTGCCAGACTCAAAGTCCTATTGGGCTCTACATTCAGACTTTGTGGATACTTCCAGTTCAACACAGATTTACCCAATTTCCGGCTTCAGGACACACCAATCTTTTAGGAAGGCTTAAATGTGGAGATTAGGTGGCCTATGCCTGGGTAACTCGGCTAGGCCAGTCATCAATCCCTTCACAAAGATGCAAACATACCACAAGTTTGCGGCACGTTTGCCTTACCCTGTAATGTCTGCAATCAAGGATGACCACAGAAAGCATGCCAGGCATTTCCATCCAGCTGCTAAATTTGAACTATTTTGCTTATAGAAAATCTGCCAATTATAAAAATAACTTAATTCCAGGTGGTTAGCGGCAGGCTGGGGGGGATCAACAGAACATTAGTACTGCTGTCCACACAAAAACATCATGTTTTAGCCAAGAACATTTAAAAAAAAAAATCTGGATGACATATGAGGAACACCTACAATTTTTTGTGCATGACCCACTGAATGTATTGCTCCAGCTGATCTGAATTATATCCTGCATTTGCAGATTTATTTCAAAGGGCATTTATAACTAAAAAAAAGAAAAACCTGAAATCAGAGTCTTCATTTCCACAGAGTCCTCCTCCTGTGAATAAAGGCTTTTGCTTCTTTTGAAGAAAGAAGAAATTACAATACCAATAACATGTGAAAGCTAACAGCCAGCTCAGGTCAGAGCAGAACTCTTGCTAAGACTTGATGAACTTTTCAAATGTGACTAAACTGTGGCAAAGCCCGAGGTTTCCTAAAGCCACAGCAGTATCTGACGAGACACTTAAATCCTGAAGTTGCTACAAATGTATCAAGGACAACTATAGAGTATCTGGCTCTTTCCAATGTCTCTGCCATAAATGCTCCAGTTATTCAGTTACACCAATAAATGTTACAACTAAGTTGAAGGAGTACTGAAGATGGGCTGGTTTATTAAAATGAACAAAAATGTATGTTTATTTTTTGAAGTTTAAGGGCTATCCCTTGAAAAGTGACCAATGCAAAGATGTGTGGTTCATTCCTTCTGATACACCCTGGGCTGAGACACCTTTATGTGATGTTGTTTCAGCAGGAAAGCTGCTAGCTGTTTGAAGGGTGACACTGCAACGTGTGATGTCCTCAGCTGCCATTTCGCAGCCTTAGATGGCAAGTTAGTACCAACAGGCCTGGTTTATCCAGGTAGAGTTAACCCCAGCCCACAGATTACCCCATCATATTCATGCTGCACTGTACCAGAGCCTTTCCAAGTAAGGGTGGCAAGAGTCCCGCACCTCTCTGTGCAGCCAGCCCAGGGCTGAAGCACTTGCACCTTTTCTGCCAAAGACCACACAGAGTTGCAAATGAAGCACAGAGGTGTTGGAAAGCATGTGGATAACACCAGGTGCAAGCTAGGAAGGGGTGAAGGGAGGGTCCCACAGTCACACACGCATCTGAACTTCCACAATTCACTGTCTACAGAATTTTACTACTTGGAAAATGGTTTGACCTTACATTGTGAGCAAAGAAAACCTTCCAAGTAAAGCAACATGTTCATTCTCTGTTAACTTTAGCTATATGTTTTGAACTAAAGAGAGCAACAAGAAAAAAGCATGCAAGGTGGGGATGAAATGACAAGAGAAAAAGACATAAGGGCAAAAAGCTTAAGGGCAAAATCTCTAACCTTTTTCCTTAACTAAAGGAAAAAAAAAAAAAACAAAAAAACAAACAAAAAAAAAACCACAAATCAAAAAACACCTTTCCTCTACTCATACTACTTACTACTAATATTCATTAGACACCTGATTGTTCAAACTCACTGAAGCTCACACTATGAAATGCAAACTTTCTCCTTCATACTTTCAATAAATTAGAACGTAATTCTCTGCCCAAATTCTTGGGTCACCTTGTGAGGCAAAGATCTCAGCCGTGACCTCCAGCACAACCCAACTAAAAGAAACTTGGCTAGCTGATGTGAAACAGAGCTTCCAAAATGCTTGTCACGTGAGCTTTAATAAAGCCATGATAAATGCTTTTCAGAACCAAAATAAATGAGAAGCCTCGAGTACCCTGAAAGTCCAGCCTAAGGAAATTAATCTATGATTAACCCTTTTTCATCATATTCTACAGACAGCATGTTTCTTCTTTGGGAGGATGGTGCTTTCATGATGGTTATTGGGAGACTGGGAATAAATCTCCCTTCATCTTGATTACTTATTCCCGCCCCCCCCCCCGGTAAGTTCTGATACAACCTTCACCTTTACAGTGCCAGAGTCACACATTCAACAGTGTGGCCAACATCTATCATGTGTGCTTTGCTCTCTCTCTGAATGAATTTGGGAGTCCTGCACATGCACTATAATCTCTTGTTTTAGCACACATACCATTGGCTGTTTATGATAATGACAGGCAATGGCGCAGCTTGTGCTAAAAGCAGTTCCCGTTTCACAGTCCCATATTAAGACCCTTCTGGGGAAGTTACATGTCAGAGTTGAGTCACTCTCACAGTTAGTTCATCATTGCTAAAAGTAGCACATCCCGCACTCCCGCCCTGCCCTTTCTTCTCTCCATCCCAGTCATGCTAACACACCCTTTCTCTTACATCAAACTAATGTTCATCAGAGCCTTCACTGAGCTGATTCAGTTCATTAACCCAGGAGCAAACAATTCACTTTTTTGTCACGTTAGTTTTCTTCCAGGCCAGTGAGTTGAATTCATTTCACTCGGGGCCTGACAAGCGCTAGACTTGCTGCCAGCCAGGGGGACTAGGCAGTCAGGAGCAAGGAAGAGGAACAATAAGATGAGGACGGGGCACCGAATGTCCCCAGTACAAAAAGAGACGAGATCTGCTGTAACATGTCGCTTTACCTTCAGCAATCTGACCCTGACTGAAGAAGGCTTCTTTGCAGCCAAGGAAGTGAAACCGCCAGCTGCAGCTCTCCTCCTCAAGCTCCCAGCAATCTGCCGCAAACCCTTACTCCAGGCCAGTGAGGACCCCAACAGCCAACAGGGAGACTTTGAACCTAATCTAATATATTTTGCCCTGGCTTTCCATAGGGTAAGTCTGATGGACTCATGACAGCTGCCGTTGCTGGAGAAACGTACACGGCAGCTTTCTGTGTTTCCCAATGGCTAAGTTCAAGACTGCTTGTATTGACTAGGCATTTCATCACCTGCAACCAACTTGGGAAAAAAAAAAAAAAAAAAAAACAGGTCTGCGCAGAGTGAGTGACAAAGGAGATACCTTTTTGCAGATCACCTGCCCCTCCTTGATTACTCCTGCTCCTTGCCAGCTTTTTACACAACTTCTTCCTATTTGCCTACCTTCTCATGCACAGAGACCCTCCCTAAATACCTCTACAGCTGCTACAGCCTTTTCCTTTTATAAAGCCCCCAAAAGCATTCCTCTGCCATGCATGTTTACAAGATATCAACTACTAATTAATAGCTGGGAAGCAACAAGCTAACACTTCTATGTTTGTATTTGCACGCAAATATGTATCAAATGCATATATACTTAAATATGTACAGTATATTTAATATCACCGTTTCCCCTTTTCCCCCATTCATTGTATGCCAGGGCATCTAAGTTGCACTGGAGTTTAATTCCTTTGACTTGTTGGGAAATCTCATTTTAAGGTGCAATGCTTTAATACACTGGAGGTTCATCTAATTCCATCCAGTTTATTCACATAAAAAATAACACACATCACTAAACCTGACTCTGTGTGAGCTGACACTCCCTTCCAACAATGAAAGCGATTTGTTACTTTTCCTCTAACAATAGCTAGGAGGGAAAGGTTCCTTCTCCACAGCTGTTTCTTGAAAACCTAGGGTACACTACAATGACTGACCGACCTTTCAATAGAGTAGGTTGGACGCTTATTCATCATGAATTGATCCAAGCCCTTGATAACCTGATAAAAGATGCAATTGACTGCTTTGTACAACAGCCAGGATTTCAAAGACTGTGTAAAACAGTGGATAGCATAGTATTTAACTAGTTTTCTCAAAAGCAGAGTTAATCTGCATAACTCACTTGTTCAGTGATACTCATCTACATATTAGCCTTACACTCACAATCTGACCTCCATTACGTGTGAGGTTTCAGTTTAATTTTTGGCTTCTCTTCCTACTGTGTTTTGTATCCCAAATGCATTGCTTGTAATTTCCCAGCCAAAGTAAATGGGTTCAATTCATATAGCAGTCAAAGCTTGTGCAAGCAGCTCCCTTGAAACCTTTCTCTGCCACCACCACAGCATCCGTGATACCATCAGGATTGGGTAGAGTTACCATCTATAACAGAAACTTTTCCAAAAGCCACTCTTACCACCTTTCAACTCCGCAATGGATTGAAGCACCGCTGCTGTGCAGGGAAAACCCCTGCTGGAAAGGCAGCTCTGAAAATTATGGAGGAGGAAAGCAGACAGGTCCCTTTAGGTGGTAAAAGAGGTTACGGCTTCCTTCCAATAACAGTTACCATATCCTTTGATATTCTATCTACTTTATCATTTTCCCTGGTTTTACAGAATAGCAGCTGTGATAACACAGAGCCCATCTCCTGCACTGCCTGTCACTGCGCAGAGGGAGATGGGTAAGGACGGAGAAAACACTTGTTGGGAGCCTTCAGCTTGCCTCAGCTAGGAGGCAAAAGATGAGCCACCACCTGACCCAGGAGTCAGGGGTCACCCCCTCCGGGGAGTCACCGCCTTGTTCGGTCCATTCCCAGCTAATCCCCAGTGAGTGGCTCTCGCTAAAAGATTTCTTTATCCCCTCGGCTGAAAAAAAAAAAAAAAAAAAAAAAAAAAAAAAAAAAAACCCAAAAACAACAGAGTTAACAAGCCCAGTAAAAATCCATGACTCAGGCAAATCCTTAAGGATCAAGTGAGGAGGGGGAGGGAACATAAACTAATCCGAGAATCCAAAACGTCTTTTTCCAAAGCCTTTTAAAAAAACAAAAACTTCACTAGGGTCTCCTCCTAAGTGGCGATTACAGGGGAGGCATTTCTTTCTTTCTTAACTTAGAATCTTTTCTCAACAACACAAACAAGGGTGCCCATTGACGTGGTGCAGTGCTTTCTAATCCATCTGACCAGCTGGCTTTGTATGTCTTTTATACATACTGCGGGAGAAAAAAAAGAAAGGCTTCTCAGGGAGAAGAGCCTCTGTCTCCTCAGCGGAAATACTGGTTTTACTGCTGGACGGCCTGCAGTGTTCCTGGGGAATAAATACAAATTTTTCTTTAATAGAAACATTTACAGTACACGGATTTACAATACATGGTTTTGAATATCAGTAGTGACTCACATAAGTTATAAATGATCGTTTCCTCCTTTTCCCCCAGAGAAAATTACACACATCTTAGACATTGGTTCTGCCACTAGTTTCCAAATCTGAAAACATCAGCCCAGGTTTCCTGGGTTAAAATAAAAGCATTAGTGATGTCAATAAATTTCAGTAGATGCCTCACAAATGAACATGAGGACAACACAGGGCAGCACGAATACAGCAGAGAGCAAAAGGTACATAGGAAGGGCCTGGAGGGACCTGTGAATTGCCTGCAATACCAGCTTGCAGTGCTCATTTTCTAGGTCGATTTCTGGAGTCAGATGTGGGAGAGATGAACCCTCAGCTGCTATCAACCCTTTCAGTGGTTTCTAGCTTGGGCCAGCACCAATGTAACAGCTCAGCGCTGCAGAAAGCGAGCGCTTCCCTCCATTCCCTGTCCCAGCCATGTGGCCCAGTCCCCTCCCAAGGGCACCATCTCTGGCATTCACTTTTCCTTTCTCATAGCCAATAATAGCCAAAAAACCACCAACCAAAAAAACAGCCAAGAAAAAAGAAGAGCTGTCGGGAATGAACACTGATGTGGGGGCAGGATCCTCCCCTTTTCATAGCATCACTACTCTGTTTTGGCTCAATCTGCATACGACACCATGCCCCAGGATGTATCTTTACCTTCCCACTCCAAGCCCTTAGTCCATGATCACTCCCTTTTCTCAAAGCAGCGTCTCTAGAAAGCACTTTGGCTGTTGGCTTTCCTGTCCTACTGTCCACGCATGTTGTCTCCTCCCCCCCCCCCCCCCCCTTTTTTTTTCCCCTTCTTCTTCCAAATACCAACATACAAACTATAGCAACAGCGCTGGACCCAGCACAGCTCTCTTCACTGGATATTAATTGTTGTAGAAAGAAAATTTACATTTCACTTCCAAAACTTCTATATGGATTCACGTGTCATGAGTTTCTACGTAGCACATTTCAAACTCAGGAACATTCACTGAAGGCTGGTACAGAGCCTTGAACGCACCTGAAGCAAATTAATTTGAAAGTTTTCACTGGACAACATAGCTTTTGCCCACATACCTTCTACTCAGCTAGCTTCAGTTGTTTGAATTTTTGATGGACTTCAATATTTTTGTTGCTTTGTGCGATTCACATCAAATAACATGAGCATTGTCTCCCTTGCTGTCTTACACCTCATTTTATTTCACATCCCATGTCCTTTTAACCAAAGACGTCGTCTCCATTTTGCTTCACATCTGAGAGCGGAAAGGTTTCCAGACCATTGTTTCCCTAGCAAAACTCTGGGCCCTAGCCCTAATATGCGGGGCGCAGGTGTAGGTGCTGTCGGGGGCAGCACCAGGAGGTGCTGCAGCAGTGCAGAGCTCTGTTAGAGCAGGTGCAAGACAAGGCTTGGAGTCAACAATTCACTGTTTTGTCAAATGCTGTTAGGATTCACAGCTGTGTTTTGACCAGCTTCCATAACCTCATGCCTACATGGGAGCCCTTCTCAGGCATGGCTTCCACTGAGCCCCCGAAGCAGTGCAAAGCCTTCAGTAGTGCACATTTGGCAGGGCTGGTGCAAATACAGCCTTTACAAACTCTGAAGATGCGAGTCAGAGCTCACCTCTTTCTGCAGACTCCTTCCTCTCCCTTCACGTCAGAAATATTTCCATCTGCCTGCTGGTGAAAGATGTCTTCTAAAGCAATATATATTCAGATGTTTGGGTTACACCTGTAAGGACTGTTCTGCCCTAACATTAGGAACAACACAGAAAAATTGTTTTGAAAGGTGCTAGCAAAGGAAATTTTAACTTTATGAGCAATTAAAAATTCATGTGGTTACTGTTCTGTGTTTTCGAAGAACATATATGCATATCTATAATGAAGCGATCAGGAAGCATGACCGAGAACCAGCATTTCATCCTAGAAACTTTGAAAAATAGTTAAGTCACTGTTCGGGTGGTCCCAATCCTTACCAGAGTTGACAGGTCCGAGGGTAAAGTCACTTAGCCTTGTGCAATGCAGGAGTGAAACAACATAGGGAAGCACTGCACAAGGCAGCCTGGGCAAAGATACGCATCTACCGGGAGCAGTCTAGCTATTCTTTTCCTCTTAAGCCAGTTTCCCCTCAAAGCTGTGAGTAAAGGAAACAAAAGGCTGGATACTTAAGAGTCTTTTTTTAAACATAACTAGGCTGCTTCATTTTTCATGTCTTTCATTTGCCGGGGCTTTGCAATTTGCCTCCAACCTCCCCACTGTGAAGTCCTCAGTCAAGTCAAACCTGTTTGCCATTTGTGTGTGTGAGTGCCCTTAGACCCAAACCCAGCCAACAGTTTAGAGTAAACAGACCTACCCAGGGAGGAGCTGGAATTTGAACTGCAAATCATGTGTGTCCCAAACAATTACTCCCTCTCCAGGTGAGGGAACGCAGCAACATTTCTGGTGTCTAAGCAAATTTCTCTGCAGCAGTTTGAAAGATGGGAGATCAGTCTTTTTTCATCACAGGCGGGGCAGTGCCTTAGAGACACTCATCAACAAAAAAACTGCTTAGCTAACTCGTCTGCTCCTTTTGCTTACCTACTGCTGATTTGTTGAGCTAATGTTTTAAGAACAGTGGGTACATCCTGGAACCACCCTATTACCTCAATGATTATGTCTAAATTGTTCTGCTGAGTATCTTACATAAGACTTGCATAAGTAACGCATTCTGCTCCTGGTAAATTTGGTTGCTCTAGCTAATGAGGAGTACCACACAGTGAACTTCCCAGAGCTGCAGAATGCCCAAAACTGCACTGCTTGACACGGTGCTCATCCTTCTTTAGCACAAGACTGACCTTTCAAAGAAGATTAAACCTAGACAAACAATTGAAAAGCCTGAGCAAGCTGAGACCTGGCAACAAAGGCAAACACTAGCACAAAGGAATCACAAAGGGGAAAGAAAAGGGTAGGAATAAATAAGGGAAAGTGGTAATCACTCTCCATCTGAGAGAGCAGGGACCAGAGACAGACCTGAGCATGGAGGGGTTTTGGTACAGAGCACTAAGATCTCCTCCCTCCATCTCCCCCTCTCACCACCACCACTGGTTTAGGGATGCTCAGATTCAGATCTGTGAACTCATCTGCTACATATGCATGTTCTAATTACACCAGGTAGTCCACTCACCTCTTGACCACATCATTTGAAATGTAAATGACAGGTCTCAGATAAAGGCTACCTATTTGTGGGAAGAGCGTGTCCCATGCAAGACTTACACATCCTGCTCCCCATGGGAAAACATCTCTCTTCTGGATTGACTTAGAAGATTCCTCTGAAGACAGGTCAGGGTGGTGGAGGCTGAGGAGGGCGAGCTACATAATTGGCACGGAGGGGTATCAATTCCAGGCTGTAAACTGGAAGAGTAACTTCAGAGAGCTCCATTAAAACACTAAGTATTACTCATGATTTCATCTTTTCTGTCTCTTTTCCCAAAGCCCAAGGATTCAGGCTTTGTATACATAGGAATGGAGGAAGATAACATGCACAAAATACATGGCCCACATTTGTCACACATATCCTGTTATTCATAAATGAGAACCCATAGTAAATTAAAATACATAAAAAATTTATACCAGCCAATGATACTTTGATAATCACATAGATAAAATGCATTACATTCTGTATTAGAGAGTATGTACAGTATTATTTAAAACTTACACTAAATCTGTAAGGAAGGTGGCCAATGGGACGAAAAGTAAAAAAAAA
>JAYKAV010000411.1:1710082-1805883 GCA_035582835.1 Phoebastria nigripes | reverse complement strand
AAAAAAAAAAAAAAAAACACAACAAAAAAAACCCACCACCAACACACCCCCAAAAAAAAACAAAAACAAAACAAAACAAAAAACAAAACAAAAAAACCCCCACACAACACACACGAAAAAAACCCAACCCACAAAACTCACAGTGGTTGGGAAACACACTAATGAAGGTGGATGGTGCAACCATCATTTGCCTCCCTTGTCATTATGAGGCAGTCCTTATTACATGATCACACACTGTTTTTGCCTAGACTCCTGCCTCATTCACTGCATAATTACAATGAAAATGAAGGTAAATGTTTTAATGCCAAATGTCTTGGAAGCTTAATCTAGGAGTCACTACAGCTTCGCTTGTAAGACGCACAGCATATGTTTCCATCTACACTGAAACTCATTCAAAGCTAAAAAGCGTGTGTTAAGCACCAGGTATTTTATTCGGTGTGATCAGCCTGGTTATATAACGCAGGTCCAGCCTGGGAGAGGAGCAAACTTTGGATGCTGATTCGCTTTGTTGTTGGCAGGTGCTGCGTTGTGTTGTGACCTGTTCCAGCCACACCTATAATCACACAGCGAGCTACAGGTAACTCCTGAGATTGCCTTTTATCTTTAATCGCTTCCTGTTCGCACTTCATTCTGCCAACACCTCCTGTCAGGATTATTGCTGTTTATTTCCCATGAATATCTAAGAATATCATTCATCCTGGCAATAAAGGTTTCCATGCAGTGAGGCATGCTTCAGAAGTGACCTGCAGTATTTCCTAAAAGGTTACTTGACTGACTTGTTGGTTGGGAAAGTAAACAGGAAGACCCACATTGTCTGTCATAAAAAGCAACAGTATTAGGCAGGCAGAGATCACTGAAGCAGTTATTCCAGTGTAGTTCTCTAGAAATGAAAGCCTCGTATGCAGATTAAATCATCTATTAGTAGCACCAGTACTATGGGTCTGATCTTGAAAGTTCTTAGTTGGGTTGAGTTGTTTCCTCTTACAAATACTCAGATGAGACACAGTGGCAGATTTTAGATAAACTGCATTGGTCACTAACTACTCAGATCCAAGATTTCTAAGAGGTGCTGGTTTTAGTTTATGATCCTAACTGCACAGTACAACTGAGTCATACCACAGCCTCTTAGAAGTCCACATCTCCCTCTCCCAGCTACACATAACGATACCTAAGCGGTCAGCCTAACTGCTTTAAAGATAGACCTGAAGAGCCTAGTAACTAACTTTTCTCTCATGAGGACCTGCAGGTGTCAGCAGCAATAAATCCCGTCATCCTTCCTACATCCCACTGCACAACCAACACAATAGATGGACATCGCTAA
Organism: Phoebastria nigripes; assembly: GCA_035582835.1. NCBI lineage: Eukaryota > Metazoa > Chordata > Aves > Procellariiformes > Diomedeidae > Phoebastria > Phoebastria nigripes. The sequence continues at coordinate 1,804,562 of JAYKAV010000411.1, read as the reverse complement.
CCTTCTGGAAGTGGTGTTTGACAAACACTTTAAAATACCAGAATCTGTTTGGGAGGCCACATGGCAAACCCATATCAGGGTATTTATGCATCTGAAAACAAACCATTTTTTACTGCAGAGAGAAATAATACAAAAGCAAGGGCACACTAAATGAAACTATCAGAAGGTTACTCTGAGACAAAGAGAACAAGGACTGGTTTTTGCACTAGTTATTATTCAGCTGTGAGGCACGTTGCCACAGGATACTGCAGACATCAGGGCTGAAAGGGGTCCAAAAGCAATTGCACAAAGCCGTGTAAGAGAGATCCATCAAGGGCTGCTAACCTCGAGGATACCACCTCTGGCTCCAGAATGCAACACACTACTGAGAACTGGGAGAGTACACTAAAAAAGCATCGCTAAGTCTGTCCTGCTCTTTTAACTCATTACTGACCACTGTCAGAGGCAGGACAACAGGAGCTGTTCTTATATTGTTATTACATTCCCTATTAGGCAAAGATTTTCAAATAGAGCTCGGCTTTCCACCATTCTTCATATGCCTCCTGTTTCTGCTGGAGCAGACACAACTGCGATAACCTCAGTTCGAACGTGCTGCCCCTGCGAAGGACTGCTAACAAATAGCAGCGAAATGACGGATACTGGACACGCTAGAGCTTGCAAGTCTCAGCGTTCAGCCCCTGCTCAACATCTCTGTTGGCCCCACCGAGTCTGACCAGTGAGAATTATTCTGCATCTTCCATTTCATAAACTCTCGCTCTCACTCTGTCTCTCAAGTCACAATCTTGCCTCTGACCAGACTCATCTGCTCCCCAGGATGACAGAAGTAACACTTCAGCATTACAGAGGTCATGGGCACTTGCCAGTGTTGCTCTTTTCTCCTTCTGTTTAAAAACGTCCTGCTTTATATTCACTGTAAGCTGGAGTGTTATTCACTGCCGCTTCCCATACTACCGTTACACACTTTCATAATTAAGACTTCTCTGCCTGAGTCAACTGAAAACTACTGAAAATGTCAAGTATTTCAAAACTAACTATTGCCAGAAATAGTCACATTGCTTTCTGACAATCTTATTTCTGGCAGGCACCCCTTGAATGCAGAAACTAAAGCAATTTTTAAGTCTCCTTCTATCCTCCATACTCATTAGTATTTGATAACACTGGTTCCTGCATAACTCAATAATGAGTTGCAATTATACCTTTAAGAGGCTTTCAAAGGGCCAGTCGTCTCCCTATAACATTTGTGTATAAACCAACTACATTCTCCCTTATCCCTTGCAAAAATGTACTTAACATTTACTTTCTCAATGACTCCATCTTCCTTACGGTCCTTCCACTTTGTGATGGGAATCAGCATTCCACATATGCAAGAAATAAAGAGAGCTACATGAAGGATCAAAAGAGAGCCCTGTCCCATTGGATGGATTGATTTGCCTCAGGTACCTTCAGGTTCCACGCTACCCAATTTAATATCTGTTCTGTACTTGGCACTATTGATCCTCCTATCTTTTCACCTATAAATTATGGCAGCTTGCCCTGTGGGTGAACAACCAAGCATGCTCAGCTCTTCCTTCTTAAGAAAAATCTCAGACAGCAGTTCGGAGGCGACTTCATAGTTTTAAGTAAAACAATAGACTCATTATAAAAATCAATAACCACAGTCTAAAGATAGCACATTGCCTATTTACCCTTACTTCACGAATTACATGTTGGCATTCTCTTTATCACTACACCATGAATGAAAGACACAAAAAAGTTGGCCATATCCTGTAAATTACAAAACTTTGTTCTCTAGGCAAACCATTTGTCTAGTCAAGGAGCTGCTGCCTACAGCTGCTTTGCACACAAAAGAAAGAAATATCAAACTTTGCTAGTACTTGGAGAAGAAGCAGAAGAAATGAAGGCCAGCTACTTTAGAAAAGCATCACTTGTTAATCACTGGGTGGTGGTTCTTCTGGATTGCTGTGGAAGCAAACAGCTATCTACAAACCAAGTACGGAACCAGGATAAATCAGAGTACGCCAAACACTTATTCTTTAACACAAGTCAGCCAGCCAACAAGACTCTAAACTGAAGTCTTTTTTTCTTAGACTTCCCTCTAGGAAGAATTTTTTAAAATGGTGGGAACTCAGTAAAGCTTGGTCCTTTGTCTAACACCTCATGATGTAAGATATCCATAGAGATTTTTAAAGACTGCAAGTATTTGAACCTGCAGGAAAAAATACTGCCAGCAACAATATTGTCAGCTTTTGCCTGGCTGGTTGTCCAATATTTTGGTAGACACATTTGACTTCCACAGTGTACTCCCTACCTTGTCTTATGCAGGAGTTTGAAAACCCAGAATGTTTAATGGTTTATTTTAACTTATGTCATCAAGGTATACAAACACTTCTTTTAAACCATGCCCTGGGAACAGAACAAAATCAATCGTTTCCATATGGACACTTGCTTCTTTAGATCTTCCTTTCAAGCAGCATAGTTCTTGTGTCCTCTCCCTACAATACACAGAAGGAAACAACCCAAGCTAGAGGCAATGTTGCCAAGCATGTTTCCTTTCGTTTTGGGTGAATCCTTCCGGCAGGCTTTTATATGCTCTGGAAAATGTATGCTGTTATAACTTTGCAGCTGTTGACTGTAGCAGTCCTGTCTGAATCTGTAGGTCACCAAGAGTCAGTGCTAGAACAAGCACTTCTTAGCTGTTAGGAATTGCATCATCACATCACTTCCCAGCATAGTGTCTTATCACTGATCATCTGGGGACAGAGATTTTTGTTAATTTGCCAGATGGAGCTTTGTAGGGCAAGTTCTTTCTGGAATACCTGAAGGAGAGAAAAGCTACGTGTGGCCTTCTTTCTAATTTTTATTTTTACTGAGAAGTAAAGCAATCAGTGCTAGCTTTGCAAGAAGATCCTCAGGCTTATCCACAAAACCAGAGAACCCCAAGTAAATGCCTAAAATAAAACAAAACCCAGTAACAAATGCATTGTTTTCTCTTGCTTCTAGCACAATACATCCCACTAAGCCCCTAAAACCAATACTGAATGTATTTAATTGTGATCATACTGAACACAAGATTACCAGAGCCAGAAAATGTCTTGGACTTGAATCAACAATTGTTTTCCATTTTGAAAACTTCACAATGAACATGGCTGGAGTCTTGGCTTCTACTCCCTGAATGAAACCCAACATCAGCTCTGGGTCCCCAGAGTCCCRAAACTGAAGTGACCCAGATGCTGCAAAGGTCAGTGCAACCAAGAACCACCACTGAATTTACTATTTTTGCTATCATAATGACCAAAGCCTTTAGTCTTGAGCCAGGGCCCCCACTGCATTAAGCAATGTGCAAACAATCTTGAAGAAGTAGTCCCTGCACCAAAGACCTTACAGTACAAGTTTTAGTAGGCTCCATCAGCTACATAAAACAAGCAAGGGGGGCAGGAGGGGGACCTGGTAACCCAAACGCAAGCACATATTGGCACAATGAGCATTAGTCATGGCTTACCACCAACTAATCTCAAAACAAAATATTTTCCAGTAACAGTTCTCACTTTTACCAACAACGACATAACAGAGCATTTTTTTTTTCTCTCTGGGCTCTCAGTACTGAACCACCTACAGACAGAAAACCCTTCTCTTTTTTGCTAGCACCACGCCATTTTGCTGCATCTTGTGCACTGTGGAAAAAAAAAAAAAGGCAGCATCAGCAAAAAAAGTAAACCATGGCAAGCCAATCAATTAGATGCAGGCTGGCCTTTCTTTTCACAGTGAAAGGGTTTTCTTTTTTCCCTAAGAGTGAGAAAACTCCAAAACTTGGTCTTATAAGGAGGTGTCAATGAGGTCCTTTATGTAAAAGCTGCATTTAAGAGGGAAAACTCACAGTTCTCAAAAGCACATTGCTTTTTCTTCCTGTGTGCTTTGTTCTGAGCCTGCTGCTATACGTGTATTCACCGGACCAGCTTTTATTAGTAAGATTTGGTACTCTGCATGACAGCTCAGAGAGAGTGGGTGATCTTCTGTGCACTATCTATCATTTTACTAAATTTGAAGGGACCTAAGCTTACATGCTTATGCTCTCAAGCGACCTGCTGGGTTGGAAAGGCAAGCCACCAATGATGGTACAAGGTGCAGTTTGGCTCCAGAGGGGGGGGCTGTAAACACGCCATGAGGGCTCTCTCCTGGTGGGACGTGAGCTTGGGAATTCAGCTTTGCTCAGCCAAGGATTATCCCGTGTTGTCAAGAGGCACTATCACTATGTGATTCAGTCCACCACTTTTTGTTTTCACCTTGGACTGGGAACTGCAGAGAGGGGTTGCCCTTTAGCCCCTCTAGCACAGGGGTGGTTTGGTTTAGACCTCTGGAATTCCTGAATCCTGAAGGAGATTTCAAAAATGCAGAAGGAGAGGCTGGACTCGCCTTGCAAAGCAGCGCTACCACAACACACGCAAGCCTATATTCTATATCAAATTAGGAAATGCTTTCTCCATTTCTGCCTAATCTGAACAATGCTAGGTGAACCAAAGCAAAGTAAGTGGACTCAGGTGCTCTAAAAGCACACCGTCCATACAGACATGAATCCTTCTTCTGTTCAGAGCAAGGCATTATTTACAAGTTAACTATATATTCCCCCATGGCCACAGTGCAAGAAAAACATTCATTCTCTCCTTGACATGATGCTATAGTTCTCCAAGCTTCCTCAATATAGTGGGTTCAGGGTAAATTCCCCATTTGGCCTGCCTTTACAATTCCCAAAAAATGAGTCCTAGAATGACAGAACACCATTTTATTGAACTAACTAGCTGCTTTTGGCTTTCTTTTCATTTCTCCCCTATAACACAGAGCCTTTTATCTTGGGGCTGTCTCCTCCTGGGCACGCCTCCAGCTAGCCTTAGCGCCTGCTGCACATGAGCACTGTCTACGCAATATCATCATTGCTTTAAAAATGTACCAAATGCAGGAAAACAGTTTCTCTCTCTCTCTTCTCCCCCACCCACCCCCTTTTTTTTAATAAGAATTTTTCCATGTGGTTAGAGAAAGAACATCTGGAATTACTGAAGGCTGCCAAAAGGAGAGAATGAAAACAATGAGTTGAGTCACACTTGAACCTGCCAACTTCATATAATTTAGACCTTCTTGAGGCAGTTTGAAAAGAAAAAAAAAAATATAGAAAATGTTTTAGTTTGCTTTTTATAATTCAACTTTTTTTTCTTTTTTAATCTGCTGATGTAAGTTGCAGAGTCAGCCAAGACATAGCACCAGGGCATGGGCATTCATCCTTGCAGCGCTCTGATATCACAATCTTTCTATAATTCATCTATACATATGCAACAACAGATTGAGGTTTCTCTTTCCGAGCAGAGTCCCACTGAGCTAGTGATATTTCTCCCAGAGGCAGATACGAAGCTGCACTGGACGTTTTTATTCCATCCCACAATGCAGTGCAGAGAATTTGAAAGTTTCCTAAATGCCCCTTCATTTTTCATACTCATGAACAATACTGGTATGCTCTGATAAATTTTAAAATGGTTGCATGCTGTTGCAATGTAGTCTCTGTAAAAGATCAGCTCCCATATGATTGCCCTAACCCTAATCAAGGACATTATATTTCTCTGCCTAGTCTAGGAAAGGCCTTCAAGTGTTTCCATGGTCTAGAATTTTTCACCTCTTTTCACCTTGAACAGCTACACCATGCTAGCGCACGGTTGGTATGCCCACTGAAGCTGGTGATTGCAATGCCAGTACAGATAGAGAAAGCAGTTAAACTATCTAATGAAATAGGAAACTCAGGTGATAGGAACCACCAGCAAAACATTCCATGAAAAAGTCACAAATAGGAATCAAGCCAGGCACAGCCTGAGGAGTTTTCTATGGGATTTAAATGCAAACGTATGTGTGTCGGGTGGAAAAGAGCAAAGCTGAAGGCTGCATGCTGTTTGCTGGAGCCTTGCATGTATGAGAGAGAAGACCAGCAAAGCACAGTAATCAGTAGACAGCAGAGAAGGATTTGTGGCAACACTTTGGGAAAAAAAACTAACAGGGACCTCTGGAGAACAGGCTAGAAAGCCAAGAAACTTTCTTCAGCTGATTGATACACAACATATTCAGGGATTTATAGGTATTGTTTGTAAGCTGTCTGAATCCAAGACATACCCAACTTCATCATCCATTTTTTCTCCTTAAAGAAACCACTCAAAAGACTTAACTCTAGCTAACTGCTAGGACAAGCAGGATTGCATGGTTCATATCTAAGCAAAGTATGTGAAATTATTATCAATCCCATACAGTATCATCTGACAATGGAGAAAAGGTGATGCACAGTCATGCTGTATGACCACAAGAGATGCTACACTCTCCTCATAAGGGCAACGATAGTATAAACTCTTTTACAAGAGTGCTTTCACTGGTATTTCAAAAAGCCCTTAGAAACAGCCATATTAGCATTTATACTAACATCACCCTTGTCTGACATTATCTTACTACCATCGTTACCATTACTCTTGCAGGAGGAGCATGCAACGCTCACAGTAGCTTTCACAGCAGTGTCCCAGTGTGATAATTCCACCCTGGCTTCAGCAGCCCATTACTGGCTCGGGCGGAAAGCATCTACTCCCCTCCTTTCATTTCACAAAAGTTGCCATTTCATCAGGCCATGACAAACCGCTTTCTGCACAGCTATCGTAGCTCCTTTCCCTCAGTGCAAAGCTACTGGAAATTCTTATCGAGCTTGCCCACTCCATTGTTCCACGCTATCACGTGTTATCGGAGGAGTCACTGCACATTTAGCACATGTCGGCTTTTTTCTTTTCACTAAGTCACTTGGCAACAGTTCCAGTAGCTCTCCTTGCCTCAAAGGCTTTAAACAATCCTACCAAGATGGCTGAGCAGCTAGAGATGCATTAACACAACTCCCTCACGTGGATAGACCTTTGTTCCAGGATAAGGCAAAATAAGACTCGCTATTTAGTTTAAAAGCCTTCATAAATAGTAAGCTAAAATAACCCCATCTAGTTTAATACCAAAACAGGAATGTCTGCAAGATGTGGCTACACTGATTTAGTTTTACTGTTTTAGATTCGCTCCTTATCTTATACCAAGAGCTTTCCCATTTAGACAAAGCGTTAGCCTGCTAAATGGTAGTTAACCACCCACTATTTTGTACTTATTAACTTACTGTCATTTAACATAAAATGTTTAGGCAAACCATGAGAGAGATCAGAATTCTGATCCTCATATTAAAAAGAAAAGGGCTCCAGGCATTAGATTGTGAAATGTGATTTCCCAGGATATATTAAATTCTGGTTTAATGTTCTTTTTGATATCACAGAAAGTCGAACCTCATTTCATAAGAGGGCACTTCAACATGCTTTGCATACAGCATGCTTTCCCTTGATAAAGTCTCTGTGCTGCAGCAAACTTGGAATTTGATCAGAACCTCTGGAGCACCCGGCAGTGGGAGTGGAGGAGAGTAAAACCCACACCGTGAACCTCACCTCACAGAAGTTCCTTAGATAGTTTTACAGCAAACACAAGAGGAGTGAGCCAAGAGGCTCGGCAGAAAGCATCACAGACTTGAATTATGCTGCAGGACAGACTGCAGACATAGAGCCTAGCTTGTACAGCAATGCCAAGTACAGCGCACATCACAAGTGTATCCGCATGTTGACTATATTTTTGCAAGAGTCATGGCAGAACGACAGGCAGAAGCATGCATTTAGGACCATCTGTAACCGAAAGGGTACCGAGGCCTGAACTTTTTCACGTGGTAACTGTCAGTCCAACTATAGAAGAACTGTTGAGAAAAACGTCTGACCTAACCCTGGTTGCAATATACCTGCTGTGCCTCAGAGATTCTCACAAAGTACAGAGTTTCAGAGGGAAGTTCCCCTCTGTCCTCATGGTCTTGCATAATTCTTTCATGTGTTCCTTTAGCTTTTGCATACTTCAACATGAAACTGGGTTGAAACACAAAAGCACAATTATTTACAAGAAAACCTACCATGACTGATGTCATTAGAGGAAATCAGCAGGAGGCTGCATAGAGGAGGGAAGTTTGGAATGAAATGGAAAGAGTGCCCTGATAAATCTGGGGATGCACGATTTACTGCAGGCACCACCAACCACTCTCAATTTCTCCTCCTTCTCTGCTTGGGCACACAATTCTCCAGAAGTAGAAGATTCCTGCAATTAATGGGTGATATCCTGAGGTCAACAGAGTAGGTTTTTACCCAACAATTTTAAAGTGAAGTCCCACCACTGGCAGTCTGTCTTTTAAATTTATTACTTTGATTGTGCCACATTCTGGACCTACTCCCTGTATAGGTGGCTGCCAAACATGCAGGCTGATGCAGCCATGTGTAGTGTATTAAGCCCCCTCACAGGGCCATCCTCGTCTGACTGCAATTGCTGCATAACATCATTTTGAAGCTGTGGGGGCAGCCAAGCAAAGGATGAGATGGTCAAGAGCCTTTAACCATTCTCCAATTTGCCTCAAGTCCCGAGCACCCTCTCTGGTACACACTGCCATGCTATCTGCGCGTTAGCGAGGTGTTGCTGGCAGAAAACGGTAAGCTGCTGTCCTGCAAATATCTGCTATTCTTTTGCAGAAAACCTTACCGTTATGCGACTAGGTCTTGATCTAACGTGATGACTGTGCTTGAGTATTTTCTGTGCTGCTCCCAGGCAGTATGCTTTCAGCAGACAAAAGTGAATTTTCAGGACATTCTTAACAGCAGATCATGACTCATATTATAAAGGAAGGTTTCCATAGCAGACTGTATGAAGAAAAAAAAAAAAGCGATAATGCCAGGGCATGGCTCGCCCAGAGGCTAACAATAGGAAGCAAGCCACGGCACTCTAGAAGCGGTCCACATGTTGTTTGGAGTCACAAGCAGTGGCTTTGAGTAACTAATTAGCAAAAGATCCCTGTATCTTGTAGATCAGTTTATATGCTTATAGAAAACTCTCACAGGTAATATAGATAAAAAGCAATAATAAGTGATTATTTATATTTTATTAACATCAATTGTTATTTAATGAACTTCATTACGTTTCATAACTGATTAAGACTCTTCCATATTAATTCTTGCAAAATAAATTGCAAGCCTCATCTCCAATGAAATTTTATCCCCTTCCTTCACCCTCCCACACAGTAGGTGCTTTGTAAATTGTGATTACCTTTTATCACACAGTTCTTTTATTTGTTATAACTCATTTTGATGGATATCTTGTTGATGTGTGATTTGCAAGTTTTTTAAAAAAGACAAAACACATGAAGCGTCAGAAATTTACTTATATTCAGGCACTGTTCAGTTGCTTCTTCCTGTGTTTCATGCTTCCCATTGCCCTTCCCCAAGACCCTCTCTAATTTAGGAGGGAAAGGGAGGAGAAAAGGGAATATTTATGAATATCATCAGATTCACTATTCTCTGCAAGCCTGTTTAGTCTGAAGGAATGCATGAGGCAGTCTAAATATGTCTCCCTCTCTTTCTTTTAGCAGTCCCCACCATTGAAAAAATAAGACTGTTTTCCAGGGAAAAGTCATCATTGCCAATTAGAGTGGGACTATAGTTTTGTCAGCTGGACAAATTACTCTGATGTAAGTTGTGCTGATAATAGGAAATCACAACCCACCTGAAAGGTCTTTGTTAGTGGAGCTACAGAAGTGGCCCAAGTTTCCATGTACAGAAAAAGGCTACGTTAGCTACAGCAATCATTTCTGGCTTTTAAAATCTTTTTTTAGTCAATATATGTGCCAAGTCATTCAATCCAGAAACCACTCAGATGATGGAAAAATCAAGTCTTTCAGTAGTGGGCAGCAATACTTACTATTTTGTTGATAAATCTTCAATCTTTAAGAAAAATAACAAAACCAAACAAATAACAACAACAACAACAACAACACAACAAACATGCCTTTTTTTTCTGTGTGGACAGGTATGGCTTAGCTTTAGCATAATCTTATTATGTTCCCTTCTTAAATAATAATGCAACTAAATAGACAGATCTAAATAAATAGTAAACCTTTACAATTTACTTTAGCACTAAGCATTGATGATATTAATCTTTAACGCAACTCTTTCTGTGGCACATGAGTACATTTAGTTATGGAATGGCATGCTCATATATGTTAGGAGCTAAAATCGTGGCCTATTTCATAAAATATTTGAGGCCACATTGCAATGCATTCCAAAGACAATAGCGTTGAAGGAAATGAAATTGAGCTTCAAAAGAGGAAAAACTTTAGGGAATGCAGAGCTTAAATCCACTGTCATTTAGCTTATTCATTTGAATAACTGATGTACTATACACATTCCCCAAACACACAAACTATTAAGAAAAGTTAAAACTTAAACGTATCTTTGGGTTTATGAGTAAAGCAGAAGAGTTAAAGAGGAATGATGTCCACATTTTGTCATTTTAGTTGTTCTTGCGAGTATTTTCTTTTATTCACAATTACTCTGTCTACCACAGTAATCCTTACTTAGGAAATAAACATCAAGAAAAAATTAGGCCTCTTTCGAAATAAACAATTAATAGGCTTATAATGCACTTACTCTGTTGATACATGTCCTGAATGCATTAGCAAAGGATACCAAATTATGAGAGGAACTAAATACCAAATAACTATTTAACAAAGAGTTAAGTGAAAACATTTGAACAAACCACAAAGCTTTTAGTTCAGTTTTTGTGCACAGTAGCTATTCAGAGAGAGTAATAATGCAATGCAAGATAAAGGAAGAAAAAAAAAAATCTTTGAAAATTATTGCTGCTTCTACCTGACTTCGCATAAGAACGTTTTTAAACCATCTTGCAGGCTTTACAAGCCAATGGTGTTACTGCTTGTCAGGGCCTTCACACCAAACAACAGGTGTTCTGCCATGAACTTGAGTACAAATCTCATTTCGGTTACCCAGTTTTATCAATTCTCATGTTATTCCAGGAGTATCTTAAAACCTTCCATCCAGATGATGCGGTGAGCTACTCAGCTTTCATTTGGGGGGGGGGGTGGGGTGGGTGTGGATGGACTGTTTCTAAACAAATATATCTCTAACCTTTGTGGTTGTGGCAAATAATTGAAAAACATGAGCAAGAGTGCACCCCCACAACCTCAAATATATGAAAAAAATAGAAAAAATAATTGGGTTTTTTTCTGCTATTTAATTATACGGGTGGGTTTGACAATACAAGGACATAGGGAAAAGAAATATGAGAAACATGAGCAACATGAGAGAATTTTCTGTGGGTAGAACACAGCTATAAACCAGAACCCCTCAAGCCCCGTGAAGTGAAGCAAACTGTAGCTTACCTCACCCTCGGCCTGATGCTGCAGCCTGGAGATACAATAGGCAATGGCATCCTATATCAGCCTGGCCCCACTTCATGATTAAGCAATCCAGCCTTTTCCATTCTTTTGCCTAAATTCTTTTCACTCTTTCCAGCAGACGGCTCAGCTACAAGACACTATACAAAAGAGCATTATTATATTAATCCTCAGCAAATAGGCTTTTGCCTCTACAGCACATGTTGAACATAAAACGCTACAACTTGCAATAGTTTCTTCTCCATCAACCAGTACACATCACCTTCATTTACCTGGAGTACAGAAGAGGCTACATTTAAAAAAAAAAAAAAAAAAAAAAAAAAAGAGGGGGGCAGAATCTCTTTGTATAAGGTCCTTTCTTCTTTTAGACAAACAGCATACTGCTGTTGCATCTAGGACAATTATGGAGCTTTTCCCAAGATATTAAAAATCATTCAGCAATTATCTCTGTATCATGGGGTTAGTGTTGCGTAATTGTTACTGAAAGGTAACTCTGCATCACCGAGGTGACAACATACAACAATATCAGTTTGTGGACTGTCAGGTGTCCAATGTGCAGTGTCAGTAGCTGCCTTCACAATAATGGAAATAAGAATAGCTGTCATTATTCACTGAAATCAAAGCTCACAAACACCTTAAATGCATGCCAGTTTAAGATTCGGGTCAGATGTTCCTGGACCCCAGCTTCCTCCTATATCCAGTGGTCAACACAGTCCCCCTGGCTGACAAGAACTTTGAAATGTTTTGTAAGACTGATGAAAAAAGTGTCTGGGAGGGTTAAAACAGATTAGCAAGGAACTGCACGAGGTGATGAATGGAGCCTGTCCCTGCAAGCCTTCCAGGTTATCTTCATCTTCATGCCCACTGAGAAATGACTCACAGGTGTTTTAGGAAGAAGCAGCTGCCTACTTTGTGACATTTCAGCTTTTGCCTCCAGGTTGAGAAGGGTTTACAGGATAAGATACACAGAGAGGAGACAGTCTGCTGGAGATATCAAACTGCATTTGCTACATCCAATGTAGAGCTCGTCTGGCAAGTGAACAGAAAGGTTTCCACATTTCAAACTCAAAAGGAGGCCGGTCCCATCCCATTGACAAAGGGCAGAGACTCTGAAAGGAGAAAAGCATTTAAAGCAAATTAACACCATTAGCAAATTTGGAGCTGCTGAAAGCAGCTTGACATGGGCTGACATTTCTGGAGACCGATGTCCTCTAGTTGCAGGGCAGACAAAACAGGAGGAGGTATCACCCAGTTTCCCCCTCCGCAGGTTCCAGGGCAGAGGTGGAGGGTGGGAATGTGCACATGCCAAAAGCCTGCCTAGCACTGAGCAGGGCCTTCGTGTTAAGTAGTCATGCATCATATCACTCCTGCCTTGCACCATGCCAAGCCCTTCAGCTCTTCCTCCTGTGGGTAAGAGGCACACAAGGAAATTGCATGCCAATTGAGAACACTTGTTTTCTCAGTGCAATTTGAATCAATGAATTTAAATTTAAACATAAATTTAAAGCAATAGATCAAGAAATCAACACAACTTAAACTGAACTCTAGGAGTTCTATGGGTTTCTAATAAATAACAGTCTGTCACCAGCAGTGTCATGGCAGCATTTATGTAAGCAGTATCATGCTTTTTGATGGAGTTTTCCTTTTCACAAGCATAAAACAAACAAACAGACTCATAGCATATCTGTTAGTTAGAAGATAAGCCCAGCAGATAGGAATCTCTGAGGCTTTATCTCGCCTTGCCCCAAACTAATTAATATGGTATTATCCTGTCTTCTAAGAATCACCAGTGATTTATAAAGTAAGTAAAAATTGTCATTATTCCGATCTGAAAAATGGTGAAACTGAGGTATGTGGAGATCTCGCGGGACGAAAAAAAAAAAAAAAAAAAAAAAAAACAACCAGAAGCTGATCTTTTAAGACAGTACTGAACTATTGATATCTGCACCCATAGTCCATCCACTGAATCCATAAAGTTTACTAGTTACATGGTTTTGCAGTTTTACTGTAACCTTTGTCCTAGGAAGATTACTTATCTGCAAGTCAATAGCAATACAGATTTTTATGAAGCAGGAGACAAAATCTGAGCAAGCTTTTTTTTCTTTCCCTCTTTTTATTTTTTTAACATGCAACTTCAAACTCCAAAGTCACATTAAGTCCACAACCGCACTAAACCCCTCCAAGAAGCATGCAAGCAAAGAAGAAAGAGCTGAACGAGTGGAAAAGGGGCGTTGCTTGGTTCAAAGAGTCACCGAATCTATTTACAAAGGAGGCCGAGAGGTCAAAGCGGTGCCTGCGCAGACGTCCAAAATTACCCTGGCCAGAAACAGAGGCTGCATCGCTTTGCAGTGCACAAACCTTGTTCTATCAGTGAAACTATAGTAACTACATGACCACTGGGGATTAGTGTGACCCCGGGTCATAAAACTTGATCGCAGTAGATTAGCAAAAGATCAGGCCAGCGCTGGAGACGAGGCCTTTTTTTGTTCTTTTAAAGAAAGAGCATCACAAACAAGATGCTAATTCTGCTTCGGATCAGAAGTAAAACACACACATGACAAAACAAATGTGTGCTTACAAATATTTTGTCATATTAGATTAAATTATAGCGCACAGACTAAACAGAGAAATCTGAAATGCAGGGTCTTGTGTTTGGGATATCCTTGGAGCTTTTATACAAAGAAAGAGAGAAGTTTATACTTCGGCATTGCACGGTGCACAGTCATCTCATACCTGCTGCCTAACACAAACACAGCTCGCTGTATGACAGCGATGTATCTGTCAGTGCAAGAACACATCTGTTTAACCGTCAAAATCCTTCTCCTTGCCTACTGATTTGACTGTGCCGCCCTTCCGCTCGTGGTGCTTCTTGTCCTTTCCTGATAAATGACAGCCTGCCCTCTCTTCCTCAAGGCTCAGTTTTGGGTCCATCAGCCCTTATTTCCACTCTGATTTCCTATTTCTTTCCTATTTTTGTCTCATTTTAGCTCTGCACATGCTGCAGAGGCCCTGTCTAATAGGTAAAGCAGCCTCCCACCTTCTACCTACCTCGGTCTCCTGCAAATACCACTCCTTTTTGTGACGCTTTTTTATGCCCATCTCCTCTCAGAAACATTTCCACACCTTCCTACCTATTGTTACTCTGCGCACCAGGTTGGTCTGAGTCAAGGGGAAGCCTGTCAGGGCAGGAAGCTGGCGGAGGCAGCGACACACTAATTTGGTCAGGCAGGAGGGAATCAGCCCGGCCGGGCAGCAGGCACAGGGATCAAGGGACAACTGGGCACCGAGTATGGCTGGGCGGGCGGCAAAACAGCTCCTGGAGGCTGAAAGATAGCAGGGTTACCTCTGTCAGGCAGAAGAAAATGCAGGACATCACTGACATTTGATGTCAACTGGATGTTGGGGTTTTTTTTTTAGGCTACAAATTATAAGAAAGGTACTAGTCACTAGGCTAGTCCAATGGCTTCCCAGTAGGGTTCTGGCTCCAAAAAAGACATACTTGGCTTTTAGAAGAAACGTCACAAATTTAAGAAAGAGATCATGCAAGTGCAACGTGCTTGCTGAGACAGGAGTGCCCAGACTCATTAACCCAGGAGGTCCTTTCCAGTTGTGTGTGTCTTTGTTTTCCAGGAAGTGAAGGGTGAGGAGTAAAGGAGCTTGTCGGACTGGTATAATTTTCACAAGGTAGAAGGAGGAGGAGAAAGCAAAGCAGTGCCTGAGCTTCAGGGCTTTTTTGGAGAAGGAAGTTTCAACTTTTTCTTCTCCTTTTTTGAAATACATAATGGCCCGGCTTTCTGTTCCCACTTATCCTGCAAAACAGTAAGCACCAAACTCCTGAACAAGTCCTTTGCTCCAAGATCTCTTCTGGTCCTAGGACTGCTGAAGGTTGAAGAGGAGCATGGGGGAGTTCAGTGGGGCCAGCACATCCAAGGAGATAAACTGGGCAGTCACCCAGGCTGGCAGAACTGGAGGGGTGGCATTTCTGGGATGCTTTCTGCAGAGCTGCTGACTGGTCAGCATGGCTTACTATGCAAATGTAGGGGGAATAGCAACAAAAATTGATTTTGCCAGAACCGCAAAATAATTAGGACAATTCCTGCCCTGCAGAAAAGGTATCTAGGAGAATTTAATTGCATCAGCGGAGGGCTGAAAGCCTGCACTAACTGTACTCTGAACAGCATCAGCAAGAAGAGGAGAGCTACACCAGCCATGGGTGTCCAGAAGGAGCTTCTCTTATTTCTGCTACCCATCACCCAGAATACCCCTTCCTACCTAACCTCCACCCCCTCAGTGCCTCCTCCACGAGAGGAGGTCCTCTCCTCTCAGCTCCTGATCAGCCCAGGCAGTGGCCCCACTCTTCCCCTCAGAAAACCACTCTCTGTGCTGATGGCGCAGGGAGGGACATTCATGGACAGTCAAGAGGCCTCTGGGACTGCAGCACCGATGAGGCTCTCGATCACCCCCTAGAGAAGAAATAACCCAGAATACATGGGTTTAATAGCTTCCCGTGGGAGGCCCTGGTAGAGTCTCAGCATCCCTTGTCAGCCCAGCAAGGACATGTGACTGCAGCGTACACCCCTTCCTTGACAAAATATTCCCACAGAGCAGTTACATTAAAAATTGTGTCAGACCACCATACATCTTTCTCCTTGCCCACCCCGGCAGCACCTTCCTTCAGTCCTCAGTGTCTTCTCTGGTCCCGTGCTGCTGCCACCCTTGCTCAGCCAGGCACATTGGTGGCAGCAGCATGCACGGGAGATGAGGCCCTGTGAGTCGGGGTGATGACAGCACCAAGCCCTGGTTCTGGCACCTCTCATAGCTCCGCCATCACGGCCCAAAGCACTGGTGCCCGGGATGGTGCAGGCAGTTATGTTAGCAGAGATTTCAAACCTCTACCTGCCAGCAGCACCCAACACGGCCACCATTACTGGGTCTGGGTCCTAAGGATGCTGCTTCAAACCCCTTTACTCCTGTTCATAGCAACGTAAGCCCAAAATGTCATTAAATCTGCCACTCCCCCCTTTGCCCTAAAGCTCCCTGGATAGCTTTGACTTTCACGGGGCAGGCACCAAGCCTGGCCCTCCTCACTGCACTCACCTCCCCAGCTAAGCCAGCATAAAATGCCTTCCCTGCCTAGGTTTCACTTTCACTGTATTGGTTTCAGAACCGATCCCCGAAATAGTCCAAGAGTTGAGGTGCAGACTGGTTTTTGAAGGGAAAAATATTTTTGTTCTTTTAATGTCCATTAATTACCTAAGATGCTGCTTATAGAGGAGCCTCACTCCTCTATAAGGAGAGAAAAGGGAGAAAAATTGACATTATCTCATATTTCAGATAAGGAGGAGAGCTAAACTCTGAGTGTGAGACAAGTGGGAAAGGCTTTTCCAGCTGTGGGGCAATGCCCCACATTCAGGTCTGTGCTGCTGGCTGCCTCGCGCTGCTCAGCTGGGGTTTCGGGGCCCCAATGGAGGCACTTGGCACGGTCCAGCCCAAACCTCCTCGAGCGACCTGCTTCCACCTGCAGAGCTGTGCCTGCTGTAAGTATCTGGAAACAGCTCCTCCTCTTCTTCTAGCTTCTGCTGCCCACAGTCCCAGGCCCTGAATGCCCATTGCCTATGGTGGGGATTAAACCAGCTGGGCTCCCACCTCAAGGGTACCGTACCCATGCATGCACCTCTGCAGAAATGGCTAATATTCATTTGACCATGCAGTCTTTGGTGCCTGATAACTTATTAAAAAAAAAAAAAAAAAAATTCTCTTTCTGATGTCTGTAGTTGAGAAATGTTTGTGCCAAGTGCCATTCATCTGGTAGTTATAGCTACATATATATTTATATTTGACTTGCACTTGACTTAATACCACATGAACTGGTGAGAGTAAAAGGACATTGATCTCTGCCTTACTGCTTTGCTTCACAACAAAGGTGTAGGCACAAGAGGTGGGTTCACCACAGAATATTCACGGATTGCAGTTTGGGCAGAAACAGTTTGTAAACATCAGAAGAAACAGAAAAAAAATATTTGTGTTGCGAAAGAGTAACGTGTCATTAAAAGACAGTTTACTTTTCAGACATGTACAGTGCTCCACATTGTTCCCATGCTTTTCAAAGGAAATGATTAGTGTTATTAGCACAGGAGTCCTCTTTCACAAAAGCAACTCTAGCCAAGGTTAATGTTTAAGAAGGAATTAAATATTAACTCAAGGGAAAGCACAGAAGTCGTAATGATTTCAGACCATACATCAGACACGCAAAGAAATATTGCTGTGAAAGCAAAAAAAAAAAAAAAAAAAAAAAAAAAAAAAAAANAAAAAAAAAAAAAAAAAAACCAACAACAAAAAAAAAGCAAAGCAGGTTTGGTTCCCAAAGCTAAAAAATCAGAGTTCTCCTGCCTCATTGCCTTCAGGTTCCCTGGGACGGAAGGACAGCATTGCCTCTCTGCTTTTCACCCCAGGACAGGTAATTTTCCTCCTGCATTTGGTTTAGCAATGACTCCTTAACAATAGAAGGTGGATCACAGTGACTTAACCTGCTGAGGAGGGCTGCAATTTGATTCCCAGCCTGAGATTTGCAGGTAAGATAAAGTGCAAAGGTGACTAAACACCACAACAAGCAAGGTCTAGCCCCGTGGCTTTGCCTGGAAGGGAAAACGGATTATTATTATTATAGCAGCAGCAAATCTAGTATGATCTGTTCCTTTTCTCCTGTTCCAGCTCCAGTACATGAAAATCCTTGCAGCTGTCTGAAGATGGTTTTATAGTGGCAAAATGACTTACTATATTAGTCTACAACATGCATTCTGCCCTGTTCTACAATAATCCCTTATTCTCTTTCCCATCTTTGCATTCTCACTGCAAACTTATGAGCTGAGAACAAAGCCATGAATATTAACTAACTGCACCACTATAAATGCACTTTTTTATATTGCATGTTGTGCTGAACTTCCAGAATAATACTCTCATTAATATGAATGTTTGGTCCTAGACTTTTAATAGGGCTATATCTGCACTATACTTTTCATCTTCAAAGCATTTTAAAGATAATAACTAATTAATCCACTCAAACCCCTTTGGGGGAAGCAAACTATCATCATCATGTTGTTCTTACATTTTTACAGATAGAGAAACTGAGGCAGGGAAGTAACTTATTCAACGCCTCAGAGGGAAGGAGTGTGAGAAAGTTGTCAGGACTTGCTGCCTCCCTGTCCTAAAACCAAGCTACTACTGTAGCTCATCTGCACCTCATCACTTGTCACTGTGGTGAGCATGCCTTCCTTCCGCACTCTCGTAATTTTACAGCAACTCTTCAGCACACGGTTTTTAATAAATTGCAAACACCAGATAAGCAGCTCTCTCTTCACAACAGGAAAGGGAAAAAAAAAAAAAGAGAGAGAGAAAAGGAAAGAAAAGACCAGAATACCTTCATGAGAAAAGTGACAAATCACTGGGGCCAACTCAGCCTCATGGGCTGCTTATTTCAGCCTGGAAAGAGACTTGCAAGTACTGGCCATTACGTGAGCAGTGTGTGCTCTAATGAGCAAGTGGATGAAAACTCCCCTTCTCTAGGGGAGCAAAGCAGTATGAAATGAAATCTCAATTCTGAAAGTATTTATTCACAGAAATGGCTATATATGTGGGCTGTCTCTGGCTGTCTCTGGGACTCAAAAGGACTACTAATGTGTATAAACAGAAATCCTACACATGCAAGTTTGAAGGATAGAAGGGGAAAAACTTCCATGGGTTTTGGTTACTCACTAAATGCATGCCTCTGTGAAGCCCAGAACTCTTGGAAGTCTGCTCTGAAAGGCCTGTCCCTCTTTCACCAGTGGGTCCACATCACACTTTTCAAGTTTCTTTTATCCCTTGTCCTGCAAGGGAAATTAGCAAAACTATATGGAACAGTTTCTGCCCTACACGTCATCATCTGGAAGCCAGTACACATTGCATCTCAAGGGATGAAAAACTTACTCGGGCCTTAAAAGCTTTTAGGAGTCAAAGTCTAAATGAATAATGATTTTCATAGGGAACCACCACGGGGCTGTGCACAGCCTGATCTAGTTGAAGATGTCCCTGTTCATTGCAGGGGGGTTGGACTAGATGACCTTTAAAGATCCCTTCCAACCCAAACTATTCTGATTGTATACAAAGCCTGGAAAGATAAGTCTAAACAGACTCTACAGAGCACCAAGACACGATTATTTCTCAGACGGTTGTTGCAGGCTGCAGCAATAGCCACCAAAGTCCAAGTGCAACTTGACACCGAATTTTGTAGCAAGATGTTCTTATGTTTTCTGTAAGTGCTTTCTTTGGGCAAGAATAGCTTTCCATCTATTTTCTTGCCCTGCTGCAACTTTCTCTAAGAGAACCTTAGCAACCTAAAATGCTGATTTAGTCCCACCACTTAAACGATTGTGGAATGACAGTAATGCATTACGACTGATTTCTCTTTGCCAGGTAAATTGCCCAAACTCAACACAAGCACAGTGGAGTCCACCAGAGGAAACTGCAGGGTCTGAGACATCACGTTACCTGGAAGTATCATTGCTCTGTCCATAATGGTCACAATAACAACATCTAACAATTCACCTGATTTCTCAAAATCCAAACAGTAATTTACAACGAGGCAATTTGTATGGCTTCAGGTGAAAAGGTCTCCAAGGCCATTCAGAAATGCTGTGTATTTCTTTATCTTTTTTCCCTTGGCTTCATTGCATCATGTTTTACAACTGCTCATCAGGTATTGGCTAACTGGGGTTATTATGACAAGAATATGATATCACTAGCATTTTAATCCGTTGCTTCACTATATCTTTCTTAAATATTTTCTGCTCTCAACAAACTCATCCAGCTGCTTTCAGATGATGTTATCTTGGACTTTTTGCTCATTTCGATAACTCTGGGAGATAAGTGCAACTCCTCCCCTGCGTCCATCCCTTCTTACATGTCTGTCTGTGTTGAGCAGCTTGTTCCACAGTTCCTTCCAGCTGCTGCCCACACGCTGGCCCATATCTGGCTTAGCTTATTCTCTCTATCAGGCCAAGGATCTCACGAGCTTACTCAGTTGCACAATTTCTTGCTACAGACTCTTTACAGAAGGTTGTTAATCATATACTCATCAGTCTTTTATAGTACTGTACACTGTATTTGAAACACTGCACTAAGACTTGTAGGGTTACTATCAGAAGTTTTAGTGACACATTTTCTTGTGGTTGATGGTCATTTTTTGTTCAAATGCCTTCACTCCTTTTCTACGGCTGGGCAGATAGCCAGATCTGCAGCTAGACTCACCGAGATAGGATCCTGCAGGTCTTTAGAGCAGTTCTGGCAGTGGCATCTGTGAGACCATACTGACCACTGCAACCGAGGTTTGAGACAGGCACGCGAGGCTGTTTCTCAAGCATGTTCCCACTCACAAGGGAAGTGCCAGGCTGAGGCAGGAAACAGGTACTTCCCAGTAAAGACTTTTCAGCGGCTCTTCATAGAAAGTACAAAGTTGCCCAGTTCAGAGGAGGTATTTCCACCATTAAAGTTCACAGGGCTTAATTTCAAAATTTCCTCAGGTGCTTACATTTCCAATAGTCATTATGTTTCTGTTACAATAGACCACCTCCACATAGACCAGCGTAGCACCATAGTGGGCAAAGACAGCTGTCAAAATAGAAACACATGAAGATTTAAAAGCCTCGGGATGCAAATGGTTTGACATCCCTGTACCCGAAATTCACATTTCTTACACAAAACTTATTACCAAAATCCCTTTTCAATGTGATTGACTCTTAGCTCTGTTAGAGTGGTGTGACATAAAAGCCACTAACTGCCCTTTTTAAAGAACATCTCAAGAAGCATCTCACTGGCATCATGTTTGATATAATTTCCAGAGAGAACAGCAGGGTCACCAGCACATTTACACAAGTGATGGTTGTGCCACTGTCTATGGGTGGCACAGGCAAGTGTATCAGGTGCAGCATGTCTGGAAAATATCCCATGCCACATGTTTGTATCCAGATCTCCACATGGCTGCTGGGAATAAATGCTCTCACAGAGAATTTGAGAACTGGTAAGATCTTAAATTGATCAGGGAGGTAAATAACAATTCACTGTGGGTATCTACTGTAGAACTGGCACTACTGGGGTCAGGACATCACAACCCAGGAACTGCATCCTAAATACAGTATTGCAGACAACCACTGTTTTGCCTTACTTCCATTCTGCTATGGAGTTACTTCCCTGACTGTTTCCAATAGGTTGATGAGTTTGAGGTTTTGATTTGACACAGCTTCCACTCCTCTGCCCCCGTATCAGTCCACGAAAGTATCATCAGTAACAGACCCTTTATTATTGGCAGCACTGATAATCTTCATTTCAGCTTTGATCTTAAATGCCATCCTCAACCATCTCTGTTTACTTGCTGATGCCCAGAATGTGGTAAGGTAGGTGTTTTCCGCATCCACTTGCCAGTACCCTCAATACTCAGTGCCAAAGATGGCTGCTTTTCATTTTTGCCACCGGTTCCTCAATCACACACGCTTTGTAGTGAACTCCAAGGCGCTCAACTTTGCAAAAATCACAACTTGGCTGGCTTTTCCATGATGACCATTGCCGATTCCCTGCATAGACTTTGCAACCGGTAACGTTACCTTTTTCCCCCCCCTCAATTTCTTTATAGCTCACATTTTTTCCTCCTCATACAGCAATTAATCTGTGGGACAAGCGCTATAGCAGCCAAATTCTTTAATCTTTTTCCAGGTGCAGAGTGCCTGGAAGAAATCTCAGGCCTTCAAAAACATTTTGATAATCTTTCAGCAGTTTTGCTGTAGGGATTCCACAATATATGTCTGCTCAGACTAGATTTCTAGAGTTCCTTGTGCCTCTATTATATGAATCACTTGTCTGTCCCATCCTGCGCGTCACTGGGGTTATGAATTTACTAGTATTGGTGACTAGCAGTGACTTTGGCATTGTCAGTATTAACTACACCTTCATCTTCTAAAGCTCCTCTTGGTGCCTTCCCTGTGTTTTATATTGGCATAGGGGAATGAGGATCATCCATTATGAAAGATTTTCATATTTGCAGTGCTTGATTACATTTTCACATTCTTCCCTTTAATAGTGCAATGCCTTTACTGATAACGCACCCTCTACATGGCACACAGTTTCCTATCTGTGTGCAGCTGCCCTGTACTGGTGTTAGATTGAGGCTTACAACCATTTCAAATTATTATTCTAGAGTTGGAACACAGTCTTGTACAGGCTTTTTTTTTTTTTTTTTTTTTTTTTTTTTTTTTTTTTTTTTTTGGTCTACATATGCTTACAAACTTTTCAATAATGAGATCGTCTGCCACAATCGATGCAGGTGGCACTGTACTTGGAGCATTTTTCAATACAGCAAGATTTTCTCCTCCCCAGGACTTCCTTCTCATTTATTCATCTTTGCCTGCTTTCTTCTATGCATTTGTTCCTGCACAAAACTTGGTTTATTTTTATACTTTTTCTTCTCTCCGTTTACACTCTGTGTTTGATGTGAGCTACCTCACTATCTTGGAACATAGCTGTCATATTTGACAGGCTTATTTCTAGCTTTCTGAGCAGCCCTGTTCAAAATTACATCATTTCTGTCCTCATCGCTAGGGTATGGTTTGACTTTGGGGATTTGATGTTCACACAAATCGTCCATTTTGTACCACTGGTATTAACCTAGCACTTCTCAGCAACGGCTGATGAAAACTTTTTGCATGTGATACTTCCTGCGTTTTCTGCAGTTTGAAGATGTTTCTGGAGTGCGGCTGGAATTTTACAAGGGCTTCTTCAAGCTGGCGCTTCTGGAATCTATGGCAGCTATTGCTCACCAATGGTTCAACAGGATCTGCCCCTTTCTGTCTTGTTTGGTATCCTTAGCGCAATGTCACAGCCTTCTTGGTTTGTATTGCTGGCATTTGTGTTCTTTGCTTGTATGTATTATAAATATTCTTATGTTTCTGATTTCACGTACTCACAGGAGGCCACTTATTTCTGCCACCAAGTTCAACATTTAAGTGTGAAGAGAGAGGCAAAAAGCCAAAGCTGTCCAGCGTTTATTACTTCCTCTGCATGAACTGTCTTTTGTCATCAGACTTTTCCTGAAAGCGGTATTCTCTAAATTTCTAGACATTACCCTATATTCAGTGGTCCAAGTGGTCACACAAACAACAGAAAGCTACCCTAGCAGTTCTCCAAACACCGAACTACCTATCCTAGCACACTTCAGAGGCAGTCTGTTGGAGAAACCGCTTTAATGTTGGGACTGCTAAATGTTTATGTTAGAATTTCAAAATTTCTGCTTTGACAAGTCTCTCAGTATAGCCTCTTACTCTAACAACCCATGTAGGAGTAACAAAGATGTGGAAAAGCAAAAGATACAACCCACAGTAGACAAATTTTAAATAGGTCCTTTCAGTGGTATACAGCATGTCTTCTCTGCCTTGGGTAACTTGACTGTTTTATATGTAAAGGCTATAGTCTTGCTGTGAAATGTTATTTTAGTTCCTGCATGCATAGGACCATGTGTGAGGGGCAGCTGTGCATGTATATCCCGACCCTGGTCTGGAAAGACCAATAGCATCATCAAAGAGCCATCCTCACAACCGCAGTAAGTATTTCTATATTCCTGTTTCAATTAATCTAACGGTAGATCTGTTTATCTGCCTTGACTAGATAAGGAAGTGAAACCATTTGAGTAGAAAATGACCATAAACCACAACAGAACATATTGTAAGAGTTATTGATAGCAACCCCAAAACTTTTAGTGTATGTTGCAAGAGTTGCATACATACTAGGCCATGCATAGGTTCAATGTTACTTCTACCTGTGCTAGTAGAAGTAACACAAAAAGGAAGAGACATGCAAAGTTCAAAGTCTATGCTATCTGATAAGGCCTGTCAGAACGAAAACCAGGAGGTACTGCCAGAATTAAATTATTTCCTCAGGACAAATCATGCATTCAGAATCAAGCAACACGGGCTGAACAGATAAAGCCCATTTGTATAACATCATAATGGATAGGCATGTATTTCACCAAAATAGTAAATATATACACTCTCTACAAACGCGGGGCATAACCACAGACACGGCAGACAACACAACATCCTCTCTGCTGAGACTTGAACAGCAAGACACAAAGAAAGAAAAAACAAAAAAAGCTAAAAAGCAACAGACTGATAGATATGCATATACTCTCTGAAAACGCTACCCTCTGAAAAAAAGGAGTCAAAGCTGTCTCCCCCTCTTGCAAAAAGGGATTACACTTGCTCCAACATGAAACCACCTTCAAAGACTACCCAAGAATTTCTAAAATACCGAGGCATGGAAAGGAAAAAAAAAAAGAAAACCCCACCAAAAAAAAANAAAAAAAAAAAACAAAAAAAAAACAACAAAATACCACCACCAAAATATAGCCTTCCCCAAATTAGAAAAAGAGTTTTTTTCACGTAAATGAGAATTAGTCAAAACAAACAATTCAAGCAGAGACAGAGTGTGTCATATATACGATGAGACAAATTTTAAGGGACTAACATATTTAACATGCAAACAGGCTTCACTAATTACACTGAGTTTTCTTATCTTGATGGAGACAAAAGGGGTGCTGTAACTGACGTCCCTACAGGAGGGCTTTATGAACAAACAGGGCTGCATGTAGGAACTTGGAGCACTCATTTCAGAAAATGCCCGATAAGGACAGGAGCCTTCCTGGGTGAACTGTCTCCGTTCAGGAGCGTGGAGCAGTTACCAGGACAGTGCTACCACCCCTACAGCCCGACCGAACAGCTCTCACAGGCGGTCTCGGTCATTAACCAAACCAGGCAGGGGGCCTCGCTGCCAGACCAGCACCGACACCGCTCTCTGCTTTGGAACAAATCACATATGCTCCAGACTCTACTCCTGTTTTACTGGTACAAAGAGGTTTTATTTCCAGTAAGCAATGGTGTGGGACAAGCAGAATTCACCCTGCTTTTTACCCTTCATCTCTCCGCAAGCAGCTGAGCTTACTGGTCCACACTTCCCTCTACTCCGCAGCAAGGGTTTAAGGAATTATTTTATACTCAGCTCACAAAAACATATCTTTTCCAGTGATAGGTGATGAAGCTCATTTTTTAAAACATATAGCTACTGCTTTTCCCAGCATATTGGAGAAAATAGTACAGCAGGGGAAAGGAGAAGTATTTACAAGTATTTGTTCAAGAAAACCCAGTAAATTCAGTGTTCAAGGTTCCTTTTCATGAGCTTACTTGCAAACATTCATAGCAATTTAGTTCCATCTTCCAGAAGGTTCACAAACATGGATAAGACTGCAGGTTCTTGTGCAAACATATATCCATTAATGAAGATATGCTAAAAGACTAGCACAACTATTTGCATTGAGAGCATTTGCAGAGCTAATGTAAAAGCTTCTTGTGGTTTGGGAATTCCCAAGGCAGGTATCAAAAAATGGGGGGGGGGCAGGGAATACAGCACACTGCAAGCAACCAATAGAGGTAAAGCAAATAACAAATTTTCAAATCATGTACAAGTACCCTCCAGACTCAGCTATGTTCCCTCTAACCATTCACTGAGGAAGATGAAAAGTTGGTTTAAAAAAAAAAAAAAAAAAAAATAAAAATGCTGTAAAAAAAAAAAAAAAAAAAAAAAAATCAAAGCATGTTTGCATAATGTTTGTAAACAGAAAGTATATATCTGCCAAATACATTTTTGCTGCAGTTAGTTCACTGTTCTTAGCCAGATTCTTCATACTTCTGCCTACAAGAGCCTCTGCTTATTCCCTTTTGCTCAGCTCCACACTGGATTCAGGTTTGTTCCAGGTAAACAGAGACAAGGCTGGGCTAACGGCACGGGGTCAGCCGATGCAGGACGGCACCACAGGTACGGCCTTCAGCACTTCACTCCGGCGTTTGTGTATTCTGCTTTTATTGACTTCACAAAACGTCACTGTAACACTATGCAACCAACAGCAAAAAGGATGAAGGACGGACAGCAGAGATCGTTGCTGCCTACCCAGACCTTGGCAGACCTCCTGAGAGACCAGGAACCCTTCGCCCTCCGGCAGAGCAGCCAACTTTGCAAACGCTCACCCCCGCATCTGACCTGGTGGGCCGGTTCCCCTTCTACCTCACAGCTCCTCACTTGCTCTTCTCCTCCCGCAGACCTGGGGGACGGGGATGATTTAATTCAGGGTGTTTCTGTGCGGTTCACTCACCGCCACCACAGAGACTGCTGACTGGCATGGCCGAGGGAGCAGCGAAGCCTGGCACGGGAGCAGGAGGAGGAGAGGAGGGTTGGGAAGTGTTTTCACCCAGGTCTACCGCTGAAGCCAACACATTGTGCAACCTCATCCTGCAAGGCTGAGGCAGCTGAGGGTTCCTGAAGAAATCATCTTTTGTTGCCAAGACATGCTTCTAGTAGGGACAGGGAATTTCTATTTCCTCAGAACAAGTGAAGCTCGCTAAAACTGTTGCTTGCTTACGACCTGCTGTCCATTGGAGTTCCTCTAACAGAAGCACCCATTTCTATCAACCATTCAAAAGCCAAGTCAGGGCCAAAACAATCATAGTATAACTTGAAGTAAGGGGTGGTCTTCTTTAAAATTAAAAAGAGCCAACTAACAACTCTGTGCTTTTTATTTGCCTTTAGATTAAACCAAAAGCTGGCCACATTTGTTTAAACTCGGGCTTTGGTGGACTGACATGCCTGAACAGACCTTAACACTGCCAGGGCTGCAGATGCTGAGGTAACAGGAGAAGAGGAGCAGAAAGCTGCAGCCTGTTGCTAAGATCAGGCAGCTTCCAAGTTCTAACCATGACCACAACAGACATCCCGTTTGAAGGAGAAGCGCATACGAAGGAGAGAGCGGCTGAGTTTATGCTGGATTCTTCACCAGCACTTCTAAATGCAAGGAGAAGAGGAAGGTGGGGGAGGGATGGAGGCAAAAGGGCCACAGGGAAGGCTCTGGGGAAATTTCATGTTGTTCTTTAGCTGGCAAAAAACCCACAAATATATACACCTACAGTGACTTATGCTGTTAATTGCACATGCAGATAAAATGGGTTAGAAATACCAAGAATGGTCAACAATGGGCAACAAAAACCATTTGCTCATAATCCTTAGAGACAGTTATGTCCCCTTCCCTAAGAGTCTAATAGCAAAAATATTTGCAAAAGCCAAGCACAATACTAAACACAGAACCATAAAAATAAGAATACAGGGTTGGGACGGAGCTGTGCGTACTGCAGGAGTTACCATCACCAGCCCTGCTCTGGGAGCAAGACAGGTACATAGAGAAAATGTCTGTTCTTCAAAACTTTTGGCTTCTGCCTACGCAGGTGACAAGATCAGTCCAGAGGCAGTCAAACCTGATGACAAGGTTAACGACACTGAGAGCTGGTGTTGAAACAGCACGGGCAGGAACTATTTTAGCAGAAAATGCAGGTGGGAGAGAAAAGGAGGAGTTCAGCTGAAGGAGCCCCTCAACCCGTGGAAATGAAGAAACACACCCTTTGTGCTTGGGTGAGCTGAACTCAAATATTCTTCTCTTACTCAACTAAAACTGTGTAAATGTTTAAGCCAGATGGGACACCATTTTTCTTTTTTTTAACTCCCCAGCTCTCCCAGCCATGTGTGTACATGCACCCCCCACCCTGGGTTATACAGAGAAGACTCTCCTAGATACCTGCCAAAAAAAGAAATTAGCACTGTTTACTGTTACCCGAGCTTGGGATTTCTCAAAGCTGAACAGATAACCGGCTTTCCTGCTTCCCTTCATCTTTTAACTGTACTGGATTTTACCAGGTACACAAAATGTTTACATTTGGCAGGGATGGGGGGAAGCAAAACTCATTAGACAAATTCAAGTAGCAACATTTGTCTCCAGCAAGCGCGGCCCATCCAGTAGGAAAGCGTAGGGATGGGACGGGGCCCCGGCTGTACCGGAGCAGGGAGTTCACTGAATCACGCACGGCGAGTTGTACACAAGCTACAAACGACTCCAGTGTGCCGGGTCCCCAGGGCCCGCAGCTGCGGCCGCTGCCCCCAGCTCACGCATGCCCGGCGCCCTGCCAGGAACTCCCCCACGCACAACAGGCATCGCCAGCACCCGTGGATACGCGCTGAGGATGATTCACTCCTAAAGCCAAAAGCATCGCACAATTAAACAAGCAAGCCCATTTAACTCGTCGTTAAAATGCATGCTTGTGAAACAGGACTTGGGCAGAATGAGCACTAACCTGAACGCTCAGCCAGCGATGCTGCGCTGGCCTGATTACTTCTGCATGCCACCTTCTTGCCCTTAATTTTAGCTCTCTGGAAGATGCCACCGTGCTGCACCTATCACTAGGTTATTAACAAGCTCGCTAAGCCGGGCACATCCCGTCTGCGTCGCAAAACCAAACCAGATCTGAAAAGGGCTAAGGAGACAACTAAATTCTTCTATGAGTATTAAAATATCAACAATCTTCATACAGCTTTAGGCCACAGCTACAATGGGAAAATAGCTTTATTTTTACTAGTCTGCATTTTATAAGTAGCAAAATTTTGAATATATATTATACCTTTTATCAAAAGGGACTAATCATATTCAATAAGTTTTTAAAAATGCATATGTATACACTCATTGTTTTAAATATTATTTTAGATAGATAGACTGAACTTTTTTAACCAGCATTAATTAGCACGCCAGCTGACATATTTAAAAAATTCTGTTTTCATGGTCTAAACATGACCTGCAGGAGAACATGTCTTTAATACACTTTCTGATGGTGGTTAAGCCCCGGCTGAGATCAAATCTGCCTTAGACAAAAGATTGTTCCAGGAACTCGGGGAACTTCTGTTCTACCACCAAAGCCGTTCATTACTGCAGAGTAGGTGGGTCTCTGCATTTGGGTTTTGCTCTTTCTCTTGTAACAATGCTGTAGTTACAAAGGTGGCTCAGCAGGTTCTTCTAATATCACAACTCATTCCTACTACCCACCCACTTTTTTAGCAAGCTTCTCATATGCTAAGTGACAGCAAATCAGATATAATCATCCTACCAGTGTATCCCCACATCTTCCTATACAACAGGCATCGTCATGAAATATTGCCCTTGTGAGGGGCAGGAATGCTTGGCTCAGCAAACTATGCTACCAGACTTTCTTTTTTGCTTTTATTTCTAAAACACTTGCTTTGTTTCCCTTCCAGACAGAGCTCTCAATGCGTGATGGGCCTATGTGCATTTTTCATGCTTATTTCTCATGCTAATTTGCGGACAGGTCAGCAGCAGCTGCTCATACAGACACAGGTCATTTCCCTGCCTGTGGCCCGCAGTCTCCACGCTATTCCTCATTACAGCAATAAAGGCATGTGTTCATGTCTCCAGGTAGCTGCTAAACCTGCGTCTCTTAGTGAGGGCTCTGATTCATGCAGGGAAAGGGCTTACCCTGCAACTTCTGCAGTAGTTCCCCAGGTTTCCCTCCCACACCTACACCAGAGATTTTCACCCTTCCTGCCAGGACAACTCTGCGGCTTATGAAAAAACAGCTGCTGATCTGCCACAGTTCACAGCCCAGCATATGACAGCAAATCATTACTGGCAAAGATGCAGCATCACAGTCCTCATCCCAAGCTAAGCTGTCCCCATTTCTCCATCTAACCCCTCCAGTATGTGCCGCTTCTTCCAGGAGAGTGGTTACGAAGGGTTACTGTGGCTAAAACCTCCTGACTTGGAAGATACAAATATCACAGCTGCAAAACATCATACCTATGTTCTTTTGACTAAGGAGCCAAGATACAAATCTCTCTTGAATCGGGTCAGCTGGACACTTAGACCTCTGTGGGCAGAACACTGTATGTGCCGTGGACGCGATACAGCAGCGTATGAATTCTCAGTCTTTGCTGACCCCAGGCAGTTAGCCAAAATTGTTTCCATTAAGCGGAAAAATTGATGACAGAGTCTGTTCTCTCATTGATGCAATAATGTTTTTGTAAAAAAAAAAAAAAAAAAAAGAAATTCAAAGTCCTACTTTTTTTGAACAAAGACTCGAGAGATAGTTACTTTGCCAAGCTTCAAACCTCATACAGAGAGTACTTAATGCAAAAAAACTTTTATCTTTTTTTTTTTTTTCTTCCTTTAGGGCCATTTAAACAGGCTTCAATAGCTATGTCTGGCTGGCATTTACTGTTTCTCTCTGGCTCAGTTTCCCCAAGCAAAACCCCACACAGTGTTACCCCTGCCCCCCACCCCAGACCTCCTTGGTTGTTCCTACCTGTATTTTAAATGAAAGGTGGCTGTTACTCATCTGGCTAGAAGCCAGACTACAAAAACCATATCTCTTTTCATCCTGCTTTCCTTTTCTGGTCTCCAAGGTCAGTCTCCCTACCCACTTTGTCCTGGCTGTAAGGAAGCGCAGCATTTTCTAGTAGTGCTCTGGGATGGTCACCCCTGAGTGGCCAGAAATCACAAAGTGAGCCCCACAGGACCATGAGGTTAAAATGTACAAATGCCAGTAACACGGGCGGATCAACCCTGCTAGCTCCTTTCAAGCTTTGAAGAGTGCAGACACCAAGCAGCAAAGCAAGTTTGCCATCCTATGCCATGGGAAGGGACTGTGGCCAGTTGGGACCATCCTCTTCTCTTGGTTTTCAAAAGGCAAACTGAGATAAGAAAGTCACGGGGAAAGAGAAGCTCAGGTTTTTCCTGCTGAAACCCAGTGACAGACTTCGCTGGCCACCACGCAGGGCTGAGCTCTCACCAAAATACCCTGACAGCCTGGTTACGTACGTCCAGTGCTGGGTGCCCTGGAGATCCTGCCACCCAAACGCCTGGTTCAGCATCAGGTGCTGCTGTAGGTACCGTTGTACAAGATTTTCTCTACTTTGTTCGTAGACTTTTCCCTTCAGGTTATTCTTGCTCAACTACCCTCTCCTTATAATTGACTTGCATAACCTAACTATTTTTTTCCCTTTGTGGGAAAAGCCAGCATTTCTATTTAAAAAAAAAAAAAAAAAAAGAAATCAAACACCGTTAATTAACAAATCCATTCTGAAAAAGAGCAAAAGCTAAACAGAAATTGAAATTCCCAGCCAATCAAAATTTCAAAACAGACTGAATAATATCAAAGACAAAACTGAAGTAATTTCAGACCTTCAAAGGTAGACTGTAATGTTATGGAAATGGTTTTCAATCACTCCTCCTAAATAAGGTTTATTTGAAATTAACACCTTTTTGCAAAGGGCTGGATGAATCAGCATTTTCCGTTGCAAAAACCTTCCATCCGAAGATTTCCAGCTTGTTCTACGGCTTTCACTGAGCTCGACTTTCTTGCCTTTCCTGTACCATGTTTATTTTAGCATCGTTACATCATATTTTGTCTCATTCTTGCAGTTGTCCTTTCTGTTTCTTCCCAGCTTGACAGGGCCAATATTTAAATAAGGCTTAGCCAATATAAAAGCGAAGGGCTACTAGAAGTAGTAGACAGTGAGACACAGGGCTCAACACATTCCCCAGTTATGTGGGCGTAAATCCCCTAAGAAGAGAGGAATGGCTACAACTGTCCTACTTAAATTATTCGCCTTCTACTGCTGACTGAACACGCAGTTTGATTATTTTACTGAAAACTCCTTCCTCTGAATTAATGTTATATATTGGTCACAGGAATCGAATAGTACTTTTTATTTATATTACAATGAGAACCAGCTAGAATATTGTTTGATACCATATAGCTGTTGTACAAATTAAAACATAGGTAGACTGAAGCACTACGGTATGCTAGAGGAAGGAGGAGAAGGGGAAAAGTAAAGCAGGAAGGGATGAAAGAGGAGTGATGGCAATCTAGAAAAAGAAGGTCTTCTGTATGACGGGCCAGTATCTTCTTCACATAATTATGGACGTTCTTATTCATCTGCTTGCATACAAATCAGCTTCTGTTTCTTTCTAGGATCCTGCTAAGACCTTGAGGTGTGTTGATTCCTTGTGGCAATAAGATCCCCAGCTTCGTTACGTGTTGTAACTTGGAATCGATGGTAGTCAGCCCTGAGCAAGCTAAGGTCAAATTCAGCTCTGCCAAGTGCTATTAAGTCAGAAGTATCAGGCACAAGCAAGGGAGAATGACGACCCTGGAGACAGCTTTCTTCAAACGTACTGCTGCTCAGGCAGGAAAGGGAATTTCAGTGGCAGGCAGAATAAAGTAATTGCCCCTATAAATAATTACACTGCAAGATTTTGCACACAATATGTAAAACAAGAAAGTGGCAATGTGATCTCTGTCTTACAGAAATTCTGATCTAGATCCGTGATTTCACGAGGTGCTTTATAATGGCAGCTCCCTGTGCTTTACAGAGTCTCACTAAAACCAGCAGTTCTTCATATCCACCTAGGGCTCACACAGGGC
This sequence comes from Phoebastria nigripes, assembly GCA_035582835.1. Classification (NCBI taxonomy): domain Eukaryota; kingdom Metazoa; phylum Chordata; class Aves; order Procellariiformes; family Diomedeidae; genus Phoebastria; species Phoebastria nigripes. Next base: position 1,771,862 of record JAYKAV010000411.1, on the reverse strand, counting down.
AGTACAGACTAGCAGCATGGTGGCCTTCAGCCAGAGGATGCGTTTCTAGTGAAATCCTGTAACTGTCCATGTTGTGCTCAATACACTCTGATATCCATATTAACAACCCAAAGAAATAAGTACGTGTAAAATAACTGCAGGTAACATTTGAAAGTGACAAAAACATGATAAGCAGTAACAAAGACTGATCAGTCTTCTGGCCTGTTCTCTAACAGCTTCCATAGTAAATTCATCTGAATAGCATGATGCTAAAGCAGTCCTACAGTTAGGAACATTGTAAAAAATGGGGCTCCATTGTGTTCCCAGACCTCATGAGACCATTATTGGCCAAGTGCAAGTCTGGAGACCTGGAGAGGCTTGACACTGATAGATGTAAGAGGATCAACACAGCACATCAAAATGAAAGTTAAATATATTTTACAATTTTCAGTTACCAACAGGGAATGTGAATAGTCATAGAGGTCATATAGATCCGTAATTTGGCAGAAAAAGACAGTGTCTGGAAGCTGAAACAAAAATAATATTCAGACCAAAAGAGGGCAACAAGTTCTGAACTGAAAAAAAAGTATCAGTAGAATAGCTTAGCTTGGAGCAGGATAGCACTCCATCACCTGAGCTTCCTTACCACGGCTGATGTCTTTATAATTGTTGAAGGCATAATCCTCCTCTTATAGAAACAGCTGAGTCCCTTTGGCCTGCATAACACAGTAGTTTACAGCAGGATGTGGTTACGGCCCATGATATCCCCATTTATGATACGAGTGATAAATGTTACAAGCAGAAATTCATCATGATATCAGGGCTAGCACTCCTAGTGGTCTCCTCCTTGCCAGAGGCTCTTTAACAATTACAGATTTTCACTATTAAAATTTGATGTTTCAGTCAAAACAACAACAACAAAAACAACCACCAGCATTTTTCAAAGGCAAGAAAGGGAAAAAACCCAGCTGATGAGTATTAAATATGGGCAGAATAGCTTTCCAAAAGTCTGTTTTGATAAAACCACAATTTCTTCTTAAAATTCAATTAATGCTAGGGAAAGCCCCACAGGAAAAAGTATTTAAAATTTAATTGAGGAAACTTAAGAAATGTCATTTAAAAACCCATTATATGACCTTTCGTGTTTCTTATTCCTATACTATTGCCTACAATATGAGCACAGAATAGCAGAATTACTATGGGATGGGGGTTGTTTGTTTGTTAGAAATACTGTTACGACAGTATTCATCTGTTGATTGAAATACCATTCCTATTCTAAGTCAAAATATCACATAGGTTTGGCACGGAAACACCTTGACACTATTTTGAACATTTAACAGACAACAATTCAGAAATTAAAACTTTGGGAAAGTGATGGTGAGTGAAGAACTCTCAAAAATGGTAATTTTCATTTCAACTGCAGATCAGGAACAAATTGCAAAGTGGCATGATTCTTCACAAAACTGATATTATAGGTTTGACTGGCTCTACATGACAGGTTTGGTTGGTTTTTATTATTATTATTTTTAGGAAAAGCTGCCTGTTGCAGAGAAAAATAACATCATTTCCTACTTGATTGGGCTTGAAGAAAGATTTGCTCCAGTAACGGCCAGTCCATCCCCACTTAGACTCAGGAAGATTATTCAGGTTCTACCTCCTACAGAAAAGTCATTCGCATCTGTGCCCACCCTTTTTGGTCCTATATCTGTGAATCAGCAATAGAAACAGTGCCTGGCCAAAGGACTCCTTTCTTATCTTACACTGTGTGACCCGATCAAAGACCTTTTGTTGAAATAACGTTGAGTGAACGGGCAGACTCAGAAAATTCAGACACATCTCTTGTGTATGCCCAGGAATGCAAAGCTGGTTACTGTCCGACCATAACCACAACCACATAAACACAACTTTCCATTTGAGGGTATGCATGTGCTCAGCTCTCCCTTTTTACCTTCCTGTGCATGTTGCCAAGATGCTAGGGAGACATAATTGCAGATAAAAGCACCAGCCTCACTATTAAGAAGGGCTTTGCTGCAATGAAATATCGCTGATTACATGGAGGTGGGAAGTGTGTGAAGACTGCTCCTGAAAGGAGAGACAAGAAATCCAGATATACGTGAGCAAGGAGGGAATAAAGAGAGAGGTGGGTCATCCTCACAAGCATTTATTTTCATGTTCTGCACCCCTGACTTACTGAAGGACATGAAATAAGTACAGTTTCTTTAATCTATACTATCCCAGAGGATGGTCCTCCCAGTACGTGGATTGCCACAGAGGTCATGAGAACCTTAGACTTCTCTACTACATATATTGTGTGTAATTACACACAAAAACGGAGCGGGTGACAAAGAAAACACAGGGTTTTTTGTAACCTCCTGGAATATTAAAACATAGACTTTTTTTAATTATGGCTATGCAAGGGGACTTTTTCTGTGTGCGTCTGCATGCACGCCTTCCCTTAAATCTCCTACAGACATGTTTATAGAAGGAAGGATAAATATTTTTCCATAGCTTCATGGAAAATTACTATGAGAAACCTTGGAGGAACACAGCTGTGGGGTCCTTCATTACCTCAGCACGAGCAGAGCCTTCTACACACTGAAATTTCATTGTGCTTTGCTGGGTATGGGCTCCCACTTGTATGCTCAGCCCTTCTGAAACACCACACCAAAAGGATCAATATTCTTTCAATCTGGTTAGTATTTTAGAGGGAGCCACCAAGGAGGAGGATTACTTTCTGACCCAACAGCCTGCATACTGTTCCCCAAAACTATACTCAATTTTATAACATGAGAAAAGGGGTTGGGGAGATGCCATCTCTCAGATAAGACCCAAGCTAATACCTAAACACACGGAGCCCTTCTACATCCTCTTTTAACTCCAGAAACCTACCAGCATCCTAGAAATTCACCTCCCTGTGCTCCACGCTCCGAGTTCAGGCAGATATTTTTGTCTTACACCTTGTCCCAAACTGCAAAAATAACACCTCCTCAGAGGTGACTGCATTTTTGCAACACGTTAAAAACTGTTTTGGTGCTTCTCAGTAAATCCACTAAAGGTGCCGGGGATTCTCTGCAATGAAGGGCTCTTTATAGAAATAAAAAAGTCCTATAAACAAAGCCATGTGGTAGAAAAAAAAAAAAAGCACCCAGAAACTGGACAGTTTTCACTGCCTCTGATCCCTTAGATGAGACTGACCAAGACTGGCATGAAGTTGATGGGCAAGTATAGAAATAAGGAAACAGGAAAAAAAAATAAAACAAAATCAGGATAAGAAAATATTTATTATTAAGGGCTTGCTGCCTCCTGAACGGTTGCTAACACAGATAAAAACACCCTTCACACTAAAAAACACTCGAGCCACTGTTTCTTTCTACTGTCTCTGTCAGTGCACATGTCCAAACAGCTGACTGAATAATTAGGAGGATAGTGGGGTTTATATATTAAAAATTTTATAGTGTGAATATTTTCATTCTGTATAAATATTGGTTTAAACAGAAAACCGGAAGCTTGAATATACAAGACAGGCTAGCGATTTTAGGAGTGAATAAGACCTTGATATCTACCCGTAAACTTCTTTAGCATCTTTGTATGTGTTCACTGATACATCAGCCCCCCTCACTGAAATACTGCATCTTAACTCTGAACCATATTTCCAGTTCAGTAATCTTCCAGTTCTAAGCTGTCCTATTGACAATGACCTGCTGAATCTGAGAGATGGATGCTAACAAATAGCAAACTTTTTTCCCCACAGATTTCAAATTAACTGGAGAACTGGACAACCTGAAGCTCCCTTTCATGGTGTGGTCGACATGCCTGAGGGACAGGATGCCATTCAGAGGGACCTGGACAAGCTTGAGAAGTGGGCCCGTGTGAACCTCATGAGGTTCAACAAGGCCAAGTGCAAGGTCCTGCACCTGGGTCAGGGTAACCTCTGGTATCAATACAGGCTGGGCGACGAAGGGCTTGAGAGCAGCCCTGCCAAGAAGGACTTGGGGGCACTGGTGGATGAAAAGCTGCACATGAGCCAGCAATGTGTGCTCGCAGCCCAGAAGGCCAACCATACCCTGGGCTGCATCAAAAGAAGCATGGCCAGCAGGTTGAGGGAGGCGATTCTGCCCCTCTACTCTGCTCTGGTGAGACCCCACCTGCAGTACTGCGTCCAGCTCTGGAGCCCTCAGCACAAGAAAGACACAGACCCGTTGGAGCAGGTCCAGAGAAGGGCCACGAAAATGATCAGGGGGATGGAACGCCTCTCCCATGAGGAAAGGCTGAGAGAGTTGGGGTTGTTCAGCCTGGAGAAGAGAAGGCTTTGGGGAGACCTTATTGCAGCCTATCAGTACTTAAAGGGAGCTTATAAGAAAGAAGGGGACAGAGTTTTTAGCAGGGCCTGTAGCAATAGGACAAGGGGKAATGGTTTTAAACTAAAAGAGGGTGGGTTTAGGCTAGATATACGAAAGAAATTTTTTACGCTGAGGGTGGTGAAACACTGGAACAGGTTTCCCAGAGAGGTGGTAGATGCCCCATCCCTGGAAACATTCAAGGTCAGGTTGGACGGGGCTCTGAGCAACTTGATCTAGTTGAAGATGTCCCTGCTCATCGCAGGAGGGTTGGACTAGGTGACCTTTAAAGGTCCCTTCCAACCCAAACAATTCTACGATTCCTTCTCCTCCTGGGTGACTGCCTAGAACTCCTACAAACTCTACCTAAGTTAAATATGTGCAAGGTCAGAGGGAAGTAGTTGGTGACACTCTGTATAAACTGATTTTTTTTTTCCTTTGGGATTTTCAAGATGCTCAGTTTCAAAAACCTCTTCTTGAAAAAGAAGTTTATAATTAGCCCTTTCATTCCTTCCCTTTTTAGCTTCTTAAAAGGGAGACATGAAAAAATAATAAATCAGAAATGTAAAACCACAAAAAATTATCTGTATTGTTTTTTCAATTCAATCATTAAAAGTTTTCTAAAAAAGTAAGCATTCTTTTGCAAAAACAAATGTTCTGGTTTTAAAAAAAGATCATTTCTGAAAAGAACAAAATTTCCACTGACCAAAATTAATTGCAAGGAAAGGAAGCAAGGCTGGCCAATTGCCCTCCCGCCCACTGCCCAAATTCTAAGATATTTGTGGAAAAAATATCTTGGCCCTAAAAGGCACAATCCATTAAGTCAACAAGGTTCTGCTGACTTTACTGGAGCTTGGACTAGATCCTACATGAGAAAAGGACAGTAATTAAGCACGCAGCTGGTCAGACATGTCTCTCCAAACATAGCCAAGTTCAGTGATTTGGTTTACCCATTTGAAAGCAACGCACTTGATACGTCAGCCCAAGCTTAGCTGTACGGCAAGCTGCTGCCTTTCCGGCCTTCTCTTCCCACCCTGTAACCTCTTGAGATCCCCTCCATCTCACCAGTTGCTCCGGACCTCCCCTGGGGACATCCCTGCACTACCCGTCCTGTTCCCGACACCTCCCATGCCACAGGCACTCTGTGCTCTCCCCTACTCCCAGCAGGAGCTGTGCAAACCTTCCTCCTCCTCCTCTTCCCACCCCCATGGCAAGCAACTCTCTCACTGTGCTTCATGCTGGAAAAGCCCCTGGCACCCCTCCGAGAGAAACCACAGTCTGACCTAGGGAAAGCGGCAGAGATGCTCGAGGCTGTGGCCATGCTGCGCAGGTGCAGGGACCCCACCTGGCCCCTGGTTTTCCCCTCCTGGGCAGTTCTTCTGGCTCTGCCCCAGATCAGAAGTGCACCAGATGTGACTGAAATTTTGGAGCCAGCCAGATGAGGCCATCAGACCTAACCACCAAGCATACACGCACTGACAGATCACCAGCAAAGGAGGCCCTCGGTTGCACTGAGACAGCAGATGTAGCTATGAGCTTCTGCTTCCTCCTCCTCCTCCTTGCCTGTGCGCAGCAGCCTGCGACTGTGGACCAGCCACTGAATTTCCTCAGCTTTTGTTGCTCTAAGCCTGGATCACGGTGCTTCATGCTGTCGGTCCCTCTTTTCCCTTCCTTCGTGTATAAATAGCAGGCAGCATTAAAATGATAAGATCGTCAGAGAGAAGGAAAAAAATGTTTTCCCTAAAGCCTCGCATTTCAGGCCTGTAATTGCGAAAAGCAAATACATATTACATTACTGTGATTAGTATTGAGTGAAACAAGCTCCCATCTTCTGTTTCATCTAAGTCTTTTCATGGAAGACTGAAGATAAGCTGTTTTCTGCCTGCAGAATAGGCTCAGGCAGGTTTTTTCTATATGCAACTAGTCAGTGCACACCTTAACAGGAGGTCAAAATTAATAAATTAAAAAAAAAAAAAAAAAGAAGCAAATTAACACAAGAAAAGAAATCTTGAAATCTAAGCAAAAGTTCCACAAATCATCAACACCATGCCCAACAGAAATAAAAAAAAAAAAAAAAAAAAAAAAAAAAAAAAAAAAAGCTGTTGCTACTTATCTTTACAGCAGAGCTGGGCTGAGTGCTGCTGAGCGTTTTTACTAACAGCACTGTAAGGCAGAGAGATACAAATCCTGCCCCTTCCCCTGGCAGAGCCTGGGTTAGAGGAGCTCTCCTGTCACAGGCGTTGGGTCGCCTCGAGCACTTTGATGATCTGGAGCTATAGCTACGGTAACTAAGCAAGTGTTTAAGGCCTGGACTCTGCTAACAAGCTCATTGCCATAATTTATTACCAGCACAGTCCTATTATAGGCATCAATGGCAGAAGCTGTTGCTTGTTTGAGGCCCCAGTGCTTTCTTTGTTAAATGACGGGGTTGCAAAAAAACGAAACAAACCGAACACCGCGTGTCTTCCCTTTTCTATAGGTGTTGACATACATTCACACACCAAACGCTCGCAAACCAGTGGTTTAAGATGTTACCCATTTTCTGGTCCCCCTTCCTTCCCCCTGTTTGTTACTGCCCTCGCAGCAGAGCTGAGAAACCAAGTATGTGTTCGTGCCTGCATTGCTTCTAAGTCTGGCAGCCCAGCTTAAACCCATCTTCTACAGACATTCAAGGCCCGCTACGTAAACCGAGCATTAAACTTTGATATGTTTATGGGGACCTCTCTGGCCATTTGGCTGCTTGTTTTATTGCCCTTTGCGTATGCAAAGGCAAGTCCAGCCCCTGCATCTCCTTCAGTGAAACCACCAGGAACGTCTGTGAGCAGATCCCCTAATTCTCCTTGTAGGACAAAGGGAATTATTTCCACAAACATCTTAAAATTCAAGGAATGGCTTTCCACCTCTCTGGTCTGTGGGATCTGAAGTGGCTCAAAATTACATACATGAATTTATTTATTTACTAGCAAAAATAGCCATCTGAACTGGCAATCTTTGCCAACTTTTTTTTTTTTTTTTTTTTTTTTAAATCTTTGAAAGTCTTGTTTTCCTAACCGAACAAAAAAATACCCAATGAATTTAGTTGCATTAGCCACTGAGCATAAAATTTTTGTCTGTCAGGATTTTTTTTCTTTTTTTAAAACTTTTTTTTCCTTCTTCTCTGTGGCTAAGAAAAAAGGAAAAAATGGAAAAATATACAACAAAGAAACTATAAAAGGTATTCCATAAAAATAAGAGATAATTAGCAAGCTTTAATTTGTGCATAGAAGTAGATTTCTTCCTGGCATTGCAGATGTGCAGCTCAGTCTACACTCTGTGGCATTCAGAGAAGGGGAAAATGCTGAGCATGCCACAGACTTTGCTGTTTAATTAGGCTGTGGTTGCCACCACAGCTGAGCTTGGTCTAACAGCTACTGTTGACTAAAGGGGCAATCCTCCCTTCTCGCCACTCCTACTGCCTCTTTGCACTGGCTCCCCTGCTTACCAACCTCCCAGACCCAGCTCAGCTCACTAAACCTAGAGGAGAGAGAGAGGGAAAAGAAAAGAAAAGAAAAAAAAAACAAAAAAAACAAAAACCACAAACCACAACACAGCCACAAACCCCCAAAAAAACAACAAAAAACCAAACTCAGCCCCCCGAAAAACTAATATTTTTTTCTGCTTATCAAATGAACCGGACCAACAGATCAGACAGGTGCTACTCCCTGTGCACAGCGGCAGGGTGGGAGGGAAGAGGGGGGGACATCCCTTTCAGTGATGAGAAGCTGCTGGATTGACGCAGCTGTATCACCGCTGAGAAACCCTTCACACAATCTGCTGACAAAGGCCGCCTGAGCCACTGCTGCTTGCCCAGAAGCAGTTGAGATGCATGCACTCATCTTATTCTACCTCCAGCTTTACCAGCCTGCAATCTCCAGTAGAAAAGCAGCAAGAAACAGCTGGGACAGCAACTTCTTCCACTCCCCATGACATTTCTTACCATACTCTTTGCCCCAGCCATACCAAGGGATGCTTGCTAAACCCATCACACCAACAGAGAGATCCCAGGCTGCAGACACACACTGTGATTTATCGTTTCTGTGCAACTTAATTAGAGGTATTTGGAGAAAGTCTTCAGAGGAAAGGGGGGAAAAAGAAGAAAAAAGAAAAAAAAAAAAAAGAGACCACAGTTGGCTCTTTGCAATATTTTTACCACTGTTCGCCAGAGGAAGAGGTTATGGTTGTGTGGTGTACCCGTCGAATAAGGCCAAGTGGCGGTGCAGGAGCAGCAAGCGACACTCACAACTCTAAGGCAGGCTTGCCAAGGGAAGGACCGGGACAAACATCTGCAAGAAGCCCTGAGTCAGAAACACCACCACCAGCACCTTCTCAGGGTAGAGCTTCTCCTGCTTTCTGTGGGGGGAAAAAAAGTCAGCTTTGGCACCTGGTGAAATTAAAAAGCTCAGCAACACACCCATCAGTGAGGGAAAAGGATGACTAAAAATTTTTTTTAAATATTGAAAAAACAGGTACTTGGCCCTAAAGTGGACTTCAGGACCCCTGTTAAGCACCGTGCGTCTGTGACCATTGCACAAACAGCATCCGGCACCCCAGTTTGTAGCTACCACACGCAGGCAGCTCTGGCTGGTGTTGGCACTCTCCATAACAAGCAAGGGCAGAGGACAGGTGGGCATTTTCAGTGTGCCATTTCACTCACTGCCAATGAAGCATACCMTGAAGATACCTGACTACTCCCTTTCCTTCAAAAGTTGCCCTGGACTTCATCTTTTCTGCTAATACATAGCCAACAATACCTTCTCCAATACATAAAATAAAGGGGTGATTGAAGCACCACACAGAAATGGGAAAGGCAAGGTCAGAGATTTCAGTCCTCTATCTCCTACCCCCAGGGACATGTCCCAGTGCCCAGGCTGGAGCCTGTTTGAAGAGAGAAAAGAGATTTCTATGCCTTTCCTTCCTAATTAAGCCATTGTGCCTTGCATAAGACAACATTCACTGGGCCAGGGAAAGAGACCAAGACTAAGCCATGCTGTCTGCCCTCATGGCCAAGGTACGTGGGGAGAAGGGTTTCAGTCCCCTTTCCAAGCAATCCTGCAGAAGCATCCTCTGGATCGGAAGCAGGACCCAAAATCTTTCCCCTTAGAAATCAGATTAGATGAGAAATTGGGGCAAATGCTGTGGACATAGAGCAGTCTCATAAAGGGGGCATTGTCCCTTCTCCTCCAGCTGTGTTTTAAAAGCAGCAGCCGCCAAAGCGCTGGGTACAGAGTTGCAGTGCGTTGCAGGCAGGGCCACCCATTGCCGGGGCTGGGGGTCAACACGTGTGCCAGGCACCTGGCTGTTTCGCCCCACCGAGACCAAGGAACACCTGGGCAGAAACACACATGCAGAAGAGAGCTCCCAGTGCCTGGGGAGCCGAGGAGTTTTAGGCATCAGGCGAGCAGAAGGTTTTACAATTACAATTTTAGCTCCCATCCAGAGTTTCTTCTAGCTCTGGCCCAGTGTCCCTAGAGCTGCCTCACCAGTGAATTTTCCCCAGGTATCTTTTGCATATCCAGGAAAGAGATTATGTTGTCTCTCAACAAAACATAATATATTCTAATATCCTAACAGCTGGCCCTGGGTCATAATCTATGGGACTCTGGTTGCTTATGGCCTAGTTTACGGTCAGCTTCCCAGGAACATGTGCATGCTTGGGTAAAGTCGAGTACAACAATTAATCTTCAGTTCCAAATAATCAGAAACATTTAGTCAGAGGCAAACTTAATGAAAGACAAAAGAGGCTCCAGGACAGCCAGTAAAAACAGTATGAATTTCTGAAATACCATGTATTTAGTATTCTCCATGATGATTTAATTAAATATGTAAAACAAGAAAGAGCATATTCATTATCAGGAAAAAAAACCCAACTCTCGTTTAACTGTAGCCAGTACTTCAGAGCTCAGAAGCACTTTCTGGATTGTCGTTATCTGGTTAGAAAATATTTTCCTAACAATAGCTTATTTCCCATTTCACTGAAGTCCTTTGCTTTCTAAATAACCTTTCTGGATTTCAGAAGGGAAAATGAGGGATGACTGACCAAGATTAAAGGTCTGAAGCTTTTTGCTCACTGAAATCTGCCTCTCATTTTCCCAGGAATAAGTGAACTCAGAGTTAAATTTCCAAAGACTGGTCCTTCCTGCCAGCAAAAAGAAGCCGTTTGCCAGGTTGTCTTTGGAACATCAGCAACACCACCATGATCAAACATTTGGGAAGGAAATTGGCCCATCTATAAAGGATTTGGCCAGGACACAGAGAGCTCAGCTTTGCAAACGGCTGCTCTCCTCCACCTTACAATAGCAGCAAGGTGCGAAGCAGATAGATACAGGGGAGTTCACAACTCCATGGTGCGAGAACCGTGATCGTTCTCACACCTACCAGATCTGATGCTAACGCTACATGCATCTATTACCAGATTTTAGACTGTATAGTAGTAACATGGAAGTCATCATATAGTAAGACAGGGGGAAACGGTCCTTAAGTTTTCCTGAAGCTGTTGCAAATGTAAGCCCTCTCATGCTGTTACAGAAAAATACCATACTGAATAACTTCACCACACTGTGGTGAAAACTACATTCTCTAGTGCAGTATATAAGCCAAATGCCTTCTATCAGAGTAGCAATTAGGAAACTTTTATACTGGTTTAACAGTAGTATTCAGCCTGGGGCTCCCACGATACAAAAAATGTGACTTTTTGAAATACAGTTGTTGAAATTTTCCCTTAAAAGACACAAAGGGACAGATTTTCATCTGCCATTAGTGTGTAGCTCCTGTACAAAGCTACACCCATTCAAGAATGTGTACCAAACAAGAATACATCCCTGTGTCTCCAGATCTGTCCAGATTAGCAAGGTACACCATTTTTCAAAAGGAATTAAATGATGTTATCATAAAAGTGAGAAAACTCTCTCACAGTGCAATCAACAACTTCCCTAACAATTAAAACATTGCAAGCTTTCCCCTTTGTTCTTTTTCAAACTAAAAATATCACTTGACATTTTTGGCATGACAAACATCTTCCTTCAGATGCGTTTTACTGCACTGCCATTCTGCCTCTTTACTGCCTTTTTCTTTGAAGGAATGAGCCCTGTGCTTATTGAAGCCCACAGTCAGATTGCCATTGACTGCAGTGGAATTTAGGCCAGATCTTTCTCAGCCTAGCCTCTTGGGAGTCCTCAGATCTTGTACCAAATTCACATAAATTGGAAGAAATTGCAGATGTCTTAGGTAAGTATGAAGATAGGTTACATGGAGACTATCGATGCCCAAGTGCGAATTTAAGTAATGGTGACACTCAAGTCTAGCATGCATAAAAGCTTTAAAACAAGACTATAGTGATGTTAACTTATGTCCAACACGCCATGAGTTATGTTGCTTAATTTCACCACAGTCTGGCCCTCTCTTTCTGTTGGACTTCCTCAGAGCCCCTTTGGTGAAGTAGTTGCTGGCTATGGCCATATGGCCGTTAAGCTGATGGGTGCAACAACCATCTCTTATTCAGGGGCAATGTGAAGGAAGAAAGAAAAAAAAAAAAAAAAAAAAAGTATTGAAGCTACTTTATGAGACCAATAACAAAAACTAGAGAAGTCACCGCTCGAAACACAGGCCATGTGCAGGGCTAGGGTGGGAGCAGAGCTGTGCTGTGGTATCTCGGGGGGTTTCTGGAGGGTTTGAGAGTTATTGCTTGGAGCTGCGTGCATGTAAGAGATAAGCAGCAAAAAATATCACATGAGCACAGAAAGAAGGCAGCAAGGACACATCAGATACAGCTGGAGAGGCACTTGCCAAGGAATACCGAGATGGAAGCGATGTTTCCACTAGAAAGCAGGCAGGAACTGTCAGAAAAGTCACTTCCCCTGAACACAGTGGGGCTCACACAGCAGGAGAAATTGGACTTTATGTAAAAAATAATCAGACCTCAAAGATACTTGATTAAGTCATCAACAGACACAACCCATGGAAGCCCCAATACTAGTTAAACAGAAAGTGTGACAACTTTTAAAAAAAAAAAAAAAAAAAATCAGCTTTGTTGCTCCAATAACCATGAACCTTGGTTGAGAAAGAGCGGAGACCAGGCTGGCAAGGACAGTTGGGTTAGATTTTGGTTGGCATCCTCATGGCTATCTTTATTCTCCGGACTCTTGAAAAGCACTTCCAAAAGCCTACATGGTTATGTTTGTCCATCACCACAGCCACAGAGCAGCCTGGCACAGGCACAGGGGCACCAGTGCCTAATTCCTCTGTAGATCACCACACAGACCTGGGCACCAGTGCCTAATTCCTCTGTAGATCAAGTTAGAAGAAACCTTCCTCATGGAAAGATACTTTTAATGAGATTCCCTCATATAAGCCAGTGCCTACAGGGAAACAGGAGCCAAGGCACCACAAATAGGACCATCATCCAGAAAGATATTTCACTAAGAGTCTTTGCCTAGGCACTGGGGTAATGATGACAGGCCAGGAAGAGTTGCCAGAATTAGGGCAAAGTGGTTCTTGCCAGGAACTGATGTTCCTGTGAGCAGTACTTCCTTTCAGCAGCACCCAGAATAACAATTTGCAAGTTCAGGACAGCTTCATCATCATGAGGACCCAGAGAAAGCGAGACACCATGGGCAGGAGCCAGGCTTACCCAGAGCTGTACATGGTCTCAGGTGCACCTTTTGCCTGCCTGCACCCATATAAGCTGCCTTTCAACTCCTTCTCCTTGCATCTTGTTGCTTCAGTTCCCATTTTATAAAATTGAAAACTTAGCTTTACTATTTGGGCTCCCCACTACAGATCATAACCGTAGCCTGCCTTCGTTCCAAGGCACGTTCTCTCCTTTTCTGTCAAAAGGGACACTACCTGAAGCAGCAAGACAAGTTACTTCTGAGAACAAAAAGCAATCATCCTGCTCTACTGTAATACCAATAATGAACTCCAGTAACTCCAGTCAGCCTGTGCTAGCATTAAAGTTGGTAACAAAGCAAAGCTTAGATCAGCAGACTCTCTAAGCACATTTATTAAGCATGTGTTTAAGCATTCAGCTAGAAGAGGGACAGAGGTGCCACCGTATCATCTAAGGAAGCTGCCTTTTTTCTCTTTCTGGCCATTTGGAAAAAGCATAGTCATAGCTAGATCTCATATGTTGCATAATAATTGAAATTTTCATAGAGAATTCCAGAGTAAATTGTTAGCAGACTGTACTGCCACAAGCTTGTCAGCATTTTTTTTTTTTTTTTTTTTTTTTTTTTTTNTTTTTGTTTAAATTTGTGTTCCATCATCTTGTTTTATAATTTTTGTGTCATAGACTCTGGTCATCTTGTGACCCTCTGATTTGAGAAAAGCAAAAAAAAAAAAAGTTATTTCTAAAGTAAACAGGATTTTCCCCCTTCACTATTCCAGGAAACAGAAATTCTTCCCAAACCCATAATTAAGGAAAAGTCAGAAAGAGTTCAGATTTTATGAGCGAAGCAAATAAGCTGTTACAGTATTAAAAACATTGTGGAATTCAGCTTATGAAGTTCTAGATCCTTTTCTCAAATAGAAACCACTGACTGATAGTGTTTCCTTCTCATGAAAATGTATTGTACTCAAAGCATTTTGGATAGCTTTTAAGTAGAGGTACAATTAAAGTTATGGAATATAAGTCTTTAGTGCTTGACTTTGCTCTTCCCCTTGCTATCTGTAATCATCTTATCTGAAGGTAGATGTCTTTTTCTTGACGATTTTGGCTCTTGTCCATTTGAAGTGGAGACATAGCCTCCCTCCTTTGGGCTGTAGTGACCCTTCACGTCACCATGCCTCGTTTGCTTATTTTCCTGTTTGTGGATCAATGCCCAAGCGAGGTCTTCTAAGGAAAATTTGGAGGCAGATTGGGAGCCAGCAGAGGGAGCATCACAATAGCTCCCATGTGGGATCATTTCTTGCAGAAGAATCCAGAGACTTCAGCTACTCTCAGGACCCTATTGTGTTAAGATATATACATGCCTACAATAAGCACGCTTACATTGTTTTACTACATTTTCCATGCTAGCAATGGATTTTTCTGCAAAGGTCATTGGATCCAAGCCAGTCACCACTGGGAATATAAATCATGTATTCTTCATGTTGAATCATAAGGGGAGGGTGGGGGGGAAGCAAGACAGATTTGCAACTTTCTTCTTTTTCTTATTTCCAATTAATATGGTTATTTCTCTTTATAACATCAATTTTCCTGGTTCTTCTATAATGCTTGATATCCAGCAATCTCAAAATATATTAGAAAGGAAATACTACTGTCCCAGAAGAAATCAAAGCCCAGAAAAGCAAACTGATGCACATGCAGCCATTTGTATATACCAGGAAGAAGAAAAGTTATTTCAAGAACAAATTCTTGATATGCCCCCAAACACCTGAAAACAGCTTTTGCCCTCCAGTACAACTCAGGATGCCCTAGGGAGAAATCCAGACCTCCACCACTGGGAACTTGACTTTAGCAGAGTCGCCGTTTCATAACAGAGGGGACGTACTGTTTCTGTACATCTCTTCGCTGCCTGGGTAACAAGCTTTTTTTCAGTGGTTCCATCTATTTTTTGAGCTTCACCTACCCATGGAGCTTTACAGGCACTAACTCCCATTCAATTTCCCTCCCATGGGGGGAAGTCAATGGCTCCAACTCCAAGCCCAAGTATGCCACTGGGAGGAATTTGTCCCCAAGAAGCATTGCCATGAAGGAGCCCGGCCCGCAATGGGACGCAGAATGGCGATTCCACCGCCCATTCAACAAGCTGAAAGCCCAGCTCTTATACATCCATCAAAGTCCATTTTAATTGGGAGCCTAAAGCTATTTTACTCATCAGTAATAAAGGAGCAATTAAGTTCGCAGCTGAAAATGAATTAATGAGATACTGCAAACAAGCTAATTAACTCCTTCATGGGTATTCAGATAGAAACCACACAAAAAACCCACAGGGTACGCTAATTACTTCAGGGGTCTGACTAAAATGAAACAAAAAAAAATAGAAAACCACAACATTTGGAGCAAAGGCTAGAAGTCTGTCATTAAGCCGTCTCCTCTCATGTACAGCAAGCATAGCAAGCCGTATATGACACTGTGCACATGGAAATGCCTGCCATCCCCCTGTACAATGGATCAAGAACAGCATCAAATTTGGTAACACTAAAATTGGACCCACTTGCTCCTTTCCCTTGGCAGATGCTCTGGGTGGCACTTGCCTCACCGTAAGCGGAAGAGTTTGGCAAAAGAGTTGGTCTGTTTAAGCACACTCTGAAGGAAAGTAGAGGTTTTGCATGGACAGCCAGCGAAAGCCAGCGTGAGGTATGTGACGTTGTGCAGTGCCTGGCTGAGGCTGACTTACATGGCACAGCTTGAGGAAGAACAAGAGGGTCTCTGTGTATATGTTAAGGAGGTTAAACTGTCATCCTCGACAATTTACATTAACTGCACAATATTTCATTGCCACTAGCTCGGGAATCTGTCAAACCATTGGGCCCGATTTGCTCATCCCCGTGCTTTGGTCATTTATGGCCATCCAAAGGACAGGTAAGATTCTACTGTTCAGGCGGAGAAGAGTTTTACTGAGGCTTTTTTGCTCTGGTACAAACATTATGCTTGAAATTTAGAGAAGCAGAGAAACAAGCCCTTTCCACAAAGTCCATGTGGTGGCAAAATACAGCTGCTTTTCAAATCTCAAAACCTGGGCTATTTTTAAGGAAAAAAGCCAAAGGTTCCCAGTGCTCACAGTGGAGAGTCAGCCTGCAGAATTCAATAACCAATCCAGGAAACCCACTTCACCATCAAGTTTCAAAGAGGTTATTGTAAACAAAGAGCAAGCCCACAGAACAATATGATTCTTGATCCCCATTTAAGTAGTAGGAACAGAGAAAAGCCTCAGAAGTGGAGACATCTGTATTTATGTAGAGTGTTTTCCCTGCCTCTTTGTACTCCATTAAATTGCAAATGGTGAAATGGAATTTCTTTTTTGTGTAGATTAGCCCTTGCATCTTAAACCACCCCAGCTGCAACAATGCCACCACTAAAATATGAGAAGGACACTTTCTGAAAGCTGCAGAAGCATTACAATATTTGTTTATAATTAATATCATGGTAATTAAGCCTGACCTCATGGCAGTTCACAGCAGCCACTACCAGCTTTATTGGAGTTTGTCTGAAGTTAGAGAGGAATGAGATCAGAATCAGGCCCTAAGGACAGGATTTATATAAGACAGCTTGTCCAGAACCTGACCTCATAAGTCTTTTCCTTTATTTGGATTCAGTCTGCAGCAAGACTTTTGCTTCTCATTCATATACACACACAATTTTTACTTTTTCTTGTTAAGGCAAGCTAGGGCTAGAGGCCATCACACAAAGCCAGGTGTAATAAGCAACCAGACAATAAGACCTTATTGACAGGATTACAAAAAAAATGTTTTCTTTTTTCTCTCTGTACATGCTTAGCTAAACAAAGGTTACCAAGCCTATAAAAGATCATTTTGCAAGAAATAGAGCTTGGGATTCATCTTGTCAAGATGATGGCTAACTCTTCTATCTGCCTGTCAGCACAAGTATTACCCATAGATTGTCAGAAAGCATTTGTTAACTAACCTGTTTTACTATAGCAAAAATATTTATTGCATGCAACATGCTTTTCTACAGGAAATACATTAATGCTTATCGTGGTCACTAAACCAATATATCTAACACTAAGTAGGTTGCACTTCAGAACAAAGATACATGATTTTTAATGCTGCAAATCACCTTCATTCCTAGCTCAAAATTATTCTGCTTGCATGTATTTTTTTTTTCCTAGTTTATTTTGGCTGATTTAAGAGGGAGGCTCATGAAGTCATCAGCACACCCAAAGCTTATATGTTTTAAATACCGGACTGTGACCCCACTGTTTGCACATGTGCATTACAGCTATAACTTTACACTGTCCCAGTGAATAGTTTGCTGCAGTTTGCCCTGGGGAAGATAAGCCAGAGCATAATCTATGCATCCCGCAGGTCTTGAGGCTGTTGAAATGCATATGCTATCTCCTGGGGGGCGGGAACAAAACAGCACCACAAAAAAAAACCACCAGGGCTCCAAACTGATCTTCAGCTACATCAAAACATAAAGTAAGCGAGGCCAAATAACTACTGACTTCTGTTTTTATTATTCTCAAAGTTTCTTGTTCAGTGTTACAAGAGAAAAAAAAAGTGAGCCTTTCTGGCAAAGGAATGTGTGATTAGTGTTCATTCATTTATCAAGCTGCAAGCCCATCTAATGGTACTGTTAAACTTATTACTATTCTCCTTGGAAATGGGACAGAGTAAGAAGTCTTCCCTTCTGCTGAGAGAAATATCCATGTGGCTTCCATCTCTGCCACTCAAGGAGGTGCAGTTATAAAAATATAACATCACAGTCACGCTAAATACAGCTTAGTGGAAAAACTGGAAGTGGAAGAACTAGATTCAGGGGCACCTGGATTTTATTCCGGTTTGGTCACTGACTTTAGCAGGATGAAGTGACTGCCTCTTTGTCTGCTCCCCTCCCTCCGCCCTCCAGTAAATAAATTATAGTCATAACTTATTATAAATAGCATTTACAGTGCAGGAGTATTACACTAACCTGCAAGTCTGCTGTCAGGTCTAACTAGCATTTAAAGGGCGCACTGAGCAGGGCAAAGTACTGTTAACAGTTGTAAAGTGCTGGATTTTGAGCTGTACTGATACAGCAGTGCTTTGGTCTCACTTTTATATTTTACAGCCACACTCTTCTGCTCTTATCAAAACGTGGTCTGTAACTGCCAGCTCTGAGGAGTTCCTGTGCACAAGCTCCTGCCAAGCTGATGCCACATTCCCCACACAGCGTTTTCTCCTAGGCTTTTGCTCTGCACGCGGTAGATGGTGTTGACTTTGACAAAGAAAGCATTAAGGATTATTAAAAGTCTGCAAAAACACTTGCTTTCCTGGCAGCTCCTTTGGGCTGAATGTCACTTGCTTTCCCTGAAAGCGGCAAAGGTGTTCTTCTGAAATTAGTTCCTCCTACTTCTATGGTTAATAAATATATGTATTTTCAGATGAGTTTTGAGATTCTTTCTTAAGAAAGAATCTCAAATCTACACAGGAGGTATAGAGTGTGCTTATCAGCAGTCAGGGACAATAGGTCTGCTTTTCTCTTGAAGATGTAGTATTTCAATATTAACACAACATAGCTACTGGAAAAGATCTAATCCTAGTCTATTATCAATAGCAGACCTTCCCAGCATAAGGGTGAAAAAAACCAAATTTAAAAAATTAGTAACAGAGATCAAAGCCCAAGAAGATTAGCATTTTTTTCTTTTCTAAACAAAGCTTTTAAAAAAATAATGTAAAAAAAGCACCACATAATTCTGGATTTTTCCCCACTGTGGAAAAATAGAAAAGTTTTAAACAAAACAGTTATTCCAATGGGTTAACATTAAATATCCTCTTAATCTTCATTGCTAAACATGCTGATCTTAGGCCGTGAGAATAAGGACCTGTGCCTAGTATTTCAGTCGTTTCTGAGGCAAGCTTCTGGAGAGGGAGAACAAAACATTGGCACCACAGTTATCACATCAAAACTTTGTTAACCTGGCTTACTCAGCATTTTCCTTTCCTGCATTGTCTCACTTTATCTGCTGTCAAAAAAAAAAAAAACATTTCGGCACCATCCGAGAGAGATCTGTTACTTTTCACAGCGCAGGACCTTCGGTTCCGACGGCTCCTTGGAGTATTTTTCACATGTTGCAGCAGAGACTTGCAAATCGATGATCCCGCTCTGCACTCCCTCAGCTGTCTCTTGCTTATAGCAGTTTAAGCAAGGCAAATCTCTCTCCGCCTCCCCTACAGTAAAGGTTTATTTACATTGACTGTCTGACACGATTTAGACTGGATTAAACCACTGTGCAACCACATCTCAAATTGATTTACACCCCTATGTGCTCCTGCTCCTTCCACGGCTGGCACACTCCTGACCATACATAGAGCTGTGTCAAGCAGCCTCGCTAGCAGAAAGGCAATTCTTAAAATAAAAAAAGCAGACAGCTTTCAGCTGGCTTAGTGAGCTAAATCAGCTCCACACATGGTCCTGGGGCAAGAGCAGAGCGGGAAGGAGTGACTGGGGAAGAGCCATGTCAGCCCCGAGTTAGATCAGCTCAAACTGAGATGGCTCCGTATCCTTAGGTTATTTTGAAAATGGGACTATGAATTTAAGTGCCATTGTCAGGAGTGGCCAGGGGCACAGACACAAACCAGGTGCTTCCAGCTAATGAATTACTCTGCCAGATCATCCATTGAGGCAGTCTGCCTGTGTGCTCCTCGCCCACAGCAAGTACAAGGTAACCTGAGCTATCCTAACCTTCAGGGTTCAGGCTTAACCTTGAGGTCTACATGTCACGGGTTTAACCCTTCAATCCCTGTAAGTCAACTGGAGATACCTCCCATTTGCTAATGGCATGCAAAGAGACCCACTGACATGGTGGCCTGTCACGTAACTGCATAATACATCTTGGATTTAAGGAATACCGATTATTAAGTCTTCTCAACAGGTGACTGAGACCCATCCCTTGGAGCCTCCCCAGGGGGGCTGCAGCGCAGAGACACTGTACTGGTATAACAGTAGCAGGTCTTCAAGCGAGACACACACCTAGAGACAAAGCAGTCTGGCTGAACTTTTTTTCTTTTTTTTTAATCTGAATTCAAACCTTAGTAAGTACAGAAATTTACTTAGAATTATTCCTAAAAAAAAAAAAAAAAAAAAAAAAAAGATTTTGAGCCATTCCAAGCAATTCCCCATGAAAATTTATAAAAACCTCGATCTAAATGTTCCCAAACAGGCCATTATAAGCAGGAGCTGAACTATTTTAATCATTGAAAGCAGCAGTAGAAAAAGTAGCAGAGGAATAACAGGTTTCACTTGTCATTCCAGAATGAGCCTCTCTGCAGTTTATTAAACTAAAACTGAAGTACATTTTTTTTTTCAAAACCATTTTGTGATCTCACTGAAGAAACACACAGTTGCAGTTCAATATGCCACTAGAAAAACAGACACATATTGCTCATGTGCTCTATCAGAGTATGATGTTAAATTCACTTATATCCTCCAGATAAGAAAGGAAAAACACCTATTAAGATTATACAAGCTGGTACATTGCACCACCCTGTAATTTTAAAGACTTTAAAGAAATCCATCCATACTTGAGCTTAAGGTGTCAAAGCTGCCCTTTTCAACAGTTCCCTCTCTGTGGTTTGCAGCAAGGAAAAAAAAAATCTTAAACAAAACAAAACAAAAATCCATATAGCAGCCAACAAGGGCGGGGGGGGGAGAAAAAGAGGAGAGAGATGTGGAGGGGAAAAGAAAAAAAAAAAAAAAAGGAAAAACGAAAAACATATCCCAGAGAGCATTACATCAGTTCTCCTCCCAGTTTTATTTAAAACACACGTGCCATCACTCACAGCTCTGTGGTTAGTGGAAAATATGACTGCAACTTCCATGGTGTGTGGGTTGCATAAAAAGAAGGACCTTTCTTTGGCATAGCTGAATTTGGCTACTGATGGAAGGAAAAAGGGTGGCATATTTGTACAAAATCCTTGTGTTTTGGCAGGGAGGATAGTCCTGGGTGAGCCACCTAGCTATGTTTTGTTCTTTAGCAGAAGCATATGCACCATTTCACTTCAGTACAGAGGATAACACAGAAAGAGCACAGCATAAATCACAACATAGTATGTTTCCACCCCTACGCAAACAATAATTCAATTAGATTATCAATGAATAAGCAGTCCTTACAAAATAAATTATTTAGGTCAACAAATATTTCAGCTTTGACTACCAGAGCAAGGATAGGTAGTGTAAAACATTCATCCTGAAACCAAAATACTACCTGGGTTTACGCTTTAAAGATGAGTCAGCAAACACACCTCAGACTGTCACAGTACAGGCAAGTTGTTCAAAATTGGAGCCGAAAAACAAAGCAGCATTCAAAACTCCAGCAAAGCCCAAGCATTACCCATTCATCAAGGACTGGATTTTGTGTGTGCATGTGCAAGAGGAGCAAAGATACAGGATGAAAGACTCCTAGATGATTTTCTGGGCTTCTGAATAGATCTACGCCATCTCACACTGTGCAATTAGTCACCATGTCAGCTGAAGTTTGACTTCCAGAGGAGAGTACTTTCAGAAGAGCCCAGGGTTACCATTCAGAAGTCATTAACCAGCTATTTTGAGAAGCCCTTAAAAAAAAAAAAAATCTTAATATTTAAAAAATAAGATATTTTCTTCTTGTAGAGGTTTAGGGCTCACATTTCCAAATTCTTCTCAAAAGTCATTGTTTTTAATCAAAAGGTGAATTTTTCCAGGTTTCCAGGAGATCTTCTTAGGACAAGCACCAGATAGCAAGAAAAAGCAGTAAACTTGGCAGCCCTGGGACTCCCCTAACTCCAGTTTGCAAGCACAGTACATTATCGCTGCTCTTGTAGGTTCCCAGGGGCCCTCTACGTCAGGAGTTCAAGCCCAGCTCTGACACATGAATGAAGTCATACCCACTAGCAGCAGTATTTCTAGCCTCTACTCACCACAGGCTGAGTCACAGTGGCCCACGGAGCATCCCTCGCTTGCGTTCCCAACACCGGGACTGCACGACGCACAGGGGAGGACGAAAAGCGGCTGGCTGCTGCGGTGGGGCACTAGGGTAGACTTCTCCCAGGGGAGCCATGGCCAACCTGCTGGGCTGCTTACACACACCACCAGAGAGGACAGGGGACCAGGTCTCAACTGGCCTTCTTCCAGTAATGACCCTCCATCTCTGCAACTACGCTTTGTTTATTTCATTCTTTTTTCAGGCCACAAATTAGGCGATGTAAGCACGCAGCAAGAGCTGCGGCCTATGATTATAATTTTTCCTCAGTGAACGGGTAGCAATGAAGTTTAATTAAAAGAACAGCAACAGCAATGAAGAGCGAGGCACAGTGAAGCCACCCCTCAACCTCATAATGCTCTGCACACTCAAAAAACTAATGGAGACATCACACCAAAGTGACTCCAGCGAAAGGTGCCTCAAGACAAGTCAACATTTGCGATGGTGAAAGCGAGGTGCAGGTACTATCTTCAGTCCAAGGCAACTCCTAAATAACTCGCTTTACCTAGATACCAATGGTTGGATGAGAAAATGAACCTGTACATTAAATCTGCAAACACCATGTTAAACACCAGCAAAGCATCAGTAATAAAATGCTGCAGCTTCTTGCAAACTGCCCGTTTACACGGGGGATGGTAAAAATATTTAACTACATTAGACCTATGAGTGAAGTTGCCCTGGTGACAAATTCCAGATCTGAAAAAAAAATGGTGGTGCAGGAAAGCCTTGTTTGGTTTTTATTTTAGATTAACATCCTATATTTATACATTTCACACAACTCTATTGCTGCTTCTTTTATTATTATCCAAGGACATCATACAACAACAGATAAAAGAGACACGTGCATGTTTAAAGAAATTTTTTAAAACGTGGTTGTAAAAAACCCCCCAAAACTTACCAAAAAATGTAAAAACACATGAAATGCCAGATCACACACTGCTTTTCTTTGCGTATTTTTTCATATCTGCAAATGTGATCAGATTTCAAGTCAAGAAGACCCATTAATTACAACTAAACACATAATCTGAGTTTTAAAACAACTAATGAAATATATAAAGTTCCAAGACACAAGGAGGTTTTTCTGTTTGTTTCTTTTTTTTTTTTAAACTTGCCAAAAAAAAAAAAAGCCCGTTCACTTGAGGCATTCACCATTGGACACTAAACCTTTGATGAGCGTCAAGAGGGCAATTATCTCTAAAATAAAGACTTTTGTATATCATGGGTCCCACGTTCTAAATTCAGTCTGAGAAGCAGGAGGAAAAAACGATTCAGACATCAACAGTGAATTGGCCAAAGGTCTCTGTGTTACAGATATACCACTGTTACATTTTACATGGCATTAGGAAGCGTAGCAGTCATTTGACCTACCAAACAGCAAGCACTTTTGATGCAAAGCCTAATTGTCACTTATACTTTGTCACGCCATTTAGTTTCAATGATTTCCTGAACTCTTCAAGGAACTATGCTAATGTTCCAATTTTACATTTGTCAGTATCAATGTGATCCTCATTAAAACGAAGCTGTCAAAATTGTTTTGATGCCACTTCCCTTGACAACATCTGCTCAGTTTCCCCTGTTGTCACCTTAACTGTGGGAAATAAGATTTAAAAAAAAAAAAAAAAAAAAAAAAAAAAAAAAAAAAAAAATCCTCACAAAAAAATCTCATGACTGCATTTTATCTGTAAGAGACATTACGCAGTGATGGGAATTGAGGTTTAGAGTCTGTTCTTCAAGAGCACAATTTTTTAATGAGGGTGAATAAAATGTTATTCCATAAAGAGTCCTACTAGCTCTAAACTAGATTTCCTCTCTCCATGCTGATTGCAAGAATCAGAGGTAATTATCAGGGTAAAAGTTTACAAATCATATCCTTATTCACCTTGTTTTAGGAACCCAGAGTGTTTTAGTTTACATTCTGCTTCCCGTTTTCCCCAATCAGCTTTGGGAAATGGAAAATTGACCTCACAAACTACTGCTAAATGCGGTAGAGGTTAACATGCATGGATGTAAATTATTGAGGACTGGAGGCATGTCTCATTCAGTCATTGTACCACAAGCACAGCAATCTCAGTGACAGAGACACAGCCCATTGGGAGGGATAACAGCTTCAGCTGCTCCAGCTAAATCCACTAGCAAACATGAGTTGGGCTCCTAAGAATGGGCGACTTGGAATAAGGCTTTAGGTATAGTTTGCTTTTCCAGTAATGACATTCACCACCATTTATAAGCTTCTACAATCTCTTAACATTGCCTTGAGCTGTGTAAATTTAAGAATGATACTAAATTTCTCTAGATCTCTTAAGTGAAATTAGAATTCATTATTTTTACAATACTTTATTAACATAACTAAAAAATGAAGTCCATACAACAGGAAAGCTTGCACAGAATCACTGCAAGCTTTCCTCATTTTAACACCAATGAACTCCAACTTGGAGGTGGGGAGATGATGAAATCTGGTGTACTATATGCTCAGTCCCTAAGTTTCTGTGTTAAGTGTCAAACATGGAAGTCTGTGCTAAATTAAAAAAAAAAGGGGAAAAAAAAGCATTTACTGCTCAGCTAACAGAAGTTTAAGTATGGTTCAGTCACTCATGGTTTCAATTTGAAGTCACTTTGTCTAACTCTGAAACAATACCGGCTTTGAAACAACATACTGTTCTGTAAGCATTTGGCAGATGTTAAATTTACAATGAAGGAGAGTCTAAACAGTACTGCTCTAATAAATTTGGCAGAAAGTTTGGATTAAATGGTTAAGTTGCCTAAAAAAGAGTTTCAAGTCAGTAAATAAACTTTCATTTTGAAAGGAAATTAACTGCAACTGCCCTTTGTTAAAATCTATTTGTATAAGTGTTACCTCACAGATTTTCTGGTTTTCAATGGCCTTCTCCAAAGCCAGGTACACCAGTATCCAGCCTGATACATTGGCCAGCTTTTTTTTAAAAAAAAAAAAAAAAAAACCAACACAAAAAAAACCCCAAAAAAACCAAAAACAAACAAACAAAAAACCCACAAAAAAAAACACAAAACAAAAACCCAAACCAAAAAAAACCACAACACCTGAAGCTGGGACTTCTTTTCTACTCGAGTCCCAGCTTCTGTATTTTTGTTGTTGTTTGAGAATCTCAGCTTTCATTTAAGATAAGGCAACATTAATATATTAATCTATTTAAGACTCCCAGATAACAACCAACAACACAAACACACACACACAAAAACAACAACACACCAAACAGAAAATTCCAAAGGTATGAACAGGCCAGACAATGACACCCCCATGTCAAACTACCAAGTTTTATAATACAGCTTCATGATTTCTGAATGGATGAAATTAGGAATACCAACTACTACAGTCAGAAGTCAACTGTAACCCTCAACCCGGTGACAGCACAACATCAAACATTTGTGAATCACAAGCCAGCACCCAGCAGAAATCTTTTCCCCATGTTTTACAACTCCCTTAAATCTTCATTTATATCATATAAGATTGCAATACACTTATGGTTCTGATCTTACTGCTTTCGACAATACTTTTTGCCAAACAAAATCAAATTTCTATGCAAGTTGAACAAATCATTCTTGAATAAAACTAAAGAGGATTCTGATAGTGACGATGCACAGTTACGTTCTGTTAATACAGGCATACATCTTTAATGACCTCACCAACAGCCCTACAGTGACCGAGAGGTAACACGGGTACAGTCCAGGGAAAGGGTTACCCAGTGTGTGGGAGATGACCGAGGTTAGATTTAAAAATACAGCAGCTTCTGACCTGGGCTCACTCAGCAATGCGGAACAGCCCCAAGACTCACAGCAGTACGTGTTACGAGGATACCAGTTAGGACAAGTCTTACAGGGAGCAGCACGGGGCTACTAGTGACAGGGCTAGTGCAATGCTTATGCTGTGGAAATCCACCTGATTGTAGGGTGTTTATGGT
Organism: Phoebastria nigripes; assembly: GCA_035582835.1. NCBI lineage: Eukaryota > Metazoa > Chordata > Aves > Procellariiformes > Diomedeidae > Phoebastria > Phoebastria nigripes. Next base: position 1,745,954 of record JAYKAV010000411.1, on the reverse strand, counting down.
CCCAGTATATGCTGTTGCATCGGTATGTGGATTACACCAGAGGAAGGTTTCCTCCTACTGAATGTGAACGAACTATTATTACTGTTAAAACCTCAGTGTTTTGCTACCTACCTATGCAGAGTCCCAAGTGAAATCATTCTGCCTTCAGGTGACCTTATGGGTGAATGCTTTTGGAAGAACAGACTACTATTAAAATAAAAAGGGAGATGAATATGTATCTACATGTCACCTGGTCATACAAACACTTCACAGACAGTATGGCCTATAATTAAGGTCACTCAAGGCTTGTCATCATAAAACTACCAATTAACGACTTCACTAAATTCTTATTGTTTAGGCAGAAACACTCCATACCAGGTTATCTGCCTTTGGTTGATATTTCTGTTTTTAAGAGAAAATTTCAGTTATAACAGCTCAGCTCTTTCCAAAAATGTTATTAACAAAAAATTCATAACCTCTTTCCTCAGCCTATCATAATTCCTATAGCCTTTTTCTTCCAATAGTCCTAGACGTCTACCAGGTCTGAAGTAAAGAAATGAAACCTGCCTTTGCCTCTTCTCTGGTAGTTCAATCAACTAAAGAAAACAGAACAAACTAAATTCACAGAAACCAAACTGAACTATCCTGCACAGTCATTAAAAGCATATTCTGATTTCCTGGGTGAACAAGTCGACACTATGATGCACTTTGCAAAACTGCTGAACATTTGCAGTAACAAATAACGTCAACAGGTAATGGACTTTGACAACATGCTAGGCTTACAAAACGCTGACACAGCACAACTTCAGTCCATACATTGGATCTACCCAACCAGTAGAATTCATCCTTCTCTTTGTTTTCGCCATGTTAATCTCTTTTCCAAGCAGGCTACCACGGCCCCTTGTCACAGACACATCTAATCCAGTGGCAGACATGAGGCTGAGATGTAGCAATAGCCTTACCAGCATTAAGTTCTGTTACCAGTTACGTGTCAGCATGGCCAGTTCTAGCAAATAGGTAGCACAGATCTAAGGCAGCAAAACCCCTGCTGCAGGGGTTGTTATCTCAGGTGAGGGAAAGAGCAGGTAGGCAACTCACCCAATTTAGAGGTGCTACAACACCCATCTATTCACTTTACCCTCTGCTTGAGATTATCGCCCCTGTTGTGGAAGCAAAGCAAAGAACAAGACCTTGCTTCCACCACTCCAATTCAGAGTCAACTTTGCCTGCCCCGGTAGGATTCACTGCCTCCACATACCTACACCACCCTGCCACCCAATGTAGCTGCTTGGTAGCAGAAAGGGGAGCATATTCACCTTCCCCCGTCACGACGATGAAGATTAGCATCTTTATTCAAAACTGCTGGGAGCAGCTAAAATTTGGCCACATGCCGCCTTCTTGCCACCTCTACTAGAGGGCAGCAAGTCACGGCAGAGGAGCAGTTCAGACTGCCGGCAGCAATTCTGGTGGTGCCCTTTCTTATCTAGGCAACAATTTTGTACCTGCCTGGGGCAGTGGAAAAACCTTGCTCTGGCCCTGCAGATATGCACTGTAACAAGGTGATATACTGTAGTGGTGACATGAATTATTTTAGCTGCTCTGAGCAAAAGCGTAAACTTTTGCAGTGGCCTCTAGTGACAAGGAGATTATTTTGCTACAAAAGCAATGGCAGCCAGAAGTAACTACAAAATGTAGCCGTCCTACTCCCTAAGAAAGGAAATGTGCCACTGAAAGCGCACACACATTGCATTTATAGAGAGGGTATAGACACAGCCCCATTAGTATCACTCCCTGGCATTTCTTAATTCTTTCTTTTCAGTACCATCCTGCTGATTAGAAAATCTTTGTCATAAGAAGCTAATGAACAGAAAAATAAGCCCTTTGAAAATGCTCTCTGCATTAATTTCTCTGCACCTTTTTTTAAAATGAGTAAAGTTGTGATTTTGCCCGAGTTGGAAGCGCTTATAATCAAGGACAGGTCAGACACTAAGTCAGTACTTGCTCCCTCTGCGGTGCCTCGGCTGGGCCCAAAGCTCGCCTTTGATACCAGGACTGCTCACTACAGAGCTGGGAGGCAGAAGGCAGTGGGGGAGCAGGAGGCTGCGAGTTTCCAGCAGAGTTCCTGGGAAGTCAGGGGATCTCGTTAATTTTGAACAACTTATCCACCTTTAAGACCAGGGTGGGGTTTTTTATTTAAATTATATTTTTATACTATATATTTAATATATGTTTTTTACATACACATATGTGTATATATCTATAATCTGCTTGGGAGAAATTTTCTTGCTTAAGTTACAGAGAATAATTTTTACATCGTTAACTCAAGATCCAGTTTCTTCTCTTTGGGGATCCTAGTAGTAAACTTTATTAAAACAAAAACAAACAAACAAAAAAACACCCCCCAAAAAAACCAAACCAAAAACCATACCGCAAACCAACAAACAAACAAAAAAACCCCACACACCACCCACACCCCGTCAAAGCACTGGGGATGCTGGCCATCTCTCCAGCCAACACAAATGCACCTAGAAAAGTATTTGCATCTGCTCCTTTACACCTGATCTAAAGCTACACCAATTCTGCACAAACATGACAGGCTAACATAAAGGGCAGTAGAAGGTGCATGTTTTAGACTCCTGACTCTGGGGATACCTCCCTCCCCGTTGCAACACTGCCTGCAAAACTTTCCTCTTGTACTGCTAAAATACCATCTCTTCAGATCTTACTCAACTGCCCGCCTTTGCTAAGAGCCATACATTTTTGTTCAAGTGTAAAGCTCCGCCTTCCAACTTAATTAATAGACAAAATAAGGGAGTACTAACCCTAACTTCTCGCCACTCTTCCTGAGGGACTGTCACACCCCTTCCCTTCCTCGCTGTGTGCATTTGGTCTACTTCGACCATTTCCGACACACAGAAGTAAACAACTCCTAAATCTGTACAGCAACACATTTATCACCGATTCCGTATACATGTGTTGTCCTTTCATCGAGCCCACAAAATCCTCTTCCTTGACAGAAAGCAGTAACCACCCCCAGACAACACTACGCCACTCACACATCAGCCAACAGCACGCGCGTGACATCCAGCAGGAACGTGGCCCGGGAGCATCTGCCTTCAAGTCATGCATATGGCAAGACTTCCCAAGTGTTGACAGGCCTACGGATTTTAAATGCACCTGAACTCTGCAGTGAAGCAGCTACAATTAACTGACTGCAAGCCTTATAGAAGCATGTTGTTGACTGGGTATATATTGGTACAAAGAGGCAGATGCAACTTAGGAAAACTGCTAAAAAAAGCAAAACAAAAACCACCTCCGATTGAAGGTAATACTCACACAGGAAGGAAAGCACCTTCTACAAAGAGGGCAGTGCACACATATAACCAATATCATTAACAGTCAAGACAGGAACGGGGGTTTACCAAGAGAGCACACAGGGATGGTAAGCAACATGCCACCTACATACTCATACCCAAGGCTTTGCTGCAGACTGGCACAGATAAAATGCAAATGCACTTACTGTTACGTACACAATACCTGCCACAACATCAAGGTGCCCCTGCTCAGGTGAGTTTAAAAAAAAACCAACTCACTTTATTATTTGTCTGAAAACACTAGCCTGACCATTGAAAGGAAGAAGGCAAGGGTGTATGCTCAGTTTTCCAGCTGCATCGCACTTGCACGGGAGCCCCCCCGCGAGGGGAACACGAAAGCAGGACTTGCCACCGTCACTGTGCATGGTGCCTGCATATGCCCCTCAGCAGGCAGCCCCACAGCAGGGGAGCTGGGCTGGGGGCAAGGGGAAGCTACAGCATGTAACCGTGTACAGACACATACTCAGAATACATGGGGCAGAAGAACTGCACAGAAGTACGTTTGCTTTGCAGCTTTCACTGGTGATGAGACGCTTGTGATAGGAGGGACACATACAAGACTTCCTTAGAGTCTTCAGGAGGAGACAGAGAAGGAACCCTTGGGAAAAAAAAACAAAAAAAACCCAAGCAAACAAAAAACCAAACAAACAAACAAATCAGTATCCAGATAAAAATCTATTCTAGCTGACACATTCAATGCCTTTAATACAAATCGCTTTCTGATGGATGAGACTGATAGATAAGGAAACAAAGGGATAAATTTTAGGCACATAAAATGCAAATGCCTTGTCTATGAAATAGGCACAGAAAGCCTTGTCTTGCATTTTTCTGTGTGCTTTGAGATTTACAGTGGGGGACACTGTATAAATGTAGTATTTTGCATACTTGGGCTGATTTGGTTCCAATCTTCACTCCTATATGAAATGCACTTGCGAGCAAGCCGTGTTTGATTTCTAGGGAATGTAGACTTTCCTACTGGTTCAATTTTCTAAACACTTCTCATTGGAGAATACAGGTTAGAAGGAACCCCAATAAGGTTTCTTGTCCAACCTCCCTGCTCAAAGCAAGCTTAGCTGTGAGGTCAGACCAAGTTGCTCAGGGTTTTATCTAGTCTAGTCTTTGCAGCCTCCAAGGACAGAGACGGCACAGCCACCCTGGGCACCTGCTCCGCTGCCTGACCGTCTTCATGGGGGAAAAGGTTTCTCCTTATGTCCAGTCTGAACCTCTCATTTCAATTTATGCCTGTTGTCACTCACCCTCTCACCATGCAGTGTTGTGCATAGCCTGGCTCCATCCCCTCAGTAACCTCCCTGCAGACACTGATGGGCTGCTGTTCATCCCTCCACAAAGCCACCTCTTCTCCAGGCTGAGCAAGCCCAAATCCCTCAGCCTGTCCTCACAGGGCAAGTGGTGGTGGCCTCTGCTGAAATCACTCTGGTTTCTTGTACTAGGGAGCCCAAACCAGGATGTAGCTCTTGGATGTGATCTAGCGAGGGCTGAATAGCAGATGATCACTTCCCTTGATCTATTGATTATGTGCCAAGACCCTTAGTGGACAGACTGCCAGTTTTCTCTATGTACAACGCCTCTCAGAGCGTTGATCCAGGACGGGGGTGCCAACATCCCACAGTGAGGCAAGCAAACACCCAGGACTTAGCAAGGAGAAGTCTATCAGACATGGTCCATTCAAGCAGCTAGGCAGGAAGACACAGTGAAAAGGGAGAAGGGTAAAGGGTTCATCACCTGGCTGTGCTGAGCTGAATAAAAACAGTAAAGGGGGGGGAGTTTTGATTGCCCTGGGACTTAGTAAACAAGCAGTTGATTTTGAGTCTGGGAGTTAATGCCAACACAACAGCTGGCCTTCAGAAGGGATTTACTAATATAGCAACTTGTAATTAACACAAGGTCATCACTAAAAATTACCAGGCCAATTTGCTGTTAAATAGCTTCCTCCAGGGGATGCGTCCCTGTTGGGAGTACGAGCTACTGCATTGTGTCCATGAAGACAGACAGCCTGGGCAAGAGCCGTGTTTCCTTGGGGAGATGGGGTCACCATACGGGGCTCCCCATGACCCACAACATCTATTCATGCCCAGCCCCTCTCTCCCCTCATTGCCCCGCAGATCAAAGCGGCCTTCTGTTCCCTTGCAGACCGATGTGCTACAATACCCGCAGTGCCCAAGCCCGCCGGAGGTCTGTGCCGAGGTTGACAGCAATGAGCCAACACTTGTAGAATGAAATTGTGCAACAGCCTTTGGGCTGGTTCCACCTGCATTCACTTGCCCAGGCATCGCAGCCGTATAGAGACATGGAGACCATAACAGCTGTATCCCTCACTTCCCACTGTGGATCAAGGTTTTTCCAAACAACCTGGTCCATAAGCTACTTTGTCCTGGAAACCTTCCTCTGGGTTGAAGTCCACGTAAATGGAAGTTTCAAGCAGCCGGTGGAGGGGAGCGTTTCATTTCTTAGGCAGCAGTTTCTTCACTTCCTTCAGATATACAAATTTCTGGACCTAATTTTACGCAGAAGGCTTGGATGGCATGGGTGAGTGCTACCACTTCCCACACTTGTCCCTGCTCTTCTTTTGCTTGAGAGAACATGCCTTACTCTCCACATCCTGGCTGCTTGCCTAAACCTTCCCAACCTCACCCCCGGTTTCAATACACAGACTAAAACATCCGATTTGTCGCTTATTTTCCAGAATTCAGAAGAACTCTCTCATGAAGTGAGCCAGCAAAAACACTCCTTTATCTGCCCCAAGGACAGAGGCAGCTTGTGCTGATAAGTGCCCTTTGCCTTTCACTGTCATTCTTCCACACTTTGCGCGACAAGATTTCCAGCCCTCACTGCGGTGGTAGGTAGCCTTCATAAGAAGGCAACTGCAGAGGCCATTCCTAGTAGCAGGAGGTAGATGGATGCTGAGATACTTGATCGCCATTCCCTTGTGCTGCATCAGTATGGAGGCAGGATAAAAGCTTCCACAGGTGGTTGCTAGATGACTTCTGCTCCTGCTGGAAGACATGGCAGGACCGGTACCTGCTGCTCAGCCTGACCAAGTGGTCTACCTGATGGCAGGATAGCAAGAGAGGGAAGACAGGGAGAGAGACAGGGCACTGTGGAGACAACTGGAGTGGTTTCATTCCACCATTTGGGGGTAACTCCTACCTCCAGGCTCCTCGCAATAGGAAGGAGCACATTAACACAGCTATAAAGCTAAGCAAAACCAAGAGGGGAAATATCAGATGAGAGGAAATCCAGAGTCCATCCATTAGTGCCATATGCCAGCAGTAATTGGCCTAGTAATCTTCTTCTCAGCCTTGCCTCAGCATCTACCAGTACAACCTCATATCAAGGTACAGGCTCATTACCTCTGTACACCCTTATGCACAACAGAATGGACAATTTCATATCACTTAAAAACCAGCTTCACTCATGTCTTATCTGGTTCTTCCCCTGTGCTTCACTTAAAGGTATTCAAAAAAGGAACAGGATTAGGAGTTCAAAAGATTAAGTTTTAAAAAGTCTTTTATGGTAAAATAATCAATGTATAAATTGGGGTAGGCATGAGGAACTGGGCTCAAAGACCAAATCCTGCCTTATACCTTTTCTTAAGCAAGTCAGCAGACTTGCCAAGGCCTTTGACTCTGGGGCAGCAGAGTTATGTATTTTCCAGTTTTGCAACATACTTCACTTTAGGGGTAAATAAGCTCCTTTTCAGTCTTCATTCAACAGGCAAAACACCTCACAGTGATCTTGCTAAACAGTTCTTCATAGGGCAAGCAAATAAGTGATTCTTTTTATCCTTTCTGAAAATTTCATATTCTTGAATCTCTTACAAGTCTGGGAAGGTGGAACTCATTCGTAAATAAGGTCCTGGGAAACACATATGGCCACAGCTTGGCAGGACCACAGCCCTGAATGAGCTCTTTCATTTTCAGTGTGTTTGGTAACTTGGGTTAAAGAGCAAATGGTGGTTTTGATAGAATATTTCAAACACAGAGCAACTAGAGTGCTACAGTTACCTTTACCTAAAAGAGACTCATATAATAATAACTGATTTTTCAAAGCATTCCTCTCCATACCTCCCAAAGTAAGCAAAGGTGCTTCAAAAACACTAGGAGCAGTGGTATAATTTAGTCTGGCTAAGTGCAAAGTTTAAAACAAGTGGGGAAAAAAGAAAGAGGTTTGCAGCAGATTAAGCAGAACAGAATTCACACATGAAGCTGCAAGTGGAAAGGTGTATTCATTTTCCGATTTCTCTCTGTAAATTACAGTATAGCATTGCTGCTCTGCCAAAACTGATGCACCTACTCATGATCTGCACCAAACCTACACAAGTTTGTAGATTTATGACCTTTGTAATGAGCATCTTGTACATTCAGAGATAATCAGGCTGTTCTTGGGTGTTTGGCAGCAAGAATTCAGTTGGAGCATTGGTGTCTGTATTTGGAAAAATTTATAAGCACGAAACATAAGATGATAAAATACTTCAGACTGCAAATAAAGCCGTCCGATCTCATCTTGTGAGCGTGCTGACAGTAAGCCCACAGAAGGAAGTGACAGATTCAAGAGGGTTTGGGGCATAACACACAGCAAAAACCACTCATCCTCTGCAAGAGCCAACACCCAATAAAAGATTTGCAGACCCAGACTGTGGTGATTCCCATCCTTCAAGGAACATTTTGGAGCATCATTTGGAGAACATGAGAGTCTCATGAATTTAGTGATGGACGAAATGAAATCTGACCTTAAAGAACCTGGAAGTGAAGCTCACACACTAAGAGCTGCAAGTCAACCCACCTGCCCTGTAATCTGAACAGAAAGAAATAGTATTTCCTGAAAATTATTAGTACAAGCTGCAGCATGAAGTTGTTAAAAATATCAGCATCAAGTTAATGGTTGGTTTGGAGATTCTGTTCCTTGTAGGATCATGTTATATACTCCTCTTCAGGGGATATTTTTATCCTAGCCTCAACTGTATTTCTACATTTTTTTAAAATTATTATTATTATTGCATGGTATATTCCAGGTTAGCTGTTTAAACTGTTATATAAGCTGTTATATATCTAACTGAAGCTTAAACAGGAAGTAAAGGAAAAAAACTGAGGTGAATTTAACTTTTTCTGGCTATCTCAGGTAATTTTTCCCAGAATGTCAAAGCTAGAGAAGACTATTAATAAATTTAGCACCAATATCCTGTCATAACTGTTTATTCTGGCCAGATAAAACCACATTTGGTGGAAAAACATTGATTTCCTTTCAGCATCGTAGCCTGGAACAGCAAAAGCTTTGTTTATAAAAATCCAAATAGCTTTTTCTCTCCAACCTGCCCAGTTGGCTTACATATAACAACCCTTGCTGTAGGGGACAGAATGACCATTTACACTCTGAATTGCAGACCATCCAATTTCGACAACTAAGCTACACCCCAAAAAGCTTGACTTATACTGGATAAAGATTATCAAGGCTTCAGCATCCTTGTTCCTTCTAACATGAACTCAGTAGATTATTGACTTTTAAAAAAACACTGTATTTATGGGAAGATGCTTTCATGAGATAGCTCAGAGAAACATTTTTTTTTGTTCAAAAGGCAATCTATATACAAGAAAGCCACTGGAGTTGGGGCAAGACCAGCTGCCAGGCATCTGGCAGGTTTGTCAGCATTGGCACACATGCTGGATATCTGGCAGTTAGCTTTTGCATCTGTTAGTTTCAGCAAGAGCCATAGCTACATCAAAAGCCACAGAGGCACGTCCCAGTTATTTTTCATGGTGTCTGCATTGATCTAACACATTCTAGGTTCACTGCCCAGTTTTTTGTTGTTGTTGTTTTTCAGGTTTGGGGGCGGGGGGCAGGGTCCTCCCCTAAAAAAGTGTGAAATAAGAGGGCAAGTGCCCCAGTTTGCCTGGGATGCCTGGGTGATAACTGGAAGAGATCCACCACTAATATACCAGGACTTTGTATATAGATGCGGGGGGGGCGGGTGTTAAGGTCCTCTAGACACTAGAATGACTGTCTCACAGAGGCAGTTCTCCACACCACCTTCTCATGCTGCACTGTCCACCAACAATAAATAATCCACATTAAAAAAAAAAAAATAAGAGGAACAATTTCTTTTAATGTAATTCCATGTGTTTTAGCTTGTCAACTTCTTAATTTATTTTGGGGCAATCATACCCTCTATGGCAACGTAAATAATAAACCTGTAGGCTTAGTGCTGTGATGCTAGCTTAGGACCACTAGCACTCTTCCCCGAATACCAAAGAAAGTGAACACTTCACTAAAAAACAGGAAACCACATTTTAGCAAATCTAAAGCCTAGTTTCATGAGCATCTCAAGGGCAGTATAAGGCCATATTGATCCTGAATGCACAGTCTGACCCTGTCCAACTGCTCACCCCACATTGAGACCAGCACAAACAACCAGGAGGCCACACAGCAAACCAGAATTGGGAAGCTAATCTCAGCAAAAGCTAAGTATTTGGGCTGTATTTGCTGAGCTGCTTTCATTTGGATCCGTTTCCCAAGCTGGCTTCCAGGTATGTCTGTGCCAGCACACACTGGGGATGTGTTTGGGGCAGGGAGATGCTGGGACAGCTTTTGGCAGTGGGTGCAGCTCAGGTGCCAAAGCAGATACAGGAGTGCTGCAACCCGATGCTGCGAGGGGGCCATTTAGCACTTGCTGTTAGCTTCAAACTGTGCGGTGCCCCTACTCGTATCTCATTCCAACAGGAAAGTAGCGCCATGACTCAAGTCACACCAGCTGCACACCTCTCAGCAACTGATGGCTGTCCATATTCACTCGTGCAAATCCCAGGTTCACCACTTGTCTGGTGTTTGTGCTTAGGCACTCTCAGACTGAGTAGTCCTCACACCACAAATGGTGCCACAGCTTGAGCAGACCAAATCAAACTGGGTAGGTTGTGAGTTAGCTGAGGCTGAGATTTACCTTCTCGCCAAAGCAAGGTTTTGCACTGCTTATCTCTGCACAAGCCTTGTGTGCAGAAGAGACCCCGCCAGGAAATCTGGGCAGAAGTTGTCCCTCTACCCACACCAGGTGTTTACAATGCATGCAAATTTTACCTTTCCAGTTAAAGGTTGCTTTCAGAAACACAGACCTCGTTAACGATACCGTCTCGGCATATATCATCTGTCAAAGTGGGGTGTTCAGGATTTTCACACCCTTACCAATATATCACCTTAAGATTTCTGCAATGTTTTACATTTACCCACTACAGGCAACTATCTCTGGTATCTAAGGTGATTTTATTGTCATGCTACTGCACTGCTTGCCATCACTATACTGCAAGGAAGTATTTATGGTCAAATCTATGCTAAGAGAAGTGAAGTTGTTTTTCTTTGCTGTTGGACCAGTAGGAAAAATAACAGATTTAATACTTGCAGAGAACTTGGAAAACATCTAGCAGAGAAAAGCAGAAGAATACCATCCCTGGTAATATTACAGGATGAATATAGGTAGGGAAAAAAAAAAAAATAAAGCTATGTGGCTCTTTTTAAAAAACAAACAAACAAACAAAAGCCACAGAACACACACACCACCCCCACCCCCCCACTGCAAAGTAAGCCAAGAGATGCAGAGGTACAGCAGATATTCTATACATTTCTCACCTGTCCTGTCTTTAAAAAAAAAAAAGAAAAAAACCAAAAAACCACAAACAAACAAACAAAAACCCCCAAACAAACAAAACAAACAAAAAAACCCCAACCCATTTTTCTAGTTTTCTCTCCTGGGAATCTGAGGCTCTTCAGACTGTGGATATCTCGCCATTTCTCCCTCTTCATGACCACCTTCCCAAGAGTTTGAATGACAGTGATTCTCCCTCCAACAACCTCGATCCGATCATATGCCTAAGCAAGGGATGTTTTTGTCTCATCCTAGTGGCTCTGCCATACACCTTCACCATCCTCCAATCTTTGTCAGCCTGGGAATTGGGGAAAAGAAGCTCAAACCTTCCTCAAGTCAGACAAGAGAGAGCATTCAGGGATAGCTGTTTATACTAGCTAGAGCCTTACCGCTGCAAGGGAGCGAGTCTCAGGCAAGAAAAACAAGGCTTTTAACACTAAGCCACGGTAACACCACACTCAACAGCTCAGGTTTCAAAACCTGCTCCTGCAAAATTGTGTGCACAGGCATCCACTGCAGGTGTCCCACACCATTTCACACCTAAAGTGGTGCCACTGGTATCACCTCAAAAACAGCCATCACATTCATTGTATGCTCAAGCCTGTGGGGGATTTCTCCATTCCTAAAGATGCATCTCCAAAATCCTAGGTATGCCCTCAGAGTCCACCAATGAAAGCTTACACAATACCAGTTTTCAAGAAACTGTGTTCTCGGTGTCATGGGCCATTATACACAAGCGATGGCAAACAATGAAAGTAGCTGGGAGAGAGTTCATTTACATTTTGCCACTTTTCATCTGTCTCTTCAGTGGCCTATAGTTAATCAAACCAACACTCCTTCTTTCTGTGTCACAAGCGCAAGAAAGAAGTAGGCACTGTACATCCTTCCCGCTATTCTCTTGCAAATGGAGCCACAGCAGAATTCAAAAGTAGCGCACAGAGGCCGAGTGAATTATGCATTTGGCTCCTCTCAAAAGCCAAGGAAAAGCTCAAATGCCAGATTTTCTTAAAAGCAAAGCATCCCGTCAGCAAAATGACACTGACTGTCTGTATTGGGGGCAGCGGGCTTTTTCTTTTCAGAAATAGCATCCATTCATCTGATGTTGTTGTTTTAATTAGAAAAACTGATAAATACAAAACCAATGGGGGAAAACAAATACAAAAATAACAAAGACATTTATCTGCTAAAGGGAAGTGGCAAAGAGCAGCTGTCCTTTAATGCTCACCAGGCATGTGAAATTAATCCACATGTTTATCACAAATTTAAACCAACAAAATAAATTAAAACTCAAGTCAGACCAGGAACCCAGGTGGGGAAGGAATAAGCAAAGCTCAGTTTACCCCCAGCCTGGCCAGTCATCTCTGCAAAAATCAGTACCTTTGTCTGCTGCCACCACAATTATTCTCTCATCACCACTGCTGAAGAGGAGATAGGAAAGCCAGTGCCCTGTTCTGAACAACAGGCGCTTTACGCCAGTGCAGTAAATGAATAGCTCCAATTATTCATAGGGGCTACGGAGACATGTGGTGTACAAGTTTAATTTTTATATTTTCCATGAAATACATGCATTTAAATATAGCATAGGGAACAATAGTGCATTGATCTAGTCCTTCCCCCAAGTAAGTCTTTTTCCATTAGTGGGATCCAATCTTGCACTGGCAAAATTCCCGTTGAGTCCAGGGAGCTTTGCACGAGGGAATATTGCATTGTTCAGCTACTCGTCCCTCTCTGATCCTGCGTGCGGAGGAGACAGAGCAAGGGTACAAGGCACTAAACAAGGTTCAAAGCGAAGGAGTCGCTGCTGGGACTGAGCGAGGGAAGGGAATAGCCTGCTCCCTACTCCCAGTAGTGCCATCCTGCAGACAGAGATCCCAAAAAATGCCGCAGGGAGCATGGGGTGCTCTAGGGCTAGAGCTGCTTCCACATCTTGTGCTCTAGGCTGCATCTACGGTCCAGCCTCCCCTTCTGCAAGCACTCATACAGCTAGGATCAGTGCATTTTTTCCCCACTGACTGATGACACATTGAATTCACACTTAACAGAAGAGTATGGGCTGTTTGAACACCATCCTGCCAAGGCTACCACATGATTTTATTATTTACGAGTTCCTTAGTTTTCAAACATTGGCAAAAGAAGCTTACCGAAGTTTTTATTACAGATTCCACTTGTGTAGAAGTCATCTGAACATTTAAGAGTGAACTATATATCTCAATTCAGGATCAGCTGCAGTGGGGAAAGGAATAGGATTAGCTTTATTTTGTGAAAAATTCCAACAGAGATTGATGCACCCAGATGTTTTCATTCTTTGCAAAAAAATAGTAGGGTCACTTCCTGCAAAAAGGCCTTTATTATAATATAGAATGTACCAGGCACAAGGGTCAGTTCTATAGATCAGCAACTTCAATACACAAAAAAAAAAAAAAAAAAAAAAAAAACCACACACACAAAAAAAAACCACACCACACAACACACACCACACAAACAACAGTAGAAAACTCCTAAAGGCTTTTCTTTTTTTAGTTCTCCTAAAACTTAATAATCAAGCTCAGGAATTCATATTTCATTACAAAAGCCTTGAATTTTATTACGGTACGAATGGCACTTCTAACTTCCATCTCACATTTTTTACGTAAGCACAGTTCAAGGCAGCAGGACACGTTTGCATATGTAGAGTGAATGAGGCAATGAGAGGTAGCAATTAGCATCACATGGATCATGTGCCGTTCTGTCTCTCTCATAATTTTCCTGGAACTGAAAATATCCACTCCCCGCAACACACACACTTTTTTTTTGTGCAGCGGTACCCCCAGCTCCTAATGAAAATCAGGGCATCTTATGCTCAGCACAGTAGAAGCACAAAAGAACAAAGAAACAACAGTTAGAAGCTAATCCCTGTTCTGGTGGGGTTGCAATCTAAATCGAAGTTAGAAGATAACACCACTACTCCATTTTACAGAAGTGGAGCCGAAAAACACAGAGATTAAGGGTTTGTATACACTAAGGCATTTCACAGTTTTGCTTTCTTCCATGCTTTGTGTAGCTTGTTTATTTAGATTGCAACTCATCAAAACAGGATTATCTCTCATTTGTGTTTATACACTGTCTAACACAAAGCAGCCATGAATAACTACAGAAGAATTGCTTTTCAGACAGTAATAGCTACAGGTGATTAATAATGATGCAACTCCAAGCATGTAGCTGGCAATACTGTGTTTTCTTTTCTGGGTTACAGAGATTAATACTTCGAGTCATGATCCACTGATACTTATGTAAACAACCTGCACAGAGGGGGAAGAGAAATGGTACGTCTCTGCCGCTGGGAGCAGTGGGAGGACTGAACTACCCAACATACCTATTTCTGAGAAAATAAAGTAATAGCTCAGATAAAATCCTTTTCCAGAAGGAGGATGTGTCCACCAACCCTTGCTTCTAGACTTATTCATCAGAGATAGTAGAAAAGGAAAGCGAGAGGAGGAGGAGAAAGCAAGCTAGTACTAAGTTAACTAGCACAGATTAGCCAAGAAGCAGAGAAGACTGCTGATACCCCCTTTTTACAATACATACATATTTGTCATCATCAGGGGCTCTTAGCCCCTGTCTTCTACCAGGCTGCTACAGCTATCACACGTTACCTACACAAAATGCCCAAATATAGGCATTTATTGTCATTTGAGCTGCCCTGATGTATTTGGGACATTTGCACGGGATTGATAGATACGCCATGAGAGCTGCAGGAGACCTGGCCTTTCTGGAGCAGCAGCTCTACTAGCTTTGGCTGTCCTTATCCAAAGATAGAAAAATGACATTAAGTGTCTACACTTAGGAAGCTGCATTGCATCCCCATGTGATATCCAGGTTTTGGCTGTGCAGCACATGCCAAGAGATGTGGTCTCAGGCAGCGAGTCCACAGAAAAGAAAAAGCCAACTGCCAGGACGGTCCACCCAGCCTTGGCCCTGCCCACCCTGCGGGGTCCCAAGGACGGGGTCTGTAGTGAACAGGCAGCACATTGGGGCAACACTTCTGCCAGCCTGGACCCAGCCCATGGGCCATACAGTCCCCACCACGACCTCCCTTGTGAGCCCTGCAACAATTCAAAAGCCTTTGCCCCGCTTAAAATGCACAAAATGAACCCTTAGAATGAGAAGGATCTCTTCTGCAAAGCTCTTTGAGTGTGAGGGAAGTGGAGTTTTTCTGGGAAAGTTGTATGAAATGCAGATTATTAATCAGATTTAAATGGGTAACTACTCAGGGCACAGAAACACGTATTACACTCCGTTATGTAGATGAACTTGAAAACACTGTAGCATCACCTCTGCTAAGATCTGTGGCTCAAACTCCCAGTCTTTCCAAGCAGAAAGTTTCAAAAGGAGCGATTTATATAAGAATTGAGATTATAGACAAAGTGAATGTGTTAAAGAAAGCTATTTCTTATTTATGACCAAGAGATCATTTACTTTGAAATGAGGACTTGGGGCAGATACTTCACCATGAGCACAGCCCTGAGGAATGCCAAAATCAGCCATCAATAACTCTTTTCACGAGACAAGCTCCCTGAGGGCAGAAGGATAATACCAAGCTGGGTGGTAGTTTTTGAGCAGCTGGACACAAATTGGGACTTGTCAGTTGTTGTTCCCAGGCACTGCATGTCAAATTGGAATAACCTGTTGGGCGCTCTCTTATTTTTTTCCATGACTGGCTGCAGAATGCAGAAGAGGCACCTGTTGACTCCTGGATTAGTTTCCCTGTGATGAACAGCTCTTATCAATCATCACTCAACAAGAGATTTCAAAATAATAGTTTCTTCTCATTTTCCCCACAGTGAGAGACATTCAGTGCAAATGGCAACCAAGCTGCAACCTGCTTTTCTGACATCCGAGCTCTGCTGAGAAAGTTTCTTCACCAGCTGATTTTGGAGGCTTCTTGCTGTTTCCAGTGTGATTTACAAAAGCCATTCCAGGAACCAAGCTCAAGAAGCTGCCTAGAAGGAGCATAGCGGCCCAAGGCACACTGACATTGGAAGCATCCATGGCACGTCTAGTCTCCCAGTAGCATTAGGCCTGAACGGGGGGCCCAGTATTTGAGCTAGCTCTGTGGTAGCTCATAACCTGCAGCAGAGAAGATGCAGCTGCCTGGAAAGGCAACGGGAAACTCACAGGCCCACTAAAGCGGTCTATGAAGAGTGCTGTGCTCCATGTTGTGTGACAGGGCACAGGATGCCTTAGCCAACAGCTCGCCTCATCACCACTGACTCAGTGATGCCTTTCATTTAACCTTTTTGTAGCTAAAGGCTCCATAGGACAGATAGGGACTAGATGACACCTTCAGCACCAGTGCTGCCAACGTGAGCTAACCTCAAGCTACCCAACACGCACTCCAGCAGTCACATTTCTAATTGATCTGTGCACACATCAGCAACGTAATCACTAAAACACAGTGGAAATCAAGCCCAGCATCTTCCCCTGTTCAACGCTTGAGGGTCTTTTATCTAGCAACCAAGAATGGACTTTCCTGTCCCTCTTTGCAACCCAGATCCGCTTTCAACTTGGTCCTTGTCTCTTGTTCAGCACCTCCGAAACTCCTTCACTGAAAACAGGCTCAGTGTCGTCTTCATCTGCTTGGATCTCCCAGCTGCCTCTGTGAAGATCCAAGATGGCTCAACAGGCAACTGCCAAGATGATTTTCTCATGTCCACTGTTAGCAGTTTCTCACTGGTGTGTCATATAATTGGCGAGATAAACATCTTAAGAAATCCTACAGAGCACGAGTTTCCACAATAACTTGTGAAGCTGCTTTTAACAACCGCCTTACAAGTGAGGGGGGGCTGTTGTAGCAGACAACCCTTTCCAGGCCTTGAGCCCCAAGTCATTAGAGGATGCTTTGGCAGTACAATTTTCTCCTTTGAAAATTTTTTTTTGTTCCGGTTGTTGGCTGCAAAGCAATACTGACTGTAGATCGGCTTCATGGGAGGCAAGTCAAATTATTGCTCGTCTTCTGAGTTTAGTAAACAAATAAACTATTGTCAAGAGAGCAAGAAATGGCAGAAAATGTGAAGTAGGCGTTAGCATTCTATCCATCTCAAAGTATAATACAGAATACATCTCCGAAAGGCCAGAAGAACTCTCTATTGAGAACAAAATTAAGAAGAAATCCACATAGGCGTACTCTGACAGCAAAATATCCCTAAGAATGTGGACCCCTCATATTTACACATCTACTAAATAGATGTTTCTCCCAAGCTGAGAATTCCTCTCTAGTGACAAATTAGGAAGCTCTGCACAATTACGTAACTCTAGCTAAGAGACAGCAAAATTGCTATACGAGGAGCCAACATGTAGTTTGACACATATTTTTTCAGTGTCAGTTTAAGCAGCCTTCTCCCACACACGCACTCTCCGCTGTGTCCCCTCAGGGTGCAGGGCTGTGCACCACATCACATAACTCCCTGCGGGCTGTTCCAGTTCATTTGGTTTGCCCCTTTTTCTTTTTTGTTTGTTTTTTTGTTTTTTGTTTTTTTTTTTTCTTTTCCAGGAGATGGGGAAATGCTACCACTGCGATGGGTAGCTGTTGCCAAAATGACATGGGAAACTGTGGTATTTCTCCTAGCTGATCTTCCCCAAGCATCCCAAGAGCTCCTGTATCTCTGGCCAAGTCCAGGTGGAAGAGCTGTGCCAGGGACACGTGGCTGCTGAGCAGGGGGTCTCCAGCATGGTGGGGTCCCGCTCCAGGTTTGGCTTGGTCCGACTGCTATTTCACTGCCCACTGCACCTCACCTCTACTTCCTCAAGATGCAGGCATGGCAACTTATTGCAGTATTACATACTTTAAAACTGAATTTACACTCCTTTGAAACCGAAGCTGAAGAAACTCTTAGAGAATTCAAAGAAGAGAAGAGTTTTGCTGCAGAAACAACCTACAGATGGAAACTTCCCAGCAAGACAGAGAACATGTACTGCCAATCACTGATGGACGTGCACTAATCGATCTCTTCGCATGAGCAAATACATCTATTATTTGCATAGGTGCAATCTATACCTCCTTGACATTAGAGTAAGCTGTCAGGCAAACGTGAGCTCAAATGAGATCAGGCTAAATACCCCCTGTGGGTTTAGCAAATAGGAGAACAGCCACTCCTTTCTTAATCCTCCAAAATCTCACATATAAAATATAAGCTTTAATTTAAAAAAGTCAAGGAAGACAAAATATTATTTGAAACTTTAAAAAGGCCCAATCACTAAACGTGGCTTGCAGTTTAAGTACAATTGTTCTGGGCGGTCTGCGAAGCATTAAGCTTGCTGTGCAGAAAGGAGTATTTTAAGAACAAATCAGTGGGGTACTGGAGTGTTAGAAAAGATGAATTCATGTTAGAAAAACACTTTGTGAAGTCATACACAGAATGCAAATGTTGAAAAAATAAATAATAGCTTCCCTTACCTATTTATTTTCATTTCTTATGCCAAGGTCGTAATTCCTTTTTATGTATTTTGAGGATAAATATTAAGATTAATAGATCATCAACATTATGAAGGCTTAGTCTCTGGGACACAAGGTCATTGGGAAGCAAAGATCTACAGTCACTAAATGCAGTGGTAATAAAAGCCAGGAACTCAACAAGTCGCTTTCGTTTCAGACGCAATCAAAATGGTTTTGCATCCCAAATGTGCAAGACACAGCTTGATCTCTGCCCTAGAGTCCCCAGAGGTTTGAAAGACTCTTACCAAGGCTTTGTAGACTGGGCTTACTTTCTGCGCTAGTAGGTGCATATGTAGACCAATTTAATGATGCTGGGTGAAAAAAATAAAATTTAAAAAAAAAAAATCTGTTTAGAGTGATTTTTCTACCTCCTTGCCATTGGAGTGCAGTGACTGCAGCTCTAGATAAGGCTTCCTCTCCCAAAACTACACTACACACCTTTTCTCATCAGTGGCACAGTCCCCAATAACAGCAGCTGGCTACTCCCGCCTGGAAACGCAGTTCACAAGATTTAGTTGGGTAAGACACTGCTGGAGGTGCACACATTTAAGAGCTGTACAAGTGAATATGCCAAATATGCAAGAGTGATTTGCCATGCCAGACGTGTTCCTTTTGCCTGTAGTTTTCAAAATGCTTTGCAAAGCAGGTATGCATTGGGCCATCTATACTGAAGGGAAATAAACACAAGGAAGGGCAAGTCTGTGCAAGATGACCAAAAAAAAAAAAAAAAAAAAATTTAGCAGCCTAGAGTCAGGGCACCTGGGTTTTAACACCCCTATCCCCTCCACTAGACACAGAGTATAAATTCTGAGAAAGTGCAGATTCTCACCAGAAGTGGCATTAGAAATATTGAGGCAGCAAATGAAAACATGAGCTATTGTTTTCCCACTCTCACGTTAAATGACATCCACTGCTTTTTAAAATGATGCCCACTTCTAACACAGCCAGCATCTCAGGCGATGTCCCTCATAGCTACAGACCAAAGGCAACTTCTGGTGCAATTGTAATGCAGAGGTGCACCTCCTCTATGTTAAGGCTCAATTTACATCTGTGAGAGCCCAAAGCACCCTGCATATGCTAATTGTCCCCAGAAGCAGTATGAGTTTCCAGTGAGATAGAAATTTTAGCAATAAAAAAAAAAAAAAAAAAAAANAAAAAAAAAAAAAAAAAAAAAAAAGAAATTTCCTTCAGGTCGCCAGAATAGGTAAAGTCCTGCACCCAACACGAGTCATCCAGCCCAAACCAACACACTGACACACAGGCTGCAGATGTGACTGAATCAGAAAGTTAGGCTCCCTCTTACAGCAAGTTCCCAATAGTTCCCAATAGCTGCGAGGAAGAGGCAGGCATGATGGTTTCTTGCTGTTTTCTGACATCTGTATATCCTCGTAAAGGACTACTCTCCCAAAACATATGCCAATTGAATAACCCCTTATTAGAGCTGGCATCAATAATGACATCTGTAAGCCCCTCCATAACCAAGTAAATAATCATTGACAAACCACGCATCAATTATAACCACCAGGTGTTATGTATATGAGACACTAACCATCCTCAGGTGCCAGGGATGAGCCATTTTGGGTGGAGGGAAAGAGGGGAAACAGTGCAATGTCTTCTTAAACTGACCTTTTCAGTATCGCTCTTCATACCGATAGGCAAATATTGTAACCCTGCCAGTGGATACTGGATCCACCACATCCATCTAGGAACTGCCATATAAGAGGCACTGCAAGGTCACCTCATCTTAATAATGACACAGGAGTGATTGAATATTAACCATGTCAGCCACCACAGCTTGTCCAAATACAAACACACTTAAATCTAAGCCTACACCCACTCTTTCCATTTCTTTCAATAGAGGTCAGTGGAAAATAGGGATACAGCCTATCTGGTGTCTAATAGAAAAAACCCTGCTGCTAAAACTCTACCCTAACACAAACTGACCTATGAAGCAGCCGGCTTCTCAAGGAAGCCTTCATATTTGCACAAAGCAGTTCTCAGCTTCCCACACTGACGGAGGAAAGAAGAAAGTCAGGACTGAACCCCCCAGAGTGTGCCGACCCGAGCCAGAACACCAGTTCCTTGAGAGCTGTGCAATGCCAAGCAAAACCCAATACCCCAGATTAAGTAATTAGGAGATCAGGAAATCAATCATTTTGGGGCACAGCATAAGTTGCACTAGCCTAAGAATAAATTACCTCAAGAATGGCAAAGCTGCCACTCTAAGTGACATCTGGACAAATGGATATAATGCTATGAAGTAGAATCGGATGCCTGGCAATCCCCAAATTATTAATACAAGTTCACTTATGTATGAAAATCCAGGACATACAAGGCAAGTACACACTGTAACACTTTTCAGTCGTGGAAAGTTTACCTTGGAACTACAGAATCTCTTTCCTATATCTTTGTCACAAATGATACAAGCTCACCTTAAACAGTACCTCAGCATCTGCTGGAAATTCTGCCAGTAGAATATAATATAATGGTCAAGTGCTGAACATCGCTCACTGTATTGATGATGACTTTAAAGAGGGTGCAGTCACAACTGTCACATTCATAGACCTGTCATAAGTGTCACATGTTACCCATCAGCAACATATAGGGCACAGTGAAAGATCATCATGCAGTACAAACAAAATGCTCTATTAGAGAAACAATGATTTTACATCAAATGTTTCAGGAAACAGAGCTCATGGTTGACGTAATGAAACAGCCTACCACAAGTCACAGACTTGTGTAAGCATTATTAAACAGTATCATGAGTGACCAATCAATCTATCCTCACACAAGAAATTTTACCTCTATGAGTATCTTGCATGTCATGACCAACCAGGGTATTTGCCCAGATTGAAGCCAGATTCTCATGTTGCTATTATTAAATACATATATATTATAAATACATATTAAATAATTATACACCTATATTTATTTAAATATATAAACTATAAATACGTAAAACACATACGCATGTGTAAATGTATACAGCCACACATACCACACACCAGCCCAGCTAAAACACAGACAACTCTCTCATTTCTACAATCACAAGATCAATAAACAGCTTTGCACAACTTGGAACAGGGTGCAGCTTGCCCACTGCCGAAATCTGCTGTTCCCGTGACTAACGCCGGGCCGCATGTTTTCCGTGAGGGAATACGTAGAAAGACAAAATGTAAGGTTAACACTAAGAATAACATGTTGAGGAAGTTGGTAAATTTTAAATGGAAGGCCAGACCAATAACCCTACAAACTGCAGCAACTGCACTCTGTTTTTTAGCAACCAAATCTAAGTCTGGCGTGGGAAAGTTCAGTCAGTGCATGCAAAGAAATACAGCAAATAAGTGTCGGTGCACTTATGCATATCTTCGATCAAATAAAGTGGAAAAAAAAAAAAATGCTCCTGCCTTGGTGCTTCAGACACCAGAAGATCATTTTTAACTAAAGCAGAACATATACGACAGAGATACAAGGCATCTACTCTATGGCTATACTATAGCCATTAGCCAGCTAAAAATTGTTAAAGCAGTTCTGCTGTAATGCAGAGGGATTTACAAGGCCCTTTGGAGACCACGTATTTGGAAACATGAAGGTCACGGTTTAATGTATTCAATGATGGATTGGAAATGACCACTGAAGTTGCTGAACATCCAGTTGAAGATACAATTAATCTATTCCCATAACCATGCCTGAATCAGAGTTGGCAAGACAACAATAACATGCAGGAACCGAGCATACTGGCACACGTGAATGAAGGAAACCAGCCAGCACGGGACACCTTTAGGGTGCGGGACCCAAGGATACCGGCAGGCTGTGCACTTGGTTGGAGGAAAACCACGTAGGACTGGTGGCAAGCCATGAGAAGCAGCAGCCGGAGGCTGTACTACCTACTGGGAGATGGACTGCATGTGAGAAGGGGGGATGATGCACATTTCTCCATATTGCCTTCTGCTTTGGTGCTACCAGCTGCTGCATCAGCCCTGCTTGACACAACCCCTGCAGAACAGAGTATTTCTTCCCAGGCCCACCAGAAGAAGTTACAGCTTCCCGAGCGAGCACTGGGACAGGACAGTGGCAGGTCAGGGCTGGTGTTTTTCTGGGAGTGACAATCTCTGAACGCAGGCAGCATCACAGGAACACTACTGAAAACTCTGATGGGTGAGGAGGACAAACTCAGCAAAGGACCGTGCTCAAGGGAATGTATTGCTTTTAATTACAAATTACCCTTTTTTCCCTCCCTGTCATTCATATTCAGGAAGAGGGATTCTCCAAATAGTCCCGTGACACTAGAGAGAAATAGGAGCTCCAACATACACGGAGAAGAAGGTACCTTTACCAACAGAATAAAATCCAGTGTCACCAAATACGTACAGGCAGCAAGTATTGTGAACAAGGACGGACAGCACAGGCAGCATTCATAACCTCAAGGAGGCAGGGAGAGGCAAGCCATACAGAATCAGAGGTTCACCTTAGACAAACACCCCAAGTTTAACCTTTATCCAGGCTTTCCCAGCTGCTTTGGTTTGGTTGAAGAAAAGTCTCACCAGGATCAAATTTCTCCAATATTTCCAGAACCTTCTAATTCCAAAAACACCACAGCCCACCCAGGACCCTCCCATCCAGGCACATTGCAAACTAGAAATTAATTTCATTTTAGAAAAATTAACGGGGGGGGGGGTGGGGGGTGCGGAGGAGAGGCTAAACTTCTCTAAAGGTTTGGGCTCTCTCAGGGCTGGGTCCGAGTCCCTGTCAGCGCTCCCAGGGAAGCGCCCACAGCGTGCTTGAGGCTTCAACACAACTCCTAGCTCTCCCCTGAAGAGCTCACTCTTTGAAAGCAGTTTTTCCTCTCATTTCACTGAAGCAATTATATTTATCAGGTGTCATGATATTTACGAAATAAATTAGGATTCCTCTTTCTTACTTTTCTTAGCCCTCTCCAAATACCAGCTGCATACCTCTCGTGCTGAGCAAATGCAGAGAGCCCTTTACAAGAGGCCTTCAGGCTGAAGGAGAAAACTTTCCTGTAAACTCAAATCCACCACTGCAGCACAGCTTTGGTCACTCTGTCTTCCACACCAGAATTCAAACACAAATTCAAGAAGCCAGATTACAGCTGACATTATGAAACACTGATGATGGGATAAGAGAGCTCCATCATCACGGGCACCAGCGTTCCCCTAAACTCTCCACTCATCCCAATTACTACAAAGAATTGTTCAAAAAAATCAAAACTTCCATTCCTCAGAATTCATAAAATTCCTTAGAAAATAACTACTAAGAAATCACATACTTACACATTTTGCTGAAAGGCATGGCATGGCAGTGCCTGGGGCTCACAGACACAGGGCTCTACATAAACAGGAGGGTTACAGAGCAGGTTTCAGGAAGAACCTAACCTTCCTTTCACCCAAAGCTCCCCAGGACTGCTAGGTCTTTGCAAGTCATTTTGAAGCACAAGCATTTCCACCTGGACTTAATTGGGCTCATTGAGAGAACTGAGAACAAATTAATTCAATGGGATTGGGTTCTGTTGGAACATTTTAGTCCCTGGGAATTGTTCAACTTATGAAATGATGGGTCATTTGCATCATAAAAGCTAACTATACTAAGAGGTTGTGGGATATTGAATGCTTTAGTGAATTATTTTTTCTATGTCAGATGCAGTACAAGGGGAAGGGGAAGTTGCATACAACGGTATTTACAGTTTCTTTTACTTTTCTCCATGCAGCCAAGGCAACAAGGCTACTTACATGCTGTGGTTTCTAACTTACAAGATGCTGTTCTTCGCTTGCGTAATGCTGGCACAGTCATGAAATACTAAGTTCTGCCTTTTCCTATGTTATTGTAATACTAACTGACTGATTTTCACCCTCCCTCTTTTTCCTTTTCTACTACTAGTTCTGGAGTTACAGAAAGTACATTTCCTGTAATTTCAAGGAAACTTTTCCAGGACACTTAGCATTTGCTTGTCCATCTGGAGAACACTACCCGCTCAATCTCCATGAATTCCACACCGCTTGAACAATTACTCCTTCCAATCAGTTTTCAGATTTGTAAGGTGAAAACACTCCCTGTTATAAAGTGCTAGTTCACAAAAAAGCATAGCAACCCAGACAGGTCCCTCCCCCTTCACATCTCCTGCATTAGCAGAGGACCAAGGGCTTCACCTCATTGATGTTTTCGCTTGTTTTCTCAATACACACGCCCCTGCTTAGGTACCAAATTGCAGCCCAGGAAACAGCTTGACACAAGGGGAGCATCACACCTGGAACCACTGGTCCCTCAGTTTAGGGCAGAGGGGGAAGCAGGACAGCCGCCTGCACCTGGCAGGTTACCAGCTGTTCCAGGCTTTAAGACGCTCACTGGGGACTCCTGCTACACATCATGGTAAAAACTATGGCCAGCTGAGCTCCCAGAGCCCCTGCTAAACATCTGAGGCAATTCACAATAAAATATTAAGTATTGGATTAAGATCCCCCATGTCAATGACTGCAGGAGCAGTCTTTGCAAGGCTAAATAGTATTTCTGAATAAAACAATTAAAATCAGTGAAACCAGGAGCAAATATGTTTCTGATATGCTAGAGTAACACACACACATCTCCGGCAAGGGACTGAGCAGGATCCTGCCCCTCTTGGCTTTGCTGTCCCAAAGGGTCTCCTCTGGAATAAATCCTAGCCATACTCCGAGTCAAACGCTTCCCAATTTCAGGTGGTGAAAGCAAGCTGGGAGCACAGACCCATTCTGCTGCCTACCACCGCTCTTCAGCAAGGGCTGCAGTCCCTCTGACAACAGGCTGTACCTCTGTGAAAGCAAGGGCTTCTTCAGGATACCATGACACACACCTAAACACTGTTTTTCAGGACGTAAAACATACGCAGATATTTCCATGTTCTGGAAGGTTTTGGTAACATGCATTTTAAGAAATTAATCTGTAAATCTCATCTAAACTGACCATCTTTACAGTTAGTAACAGTGAATCCATTTTTTTTAAATTCATGATCACATTTTATTTGTTCCTACCGACCTAACAGCACCTATTCTATATTAAACTACAAGTGACTGCTCCCTGGATCAGAAGTTTAGTATTGCCTAATGTAGATACCATTGTATATACATTATATATACCATTGTCTGTGGTGTTCCTGTTACCTCTTTGAGAGCTGGTATTTACCAGTGGTTTGAAAGAATCCCTTTCTAAATCTCTCGCCATTAGTCTTGCAACAGTAGATTGTGCTCACCAGTCAGGTTGCATTTCTGTAATTACTTTAAGAACAAGGATTATTTCCACCAAGTCCTACTAACTCCCCAGGTGCTGAACTTTTGGGACATATTTCTTTCAGTCATACCAACCCAATCCACAGTTGTCCCTGATTGTGTTTCCATATCTACTATTGGATGGGAGAATGGAGAGAAACTTTTTAATGAGCTGCTGTCATCTTCTTCAGTAGAGCTGGAGATTTCAGGTGTATCATCCCTTCAACTTCTTATGATTGTTCATTTGTGAAAGTCTAAGAGTTGTATTATTGGAAATATTCACTGGCCCCATGCTTTGTTCACAGTCATCAAAAAGCATCTGTTGCAAATGTGACAGCCATTAAATGACGGCCTTACATTTTGGCTTGCCTTATATTTGCAGATGGATATAGACCCCATAAAATGAGGTGCTTATTACTTGCTTTGCAATGCTCTTGCAGCAAACAGTTTAGTATTAACTTTTGTGCTATGAATTCTAAATTCCACCTTGAATTTCATTTTAAGATGCAGGTTACCATAGGAAATATTTTGAGTAGACAGGAGAGGTCATGACTTGGTGTTCATGTTGACACTAGCCCAGAGCTGTGCACCACTTCCAGGGGAGATGGCTTTTCCAGGCTTCCAGGCTTCCGCTTCCTCGACACCATCTCCCCAGTCTCCCCAGCCACACACCCCCAAACACAAAACAGTCAAACTGAACCAAAATGTTCAGGTTCAGCTCTAGAAAGCTCAACACTGTTTGCTGGGGGATGCAAAGCCTGTCCCCTGGACATCATTTGATACATCCTGGGATTTCAACCGTGTATGCAGAAAAAAAACCACAGGACATAACCTAGGCTGCGGTTTCACAGGCAGTTCAAGTCAATATAAAGTTGCACTGATGCTGAAAGCGGAGGTCCGAGCCTCATGTTACTCACATACTCCTGCCCTCGCTTGTGCTTTTGTTCTACAGCCACGAGGCCATGGGATGAGTCCAGATCAGAGCACTAATCTAGTAGAAAATAAATTCCTGTCTTTTTAGAGTTAGTGTTCATTTGGATTGGCAAATCGCTGCATTCCTCATCTAATCTGACCTTTAAAAAAAGTATTTGTTAACACTGAATTCATCTCCTAAGATTTACAGCGTGCTGTTCAGCCCTCTTAACACAACAGCAGCACTCTGTATCGAACCCTCCCTATTTACGCTGCTGTGCCACTTCTGCAACAGAGCCAAATGGCATCCAACACAAGAAACAATTTGCCCTCATCCAGATGCAGGCGCACGACAGGCACAAACTGACCCAGGGCTCTGCTGCCCCAGAAGGAGATATCTGGGCCTTCCCTTTGACGCACGTCCACCGTTTCCACTGCGCTGCTGGGCAGCAGCGAGGCGTCAGACCAGCTCACAGACCCTCCCAGGGCGGGCAGCTGGAGGGCCCAGATTCCTCTTCTCCCTTCCCCATGCTTGCTCACCCACGGGAAGAGTAAACCACCACCCAATGACATTAGCTGGATTACGGCCTCTACTAAGAAGAGGAAGTCCAATTTCAGATTTGACGGTATTTAGGAGATCCAGAGCTGCAAGTGCACCCCCCCAGCCAGCAAGAGCGCTGAGACCGCTTGCAGGGGCCAGAGCTACCTACCATCCACAGCCAGCAAAGCTGGAATTTTAAAGCAATTAACAATTAGGGTGAAAAATGGTCATCCATGGAAGAGTCAGAAGGGTCACATATATATGTGTGGATACAAGAAAGCCTTAATAATCACAAAAGCCAGTTGTTAGTGCTCCTCTGCAATGACGGAATGGTTTTCACACTGCCATTCAGCTCCCTTTGCATACAGTAGAGGGAATCCTCTTCCAACATTTAGGCGCAGCTGAAGGCTAATCAAGATCTCGTAAGTTACCAGGCCTCTTACTGTTATTGAATTTCCCTCCATTTCTTATCTTGAGTAGCTATTACGATTCCAGGTATTCAAGTGAACGTCACATTCAGAAAAGATAAGGTAATAATCCATTGATATAGGACCCTCGTATTTAGATTTCAGCATATCCAGCTCCCTGTTTATATTATTAACCATGGTAAAAAAAGGGGTTTTAAATTACTGTTATTTCCTTCTCAGATGGTGTACAAAATAGAAATTACTCAGCAGATGTCATCTATCCCCCTTCAGCAACAGAGAGATTTGTAAGGGTAATTTTGCCTACTTTCCTCAGGAATGCCAATTTTGGGGGGGTTCACCCCAAAATGCCTCCATTAACACATCCATTATACCTCTTTGAAAGGAGAGATGAAATGACTCGTATCTGTTTGCCTAAGCTTTGAGACAAAAAATTCTTTTTAGAGACAAGATCCTCTAGACCTCAAGGGAGGAATCTCATTCCTCCACCTTCCTCTCCAGTATTAATTTCTTAGTATTAATAAAGGACTGAGACCTACAATTCAAAGTTCTTCAGTACATATGCTGCAAAAATTACACAACCTGCTAAATCTATGCCAGCTAATAACAAGCATTTCCTTTCACATTCACAACTTCTCAGAAGATGCAGAGCTTTTCCACACAACCATTACTTGATTTCCAGTAAACCAGACAAAATAACTATTCAGGGATATGTTCACATTAATTAAGCCCTATCTTGATTTGAGCCTTCCCTTAAATGTCGGTACCTTTTCAAAAGGCACAAGAAATACTCAAGGCCCATGTGAGTCATTTATAATCACCAATATAGAAAAGCACTTTTAAAATGGGCATACCAAGAATTTCCCAAAGAACTGTGGAGGAAACAATGTTTCTTCAAACTGAGCAAAACCCACACAGGAGGGATAAGCCAATCTAGCAGCTTGGTGGCGAGACCCCTTGTCCTCCATCCCGTCACTCCTTCCTCCTCTCCGGGATGCGGGGCTCTACCTCCTCCTCCTCCCTTGCACCAGCTCTGAAACTCTTGAGACTCCTTACTGACCCGCTTCAACTCTACCCCAGCAGAAAACACCATTTTTTCCTTTCTGCCTGGTTAATAAAATGCATCAACCCCCAGGCAGATGTAGCGAGTGCCAGAGCTGGCTCAGGGTGAGTGGACCTCTTAGTGGCAGAGGACCAAGCGCCCACCCCCCAGCCACGTGGTGCAAGCTGTGAGCAGGGTGCCAGGGTGCTCTGCCGGATCAGCGACCCGAACCGGCTCAGGGAGTGGGTCAGAAAGGGCCGGGGAGGAGCAGAGTGGAGAAACTGCTCTTTTCTGGTGGAGGCAACCTGCTACATCACCTCGAGTGTATCATTTTGATCCCAACCCTCCACTTACTTCTTTAGCAGATGAGCACTTACAGGTCTGGCTGTGGTCATTCAGGATATTCCTGCCCCTCTCTGGGCAGGTACCAACCAGCTGCAGGGCTGGCAGAAGGGACGATGTAACTACACTACAGGTGCAATAAAGTGGGAAGCCCAGTACCTTTGCCTTACACCACTGAGGAACCGAGTTTAAGCTGAAGGGTCAGAAAGTGAAGTTTCAGTTTCCAGAGCTAATGTGCTGCCAAGGTCTGTAGGCTCAGCAGGCAAAACCTGAAATGTCCTATCTTATCAATGACAGAGCACCACCGCCTGAAGCTCCGTCAAGTAAGATTCACACTCAAGGTCAGCAACAAAAGACAGACCACACAATTAAATATATATAGAACAAGTCCCTTAACATTAATGCTATACTAGCAAAATGAAAAAATAAAAGTACATCTTGATCATAAACAAAAATGACATCTTGGGCCTTCTTTGAAAATGAGGTTGTCAAATGCACCCTTTTTTTTAAGAAAAAATCCAAGCTGCACACCTAATGATGAGATGGGATGGGGTCAGAAACAGGAGGAGGGCAATAATTTCTTTTTCAAAGTAATGCAAGAGTTGCATTAGACATTTATATGATATTCTAGAAAAGGGCTCATCCCCTGCCTTTGTATTTAACCACTGAGGTATTGGTTTGCTGCGTTCTGCATTCAGCAATACAGCAGAGAGAGGAGCCGGCAGCCTACCAGCTCCTTCAGCGGCGATGTGCCCTCTTCCACAAGTGACACAGACCGTGCTGTAATTCCAGCTTCTACACTTGAACTGGGGGTAAATCTGGGGGTACAGTGAAATCAGCTCATGCTTCCACCACGATGCACTAAGCGAAGAGCAGCATTCCTGTGTGCTTTGCAGCACGCTGTTTGGAGTATTTTTGGTGGTGTGCAATCCGTTCAGCTGTGTGCTGAATCGGGTTTAATTTTTGTATTAACTTGGGTCAGGCAGCAAACCCCAAAGCCCAGAGAAAGCAAAAGAGCCGGAGTTACAGCATGCCTGCTCCACCTGAAGAAGGCAAACTGAGAAAACCTGAACAAATAAAAAGCCCCCAAGAAACTGAGAGGACTAGAGAGTAAAAATCAAAAGCATTGATTCGATACATTTGAAACCCCCCTAATGATCATACCAAGCCATGTTAAATCAATTCCTATTTCAAGATCTATACCATTACATCTATTTCTACAAATTTAAGTCTTTGCTGCAATTTCTTTCAGATTATCAACTGAAGCAAGCATGCAAGACTCAGCCCTAACCAATAATTAGTAAAATCGGCATCTTCCAGATCCTCAAAGTCATTTTAAGTGCCCCAACTATTAAGAGAAATATCACATCTCTAAGGGGCAATAGCAGAGACCTTAGAGTTCCTTCTCAACCCAAAGCTCTTGAAGAAAAACAGTTTATTTTTACACAGAGTGTATTGATTTATTGCAAGGTATCAGGAAATTTCTGAATGGTCTGACCAGCTTTACATGCTTCGCTGAATTTTGAAATGAAAGCAAGAGAACATTTGCTTAAATCAACAACGTAAGTCACCAGTTTAAAGGTTAACACTTGATTGTGCAGCACAAGAAACAGACACTTATCTTCCCAGTTCAAGGCCTTCTGGTTTTCACATAATGCTGCAACAGATTGTTTTGCAGTACGCTTTTGCAGAGATACAAACAGGACGGTTGGCCTCAGAGCATCGCTGACTCGGAGCAGGGCAGAGGGCGGCTCAGGCCCCGCTCTCCCCATGTACTGGCATGCCACTAGCCCGCTGGGAGACACGCGTGGGCTGCCACCCATCCGTCCTGGCAGCCTCTTCAACACACTAAACGCTGGCGTTGACACCAGCACAGTTGTGTTTCACGTGGGGCAGCTGCTGCAAAGCTTCCAGGGCTCTTCTTCCAGCCAGGAGACGCCAAAGCCAACCCCGGCACCCTCACCAAGATCCTGTTCAACCAACAGAAAACCGCAGGGAAGATGAAAGTACTGTGCTGATGGAGTACAGCTGTCCTAGATACGTGAAATATAGCAATACGTAAGGTCCTTATCTACTGTGGCAAGAAAAAGGCAGGCTCAGGGAAGAGGTGGGCAAGGGAGAGAAGCGAAAAACATACCTAGGGAAGGAAGAAAATCTTAAACTAAATGAGACATGCACTCCTAATTTACAGAGTTTTAGTTTGACAATTAGTTTCAAAATCCCAAAAGTGAGTTAAGCCATCAGCTTAGACACCGGTCAAACCAACAGCTACGCTCTGTCCCTGCAAAATACTGGAGAACTCCTCCTCCTCGCAGCCACAGTGTCTGTACCAGGGATGCTGGGGAAGGACCCAGCGATGCTCAGTGCTACCCTGCAGGCAGTGCCGAAGTTTCTTCAGAAATCAGTTTGGGAATCGAAGGGAGCAATTCTGAGCCAAAATGTCAGACCGATCCATAAAAAAAGGATGATTGCTGTAGCTGGACTGTGTTGTCATACATTGCTTACGTTCGTTTTAATTTTAAACTGAGAGTCAGTCCAAGGTTTGTTACACAAACATATGGCACTGGTATTACATTCTACCTTGTATTTATAGAAAGTACTGTGGCGGTCCGGGCAGCGCAGAGATGCCATAATGTTAACAACATTTATTAGTAGTATGACAAAAGAACAAAAATAAGCTGGTAGAAATCATGACTTAAAGTTGGAGGGATTGATTGGAGTAAGGGACCGAACTGTGGAGTTACCAGCTAAGAAAATTCCTCCAGCACTAATGAACACACAGTCCCCAGGCTGCTGAGTATTTTGTTATATAAATATACCCTCAGAAAGGTAATTTGTTTAAAACCCAAGCCCTGAAAACTGATTAACACATTTAACGCTAGCCCGATTAACACCAATATGCCCTCGGCTGGGTGATGGGAGCGTTGAGGCAGAAGTCCGCATTCCTGCGAGTGAAGAGGAACAAAGCTTTTGGGACAAAGGGTAAACCTTAATTATGCCTTTTTATTACCCAAACTGCCATTTCCTCCTTAGCCCAAACCAGCCGGGAAGGCTAATGGCACACTCATACATCCCCATAAGCGATGCGATTGATAAATGCCATTACTAGATTTTTCCACTCCAGCTGTTAAGTTACCAGCAGCAAAGGCTTGATCCTTTACCCGCTTTTTAAAAAAATAAATTTTAAAGAAGAAGAANAAAAAAAAAAAAAAAAAAAAAAAAAAAAGGCAGCAGGATACAGTACACTGCTAACGCTAATACTCCCGAACCTTCTGGAAGCATTTATTAGCTTTGGCCACCGACCAGCGATTGCTGCAGGAGTGGACTGGAGCTGCGGTGCAAACTGGTTAATCTGTAGCTAGACAGAGTTGTGATTGGGGGGTGTGGTGGTGTTTAGCAAGAAATACTGGCTGCCTGGCAGACAGGGCTTCAACAGTTTGAAGGGTTACTTTTCTGTTCTTTTTTTTTTTTTTTTTTTTCCAAAAAAATTTTATTGGGAGAACTACAAAACATTTACAGTACAAAGTTTACAGTCTCACACAATTTGTAGTGAACTGACTCCCGAAAAATATATTACAACTCAAGTTGACTTATCCTTTAGTTACATTCAAAACATACTTCTGTTAAAGTAGTCCAAAAGAGTACATAGTGCTCAATCTGTACCTATGTACAAACAAAACTAAGCTACTGCTCATTCATCCACCGTCCAGGAAAGTTTTGGAAAACTCCCGACTTTCTACATAAGGAAAAAAAAAATTACAAGTTTTGGAATTCAATTAAACAAGATATGTTCATGTACTGTATAAAGTTTCAGATCCAAAGGTGGCCTCCATTCTTATAAAATAAAGAGTGGTGAAATTTTGCTGTAGTTAAAACCCATCCCTACATTCAAATTATCTCAAGCATTAAGAAAAATACTTATTTGGTTGAGAGATATTTAAGGCAAGCATGGACCCTCAAGAAGGCACTGTGAGACATAATACTGGGACCCCCAATTATTGCTACATACTTCAGGACTATATCACAGTGTGATTGGTGGAGTTAGGCAACAAAAAATACTTTTTGGTTACTTTAAACAAGTCTGAATTAGATTTGCCACTTTGAAGTCTGATTGCTAAAGTCAGTCTTTTTTTTGTTGCTGTTGGGTTTTTTTTTGTTTGTTGTTTTTTTTTGTTTTTTTTTTTTTTTTTTTTTTTTTTTTTTTTTTTTTTTTTCTCATTTGTTTTTCAACTCGGACGGGCTACAACCATTTACATTCTAAAAAAACCCATAGAAATTCCTCAAACTACTTCCACAGCATCGAGACCGATTTCTATAAAGAAACCATGCAATCTTTCAGATTTACGTAAACAAGGAAAGAAATTAATGAAATAAATATTACATACAATCTCTTAAATTAAGAATTTTACTCATTTACAATAAAATAACCAAGTGAAGTTACAAAAAGGCATATATTACTGTGAAAAGAACACACTCCACATTTCGCCGATTAATAATGGCAATCATAATTTAAACATAATAAAAGAATATATATCTATTGTTTTTCATCATACCCGATAAATACAGTATGAACAAATTACCAATGTATACTTTTCACAAGATAATAAATAAGTTAAATAGTTTCATATTGAGTTGTGTGCAGTGACTCATTCATGCAATCAACTCAAACAGCTAAAAAAAAAAATTAAAAAAATCAGCAGTTATTCTCCAACAATTACAAACTAAACTCAGTTGAGTGCTTCCAAATAAAGCAACAACAAAAAAATTGTTCTAAGCCAAACATCCACTAAGTGGTGGCAATGGAACCAATATTAAACTTTGGAATGAAGGTTTTAGCATGTTATAATAATAATATATAGATATATAAAAAAAGAAGGTTGTTATCAAGGCATATTCTTGGCAGGATGTTGGATTTTTCTTTTTTTTTTTTTTTTAAAAAAGCTTATAGGTTTAGTATGTTCTGTGTTTTTATTTGAACTGGATTGAAAGACAAACTAGTTTGTAACTTTTTTGTGTGTGTCTGAAGGTTTGGAGGAGCTGGACAGGCAGGACTCGTGCTCCCCGGATTGTTTGTTGCTTTCTGGTGGTGTCTTTTCTAATGCTCTTTTTTTTTTTTTGAACACAGATGGAATGGCTGCTGCTGGTGCATATCATAACTTGTCTCCAAAGAACAACAACAACAAAAGAACCCCAAAACAAAAATCCCCTTCTTCCAAGGTCTCTCTATAAAAATAGGTTTGTTCAGTTCGTGTCATTTGCCCTTTTGCAAAATGCTTTTTTTGTTTTTTGTTTTGTTCAGCTCTCGGTGTATATATAGATAGATATATAAAAAAAAAAAAAARAAAAAAAAAAAAGAAAAGGATTCGCTTTCTTCGCTCGTTAACTTACTTGCTCGGCAGCCGCGGGGCCGGGCGGCGGCAGCCCGGCCCCCGGCCCCCCGGCCGCCCTAGTCGTCGGAGATGGAGAGGCGGCTGAAGATGGGCAGGCGGCGGCCCGAGTCCAGGCTGGGCGACTCGGAGCCGCTGAGAGAGCCGGAGCTGAGGGAGCCGCTCAGGTAGCTCTCCCGGTCGGAGAGGGAGTCCGGGGGGCTGGGCGGCGCGTCGAAGACGGGCGACTCGGAGAGGCGGCGGAGGGGCTGGAAGCTGAAGGGCGGCGAGGCGGGGGGCGGCGGGCAGCCCCCGCCGGGCGGCGGCGGCGGCGGCTGCTGCTGGCAGCGGTAGTAGGCGGCGGCGGCGGCGGCCGCGGCGGCGGCAGCGGCGAAGTTCTGGGTGTGGAGGGCGAGCGGGGCGATGAGGCTGCCCAGCTCCTGCCCCGAGAAGGCGAAGGCGTTGTTGGCGCAGGGCGGCGAGAGCAGCTCCTCGCAGTAGGAGGCGGAGGCGGGCGGCGGCGGCGTGCGCGACCCGCCGGGGCTCTCCAGCAGGGCGGCGTCCAGGCGGCCGCCGGGCGGCGGCGGCGGCGGGGCGGCGCTGTGGGGGTGCGGGTGGTGGTGGTGGTGGTGGTGGGCGGAGAAGCCGGAGAAGCTCAGGCTGTGGTGCAGCTTGGGTCGCTCGCCGCCGCGCGGGTGCCCGAAGCCGCCGCCGCCCAGCGGGTGGTCGCGGGGGGCGAAGGCGCGGAGGTCGCCGGTGCTGCCGGCGGGGTGCGGGGGCGGGTGGTGCGGGTGGTGGTGCGGCCCCGCCGCGGGGGCGGCGGCAGCGGGGGGGGCGGCCGTGCCCCCGCCGGGCGCCGGGCGGCGCTCGTCGGCGTTGTGGATGAAGTGGCAGCGCGGGCCGTAGGGGCAGAAGCCGATGGTGTGGAAGGTGCGGCAGAGCTCGGTCTTGTACTTGGGGTGGCGGGTGAGGCTGCGCAGCTCGTGGAAGCCGTGGGCGAACTGGCACTTCTCGCCGTACTTGCAGGCGCCGCTCTCCTCGAAGGGGCGGCACAGCTCCGTCTTGTAGCGCGTCGAGTTGATGGGGGCCCCGCCGCCGCCGCCGCCGGAGCCGCCCCCCTTGCCGGCCGCCGCCGCCGCCTGCTGCTGCTGCTGCTGCTGGAGCTGCTGCATGAGGTGCTGGCTGCGCTCGCCGTTCTCGCTGAAGGAGCGGTCCCGGAACTTGTTCTCCTTGTTGAGCAGGGCCGTGGGGCTGCTGCTGCCGCCGCCGCCTCCGCCGGAGCCCGTCTCCTTCAGGCTGCCGAACGAGGAGGAGGAGGAGGAGGAGGAGGTGGTGGAGGAAGAGCTGGAGCCGGTGGGGCTGGGGAACTTGGAGCCGCCGGCCAGCGCCGGCAGGTTGCTGGTCGAGTGCCGCCGCAGGAAGCCCGGCGCGAAGCTGGAGCTGGGGGGGGTCACCGGGGTCCCCACGGCCTTCTTGTCCAGCATGCTGCTGAGGTTGGTCAGGGACTTCTCCGTCT